>CM061532.1:77884863-78219816 GCA_030545055.2 Neoaliturus tenellus
GTCAGGATTACCATAAAGTCCAGTGAGGCATTAGCCCCAAAGTTTGAGACCACAGTACGTGTTCAGAGGCGCGATCGTACATATTGATAAGCCTAAATCCAAACAGCTAAAGTGCAGACACGGGTCGACAACCTAATAAAATAGTTATTAACATTAAACTACACTGAAGATAATTTAAAGCTATTAATTTTATTTTTGCATTTACATATTAGTAGTGGAAAAGTAAGGCTGCTGGCTCACTTCAAGGTCACCTGAGCGATGACGTCATCGAGGTCAATGACCTCACCGATGACGTCATCGATGACGTCATCGATGACGCAATCGATGACGTCATCACCAATGACGTCACATCCATGACGTCACACCCATGACGTCACAGAAATGACGTGCTGATGACGTCATCACCCCTTACGTCACCAAAATGACGTCATCGATGTCACAAAGGTCAAGGTCACGCTGAAACCTAAAATTTTTTGGCACTTTTGCTGTTTCTCGCACTACGCTCCGAGTTTCAGTCCGGTTCCCATTACCTTGACGACTTGGAGCGAAATTAGACGAGAAACAGCAAAAGTGCTGAGGAAACTTGAAGTTTGCAACGTGACTCTGCCTAAACCGTCATGTGACACCGCTCGGGTGACCTTGAACTAGCCCAGCTGCCTTACTTTAGACCAGTACTACAACCGCGATGTGCACCCTACGACAGACACCGAGCGACTGACTGTCCGGCCCCGCGCACTCTAGGTATATTGGCTCAAGAGACTAAGACTCTAAACTGTCAGGAATGGGAGTAACTAACTGAACTTTGCAAAGAAAAGTCATTTCATCCAATATTTTAAACAAATCCTCATCAGTAAAACTTACATTAGCCTGTTTGGTATAAAACGTAGGGTGTCCGCGCAACAGTTTACGCCACTTAGCTAAAGTCGAAACCCGCTTGACTTTGACCGGTGGACACTGAGCAACTAATAAAGACTTAATACGGCCAAGTTTCTTACCCAAAATGTCTTGCGACATGGCTTCCCCTCGTAAAAGTCCGCACAATACTGAGAGACTGTTGGTAACGATTGAGTCAAGGGAAAAGTGGTGGGGAAAACAGCAGGAGTGGGGGAAGGTCACAGTGGTGGGGGAAGGTGAGTTGGTACGCTGGAGTATCGCATCACTTCACCATGAGCTGTCATACAGTTAACACACTGTTCTCTCGGCCCGAGTTGGCACTAGAAGAAACCTTACTGTACAGCTTAGGCTGTGAGGGGCAAGGAAGAAAAGTCAAAGTAGAAGTTCTGTTAAACTCTAAGGTGAAGAGCCGTATAAATAAGTATTGTATCATTGCAATCCCAATAACTCTAGAGAAATACCACTTTATAAAGCGACACCTCACTCTTAGGCAAAACGAATTGGAAATGGAAAAGATCACAGTAAAATTAATCTAACTTAAAATTAGGACTGGACACTCATGGCGATACCACGTGGCGTGCAAACGCCACCCTAAATATTACAAGTTAGGTTATTGAGCACCTCTGGTATGATAACCGACGTGCTAGAGTTAAAGTGTGATGACCTTGAGTCAAAACACAGAAATACTACAAGTCGATATCGTCCCAGAGTTAAAGTGTATTGACCTAGATTTAAAACTTGTAAAAATACTTACATATAGAGAGTTAGAGAACAGCGAGACGCACCGCATGGAAGCTGGAGACATACTGGCGGAGCGGTGTTGTGCAGCCTAGGGACTCAGTTGTGGTGGGGGGTATAGTCAACACTTAGAGTAGAAGTGTTGTGGGTGACCTTGACCCACTTGACCCCCCTCCCCCCCCCGAACTTTTTTTTTCGGAAAAATTTTTGACCTTGACCAAAAAGTTTTTTGCTCCGGACGAGAAGTGACCCCCCCCCCACCCCCCCACCGCCTCCCCCACCCCCACCCCCTCCCCCACCCCTGATATCCTGGGCGTGGCAGCCCCGGTGGGGATATAAGGCGGCCCGGCCACAGCCGGCTCGCAGTCCGCTCCCGCGCGTTGAACGTGAACGATCGGGACGGACCGCCATAGGCCTCACTAAACATTGAATGGCGCCTTCACTGTTTAGCGAAGTCTACTCTAACTTTAAGACTTGTATTAGTTCTAAGATATTGCGCTTGCGTTTGGGTATTGGGAATTGTTTTATATGAGAGTGTTTCAATTGTACCCTATGTCTCCTGTGTGTATTTTATCTTTTGTGTCTTGTTTGTCATATGTGTTTAATGTGTATGTGCTTGTTCAATTGTGTGTTGTAAGTGTGTTATATTTATCTAAAGTGTATACGCTTGTTTTAGCATTCCCCCTGAGCTTTTTCAATGCTCAAACTAAATTGTAAAGACAGGGAACGGGAGTAGGCCCCCGTGTAAAGCCACTTTTAATAATTGTTAGGCTCCTGCCAGGCATGCAAAGGGTTGCGGATGGCATTTGGGAGCATGTCCGTTTGTACGCTGACATGCAAAAGGTTGCGGCGGCCTCTGCACTCGGACGAGGACGTAAGCCACTAGGGTGTCCTCAGTTAGTTTCCCTTCTGGAAACTCAAAATTATGTAAATAAATCTTTGTTAGCTATTTGTGTTTTTTAGTCCCCAAGGCCCCCGAACATTCGTGGTTCGCCATGGATGTACGGGGGCCGAAATTTTTGAATGTCCGTGTGGCCTTGACCCACAAAGGACTTGTAAAAAATTTACTGCATTGCTAAATTAAAAATATTAAAGATAGGGTTACGGGAGTAGGCCCCCGTGTAAAGTTACTTTGAAGTATTGTTAGGCTCCTCTCAGGCATGCAACAGGTTGCGGCTGGGGTTGTGGGAGTATGTCCGTTTGTACGCTGGCATGCAAAAGGTTGCGGCGGCCTCTGCACTCGGACCGAGGACGTAAGCCATTAGGGTGTCCTCAGTTTATTTCCTCCTGGAAACTCAAAATTATGTAAATGAATTTTTGTTAGCTATTGAAAAGACAATGCAGTAAATGTTTACAAGTCTCGCGTGGCGAAGGGAACACGACATTGGATGTTGCCCTGTTGTCATAGTTGGGTCTCTTCGGAGGCTTCAGTGATGACAACCCAAGTGCCCCAGGTGGGGCTTAATTTTTTATTAAAGTTTTTTCGTGACCTTGACCTAAATATAGTAATGAACCCCCCCTCTTCCCCACCCCCCTCCCCACCCCCTCCCCCATCCCCTCCCCCACCCCCTCCCGCACCCCCTCCCCCCCCAAACTTTTTTTGGGAAAAATTTTTGACCTTGACCGAAAAGTTCCACCCTTGTTCAACATAAACTTGCCCAAAGAGACATCTTTGAAAAAAACTTGTACAAAAGTAGTAGATTTAGATCAAACATCATTGGTTTATCAAGTCTGTTGAAGAATATATTGAAAATGGGTGTTTAAAAGCCAAATCTACTACATGATTGATAAACCGGATATACATGACGTCACCTTCCCCCCACCCTTCAACCTCGGGTATAAAGGAACCCGGTTGAGCGCGCTGCTCATTATTGCGTGGACATTCACCGAGTGCACACTCAAAGCCAAACTGTAAAAAAATGGCTCTTTGCGATATATGTGGTGAGTTTTTCCAAGACGAAGATATTTTTGTTTTACACCGAGAATTGCATCATGAAGAGGACAGAAAAGAAGAGATTGTTGTAAGTGAAGAAGACTTGGATGCGATTGATCGGTTATTGGAAAACCACCAGAAGCTGATTTACGACTGTGATAGCTATCTACAGTTACACCGAGAATTGCATCGTGAAGAGGACAGAAAAGAAGAGATTGTATTAAGTGAAGAAGACTTGGATGCGATTGATCGGTTTTTGGAAAAACCCCAGAAGCAGAAGGAGGACTGGGGTAGCTATTTACAGTTAATTCAAAGAGGAAGACCAAGTGTTATTCAATTTGCCGGAGCTGGACCATCTACAGCTGGAGGATTTATTCAAGAAGAGGAAATGGAAGAAGAAGATACGGAAGAAGAAGTGGAAGATGTAAGACAACTGCGTACCCGAGAAGAGGATATGGAAGAAGAGGATACAGAAGAAGTGGAAGATATAAGACAACTGCGCACCACAGCCTTGCCAGGACCAGTTGTAACTCATTTCAAAATTAATAATGTGCAATTGGAATTGGAAAACTTTATAACCCAAGCTAAAAATTTAGTTGTAAAAACATTGATGGAAGAATTGGCAAGATTGAACTTTATTAAATTTGGATTGGTGTTGGAGGCTATGTTTACTAATACCGATGGTGAAAACTCACTGAGAGCATTCATTGCTAAAAACCGAACCCTTACAACCACATCTGATATCAACGAAATTCTAGAAGAATGTTTGAATGAACTGCTAATGAAACTCCAAGAACATGAAGGAAGAGGATCTGGCTGGACGCTATCATCGATCGAAGGTATGGATGTGAGGGTTCACAAGCATGGATATGGTATGAGGGGTAGCAGCTTTATCCCTCTACCAAAGAAAATTAAAGACACCAACTCTTGCAGAAATGTTACAAACGGGGATAATGAATGTTTTAAGTATGCGATGCTAACTAAGTATGTAAAACATAATCCTTGTAGAGTTGGTAGGGAATATTATGAAAACGAACACCGCTACAACTTTCGAGGAATGTCGTATCCTGTGAGTCTTAATCAAATTGCTAAATTTGAGAAACAAAATCCAGGTGTTTCTGTTAACGTGTTCGGATTAGATGATTCGAACAATGTGTATCCACTACGAGTTGGAAAAGTGGAGCAAAGAAACCATACTAATTTATTATTGATAATTAAAGGCGAAATTTCACATTATGTGTGGATAAAAGACTTTGAAGCATTGGTTGTACGACAATTAACGAAAAATAAAATTAGAGTGACAGTGTGTAAGAGATGCTTTTGTTTTACAAATAAAGATTTGAGACGTGGAGGATCGGAGTGGTTGAAGGAACACCAAAGACTTTGTAATGACAACTATGAAGTGAAGATTAGTCTGCCGCCACCATCTCGAGCGTTCATCCAATTCAACAAAACAGTTCACCAATATCGGATTCCAGTAGCCGTCTACGCAGATTTCGAATCCACGTTAGTACCACAGGAGCTTCCGGATGGTGAGGTGACTAGAAGAACCAAATATCAACTGCATCAACCTAACAGTTTTTTCTTATTGGTTAAATCGACTTTGCCTGAAGAACAGTTGCAAGACTATGGTTTAACATCCACTCCGATACTCTACCGTGGGGAAGAAGCCGCTAAGCATTTCGTAGACCAGTTGTATGACATTGCTGAAAAGGTGCAACGCTTATTCGGTAATGTTTTACCTATGGAACCTTTGAACCAAAATCAACAAGAAGAATACAATTTGGCAACAAGATGTTATTTATGCAAGAAGAGCTTCAGTGAAGAAAATCAAAAAGTAAGAGATCACGATCACCTGACAGGGTTATACAGAGGAGCTGCTTGTAATTCATGCAATATAAATTACAAATTGCCAAACTTTATCCCTGTCGTGTTACACAATCTTAGCGGCTATGACTCCCACTTTATTATCCCAGAGTTAGGACGAGATGATGGAAAAATCGAAGTATTAGCTGAAACATTGGAGAAGTACATCAGTTTCTCAAAAACAGTAGGTAAAATTAAACTTCGCTTCGTAGACTCTTATAGATTTATGTCATCTAGTTTGAGCAAATTGTCTGAGAACCTAAGAAGAGAAGATCTAAAAGAAACCAGCAAAATTGTACCTGAAGATAAATTGAACTTAGTAATGCGTAAAGGAGTGTTCCCCTATGATTACATAACTTCTGCAGAAAAATTTGAAGAAACCAGTCTGCCACCGATTGAAGCCTTCAATAGCAAGTTAAATGAAAGTGCAATCACCGTTGAAGACTACAATCATGCTTGTAATGTTTGGAACCAACTAAACATTCAAACCTTAGGGGAATATTCCGACTTTTACATAAAATTGGACGTAGCTCTGCTGTGCGATGTGATGGAAGAATTTCGAAACACCTGCTTCTCAGCCTATGGACTGGACCCTCTACACTCGTACACATCTCCAGGATTAGCATGGCAAGCTATGCTAAAGTCAACCAACTGTCGACTGGAACTTCTAACGGATATTGATATGGTGCTCATGATAGAATCTGGTGTACGGGGCGGTTTGACACAAGCTGTAACACGTCATGTCAAAGCTAACAACAAGTACATCCCAGGCTTCGACGAGAGACAACCATCGGTCTACCTAGGCTACTTTGACGCAAACAACCTTTATGGTTGGGCAATGTCAAATCCGCTTCCCTACGGTGACTTTAAATGGATCGACCCGGCCACCATCGGTGACATCTCACAGATTCCAAAGAATGGTCCAAAAGGCTATATTTTGGACTGTGATTTCGAATATCCGGAGCACCTTCATGACCATCACTACGACTTGCCTCTCCTAGCCAAGACTGAAGTTTCACCGACAGGAAGATGGCCGAAATTGATGATGACGTTGGAGAATAAAGATCGGTAAGTGGCTCACTACTGGGTAGTTCAACAAGCTCTTGAATTGGGTCTACGTGTAGTGAGAATTCATAGAGCAATTGAATTCACCTAGTCTTGTTGGTTGAAACCATATATTGATTCCAACACTACAAGAAGAGCAGCAGCAACATCAGCATTTGAAAAGGACTTTTACAAATTGATGAACAACGCCATCTTCGGGAAGACCTCAGAAAACAAAAGAAAACACAAGATTGTAAAATTAGTAAGTGATCCTAAGAAATTGGAAAAATTAGTGCAAAAACCAAATTTTGGAACATCCATGATTATAAACGAAGATCTAGTTGCCGTCAGTATGAAGAAAACAACAATAGTGATGGATCGTCCGTTATACATTGGAATGTCGATTTTGGATATAAGTAAAACTCTGATGTATGATTTCCATTACAACAAAATGGTTAAACACTACGGAAGAGACAACATTGGAGTTGCATACATGGATACCGACGCGTTTATCTACTGGATAAAGACTTTGGACATGTATGAAGACCTAAGGAGTTTCCCATACAAAGACGATTTTGACTTCTCTGACTATCCGAAGAACCATCCGAATTACAATGAAAAGAATAAAAAAGTAATCGGAAAATTTAAAGATGAAGCAAATGGAATGCCTTTAGAAGAAATAGTGGCACTGATGGCAAAATTGTATTCATTTAAAATGTACAACGAGAACAACACACCGACAGTCAAGAAAGCAAAAGGAGTCAAAACATCGTACTTGAAGAAACATGTGACATTTGACCATTACAAGACCTGCTTGTTTGAAGATTCTACAATGTCTGCAACGTTCAACACTATCAGAAGCTTTAAACATGAGGTCTACAGCGTCACTGAAGTTAAAAGGGCACTATCAGCTCGAGATGATAAAAGGCGTATTATGTCGGATAAAATTCACACTCTTCCTTTTGGCCACTACTCTCTAAACCCTATCGACTAGTAACCTATTCTTCGCCCTTCTTCAACTTCGACCTTATTCCTTTCTCCTTCCGTAAAAAAATGGGGAACACGGCAAGTCAAACGCCGTGTTCCCCATTTTTTTACACAAGTTTGGATGACCTTGACCTATATAAATGATGTGAATATTTAAGACAACATTCATTGTGATTATACATGTGATACATGAAACATTCAAACCTGCAATATGAAGGACTTGAAGCAAGAAATTGTCAACGAACTTCATAAACCTGCAAGAAGAAAGTTTCCACGAAGAAATACAGTGATAAAAGGAATAAATGATTTATATCAAGCGGATTTAATCGAAATGATTCCTTATAGTAAACAAAATAGAGGATTTAAATACATATTGACTATTATTAATTGTTTTTAAAAAATGGCAGATGCTTTACCACTAAAAGATAAAAGTGGAAAAAGTGTTACAAAAGCAATGGAAACAGCTATACAAAGAGACAAACATACTATAAAACATTTACAAACTGATGATGGAAAAGAATATTTTAATAAGGAATTTGCAAATTTAATGAAAAAACACAACATTAACCATTACTCAACCAATTCAGAGGTAAAAGCATCAATAATTGAAAGATTTAACAGAACTTTAAAAGGTGCGATATATAAGATGTTTTCCAACAGAGGATCACACGTATGGATTGATATGTTACCAAAACTTTTAAGCGATTACAATAACAAGTTTCATAGAACTATTGGTATGAAACCAAGCCAGGTGACTAATAAAAATGAAAAACTTGTATTAAAAATTATAAAAATGAATACTAAACCAAGAGTTGAAAAACTAAAGCCTAAAAGGTTTAATGTTGGTGATAAAGTGCGAATAAGCAAATACAAAGGTGTATTCAGTAAAAGATATCTTCCAAACTGGACAAATGAGGTATTTACTGTATTTAAGGTGCAACCTACAATACCAGAAACTTACATTTTAAAAGATAATAAAGGACAATTGCTGGAAGGAGGGTTTTATGGACATGAAATGTTAAAATCAACAGTAGGTGATGTATATTTAGTCGAAAAGGTGTTGCAACGAAAAAAGGATAAGGTTAAAGTACGATGGTTAGGATTTAATAAGACGGAAGATTCTTGGATACCTAAAAAGGATCTAATATAATGATAGAGCATCATTTTGGGTTGAACCATTACAAAGGATGGAGATAATACCACAAAAAGACAATTTTACTATTAATAATATAGATGAACTCACAGTGGATGGTTCTCAATTCAATACTGGGAAAAACGGTGTTTTGTTACCAAACACGGTGCGTTGTCTGGTTACCGGTCCTTCCAATTGTGGAAAAACAAATGTAGTATTCAATTTGATTACAAATCCTAAAGGATTACGTTTTAATAATTTATATGTATTTTCAAAGTCACTACAACAACCAAAATATCAGTTATTGGAACAAATACTCAATAATGTGCCTGAAGTTAAATATTTTAAATTTAACGCGAGCGAGAGTGTCATGCAACCGCAAGAGGCTAAACCATTCTCAGTATTCATATTTGACGATGTATCTTGTGAAAATCCAAATACAATAAGAAATTACTTCGCCATGGGTCGACATAACAACATAGATAGCATTTATATTGGTCAAACTTACAGCAAAATACCGAAACAGCTCATTAGAGACAATGCAAACATGTTAATTGTATTTAAACAGGATGAAACCAACCTAAAACACATATATTATGACCATGTAAGTGCGGATATGCCATTTGAACGATTTAAAGAGTTGTGTGGAAAGGCTTGGGCTGAAAAGTATGGGTTTTTAACAATTATGAAGGAACAACCGCTAAACAATGGTCGATACAGGATAGGATTTAATAAATTTATACTAATACACTGATCATGATGTAAAACATTCATTGTTGTACAACACGTCTTGCTACAAACATGGTTAACCAAGAAAAGTTAATAAAGGAAATAAAATCACTTAGTGATTCTATTCGAGATAAAAACAGAGCATTAAAATTAGGTATTAGCGAAAGGGAGAAATTTCTTGAATCTACTTTTAAACCTATTACTGAACCCTTGAAACAATTAAACAAAAAATTTGCTAAACCCGTTTTGGAAGGAGATGCATTTGCACCTATTACAAAGTTTGAAAGAGAAAATGTAAAATCAGAAGATTTTAGTGATGAAGACCTGGAATCCTCTACATATAGTGGTTTTACCGGTGGAGAACCTGAAAGAGAGCTAGAATCACCAGACTATAGTGGTATAAGAGAATTATATGAAGTAAAAGCTAAAAGAGGACATGAAGATGTATCAACTGCTAGTGAAGAGGAAAAAGAAGAAGAAACAAGGGAAGGTCCGTCAAACATAAGCTTGTTGGGTGAAAACATTCATAACAAAGGACCTTTAGGAAGGAAATACATGATAAAAATGTTAGCTGGAATAAATCCTAATAAAAACTACCATAGTTATGGAGTAAGATTAACATAAGAAGGTTTAATGGTTGGTAATAGCCCGGTAAACATTGATGAAGATGATAATATTATTGTTGGTAATCAAAGATATAAGGGCACAAGAGGATTATTTGAATTATTATTTGAAAAAAGCCTTTAGAATTGTTAGTTAAAGAAGAAGATATGGAAGCATATAAACAGATTTTGGAACACACCAATGCATACAGGAGAAAATATTTAGCTGACCAACCAGTTTTTAGATCTAGGTCTTTGAAATATAGAGTATTTGTATCCAAGTTAATACCAACAACGAGAAGACAACCAATGCCGATAATGCCAAGAAAACCTGTAAAACGAAGGTTTGTGTCATCCACTTTGGATATAAGTGCTCCAGAATCAAGAAAAAGAAACAAATCTGTTACAGGTACAGGTTTAATGAAGAAACTATATAACACAAATGTGATTTATTACAATAATATCAATAAATTGGTGGATAGAATGAAACTAATACATGAAGCTAAAGAAGCGGGTCATACTGGATTGGAAAACGAATGGGTGGCTTTAGTGGATGAACTCCGAAACCGTGGGGTAATCTCATAAAAATGCGTTACTCCCTAGAATACTATTCAGTTGCACCATGAGTGTCGACAAGTTCGGACGTTACTCCTCGGATGGGTTATATTATGCGAATAGTTTAAAAAGAAGTGCTGGTTTACCACAAACTCCTGATGGAGATTATGATATGAGTAATAAAAGGTTAAAAAACATAAAAGATCCTACGGATGAAAACGATGCAATAAATTTAAAAATATTAAAGGAAAAGATATCGCCAACATTAAGACTACAAAATAACACATATGACGCAGAAGATCATAGAATTATCAACGTTGGTAAACCAAATCAAAACGGTGATGCAATAAACAAAGGTTATTTGTCATCTGAATTAAAAAATACGTTAAAATTCAATGGGAAAACGTATATTGCTAACAATAAACGTATATCCAACGTAGATGACCCTAAAGATGCAAAAGACTGCGTAAATAGACGCTATTTACATTCCTTGATACCTGAAAAGACAAAAGATGGATTTTCTTTTTATAAATTTGTTATTAACGATATAGGTTATCCAAAAAATGAAAATGATGCTGTAAACCTCAAATATATAAAAGATCATTGTGTCATACATGATGTGGGAGTTATCGATTGTCTTGGTAATTGTTTAGCAAATGTAAAAGATGGTTCGGCACCAACAGATGGAGCAACGGTGGGTCAAATGAAGGAAACTTTAAAACAAGAAACATCTGGATTTGTAAAACAAGACCAAGTAGTATCGCGAAAAGGGGATGTATTTGTGCAGGGAAATGAAAAGTTTACATTACTTGAAGAAAAGAATAATGCTTGGGATGGTAAAGGAAAGAAATTATCATATATAGGTATGGGTACAGAATTCTTTGATGTTCCAGTTGTAGCACAAACTATATGTTCTAATCCATACAATGATGAACCTTACATATGTAGGTTTAAAAAAATACGTAACGTATCTCCTGGTACCAACGATTTCGATTGTGTTGTAGTTAGTCAATCTTTGATATTAGATAAACCAACTGGTGATATTTTAGTAGTGGGGTTTGGTTACTTTCAAAACGGAAGTCGTGCCAATTGCCAGCCGCTGCCGGCCAGCTGCCATCGGCCAGCTGCCAAATCAGTCGCTGCCGCCATATGCCATGCCATATAGCTTCCGGTGGGGGAGGAGATGTTATTTGAAATTTGAAATTCAACTTGACAATTGGGTTATGGAAAGTATGTCAAGGTCATCCAGAGTAAGTTTTAAAAAACCCTATCCCGCTACCACCGGAGTAATAGTTCGGAGAGTGGAACTAACTCCGGTGATAGCGGGATAGGTATAGAATTAGGTTTGTGAATTTTATTTGTGAAAAACATACAATCAATGTGTGACAGCAGTGTTTAAACAAGTTGAAGTTTTGTTATGAACTACAGAGTTGTAAATACAAACACCGACGACGATGAGAAGGTAAACGCAGAGTCCCCAGATGATGTATTTAAAAAGTTTGAACAAACGTAACATCTCGAGTTGGTTTTCCCGTTCCATTTCCAATCGTTTGATTTCCAATTTTAATTTATCCTCTCATCCTTGTTACAAATGGAACTTCATCCATCATATCCATCATGTTTGTGTTTTTTTTTTTTTGAAATTTTGAAAGAAGCGATGTTGATAGTTGAAGAGGCGAGGATGGAATGAGAGTTAAAAGAGGGAAATGTCGGTTAAATAAAGAAGTGGTGGGGGGAAAGAGCGTTGTTACATAGAAGTGGTGGGGGAAAGATGCTGCTCATCATTTGCCTCAGAAGTTGTGTCCGACTGTAGAGGGGTAAGAGGAGTAGTATTTAGTAAACTGTCTTCATCAGAATTTTCAACCTTATTACAAATAGGACAAGCGTAAGTTATTTCTAAATTCATTGTAATAGCGTTAAATTTATCTATAATTTCATTTAAAGCATTAAATATTTCTTGTAAATCATCTTTTGAGTTTATTTCAAAACTAGCATTCATTCGTGCCAATTGAGAAGTGTTCATCGTTAGAGAGTTGGCAATCGAATGAGGATTAGCGCCTAGGGAAGGGGGCTTATATAATGGCGACCTTGAGCAGGTGTTTAGGGAGGGGGGCTTTTTAGGGAGGGGGCTTCTATATTGGGGACCTTGAGCTTATGATTGAATAAAACGTTTAGTTCTTCTTCTTCTTCGTCTTTTAATTCAATTATTTGAACCGAAGTAGTTGTTTCATCCTCTTCACTCGATGAAGAAAACAATTCACCAGGATTTAAATATTGAACTACAATTCTGAACCATCTTATAGGATATTCGTCAATGACAGAAAGTAAGTTTTGAAACAATTCTTCCATCTCCTCCCTGTCAGTTATTATATGTTCAAACTTGATAAATTTTCCTTCCATGTTGTTAGTTAGAGTGTTGGAAGTGGAATGATTTAATATTATATAAAAATTAGAACTAATGGTGGGGGAAATCTCAAGGTCATCCAATTGAAGTTTTAAAAAAGAGTGTAAAACTGAAATTATACATTTGATGGTTCTACAGGATCGGAATACCAATCTGATCTGTATTTACATCTTTTTATCATATGTGTACAAAAATCATCTTGATGAGACTTGGTGCGTTGACAATGAGCAAGATCTAGAGGGTGAAATTTGAAACATCTTTGAGGACAACATGTATGAAAATATTTTGATTTGTAAAATTTGAAAGTTCGCAATTCCGGTGGCGGTAGTTGTTTTGTTTTACATTTGCAATAACAAGATCCGAAGAATTCACATTTAGTACAAGCTAACCCATCCACCATCATTGGTCCTAAATCTGTACACTGTTGTTCACAACAGTAACGAGGTTTGTACTTGTATTTTTGCTCTTCCATGTTGACGCTGCGGAGTCTAGTGAAAGAATAAGATTGTATAGTGATGAATAGCGAGTTTTATGTACTATGAAAAGTGGTAGGGGTAATTTCAAGGTCATCCAAATGGAGTTTTAAAAAATTATACCTTACAAGTGTAAGGATTATTGAAATTTAGGAAGTTTGTTTCTGTTTGTTTTCTTCAGACTTTTTTTCTCTCTCTGCCTTAGCCATAGCAATAAGTTCTTCTGTTGATAGTGGATGTACTTCAGGAAATTTTAAAATTAATTTAGCTTGATATCCTTCTTTAGTTAATACATCTAAATCTTGAGTCATTTGTTCAACAGTGTTATAATCCTTTCCATAGATTTTCCCATCAAGTTCAATCATCATTCTGTATAACATTTTGTAGAATAGATCTTGTTGTGGCGAGAGCTGAGAAGCGAATGATTATTTATCAAACTGTTACATCCTTTTTATGAACTTGATATTGATCACGTGATTCCTTAGTTGTAATTTTATTTATTAAAAGTTATTCATCATTGGTAATACTTCTGGAACTTGACGTTATGTTGACCAGCTGGCGATGAAGAAGTTGTAGGTTGTGTAGAAAAAAATATTTCATCATCGCAATATTTTGTTTTAGTGAACATCCTTGTATTAGTTGCACTAACATCAACAGTTAAGTGATAACCACCGGTAAGTAAAACTCGCATTTCGTTAGTTAAATCTTCAAGTTGTTCAAAAGTAGTTATGGTGTTGGTATCATAAGATGCACACTTAACCTTTAGGGACATGTTGAAGTTTTGTATTTAGTGATAGAGAGTGAGATGTGTACGGTACGAAAGGTAGTCGTAGACTGATGAATTTAACAAGTTGATTTTCACTTTTATTATCACACAAAATTGGGTCAAGGTCATCCCATGGAATTTTTAAAAAAAGCAACATATTGTAATGTACAAACACATTACAATATGTTGCTTTTTTTATTTTTTTTTTTTTTTAGGTTTATATCATATTTATTGAGAAACAAATACAAAGAAATATTTACAATCTTATGTACAAACTAATCAGTAGTAGGTGTTACATGAATTGTAAGTTCAGTAGAATTGTTTCCACTTGGTCCATGTGATACCAAATAGAGTGCGCCGGGTTGAATTATACGAAGATCTTCATTTTGTAGTAGTTGTACGAAGCGCTTTGGTAGGAAGATTTGAAATTTTGCTTCATCACCAATTGTATAAGGTGCCTCGCTTAATGTGCAATTTATAGCATCACCTACTGAAGTTTCCATCTTCTTTATTGTATGAATGATGTAGTGTTTTTCTTCTTTCAGCTCGGAACATTTTTTTGTAGGTAGGATTGTTGATTTTGAATGAGCGTTGAATTGTTCAACTAAATTTTGAAGTAAGTTGTTTGATGCCATCTTAATGTTTTTGCTGATGCTAATCTTCTTGTTAATAAGAATATCCGTTGGAGATGTTGTCTCTTCGGAGGTTCGAGTAATACTCATGCTGTGTCATGGTAGCGCTCTCACTTTTATTATCGAGAATACCCCCACCACTGACACTACCCCCACCACTGATGCTACCCCCACCACTTTGTTGAAGGAAATTATTCAAGCGGTAGGCATTTTTCAAAGCACACTGTGACCTTCGATGTTTAAAACTTTTTGATGAAATACAAAGTTCATTAAAGTAGCATTGGAAATCTCTATCTATTATTGCATTTATCACTTCATTGCTTGTAAATGATTGTATCCAATTTGCTTTTTCCAATCCTCTTGTGTAGATAGTTTTAAACTCTTTACAATAATGATTCATAATATGCGGCATCATGTTATAATGAATAAAACCTTCATCCCATTTTAAGTTATGAAAATGTTTGTTTAACCATTTGTTTGTAACTTTCGCTTTAGTTGTTAGTTTATTGAATGGAAATGGAGGTTTGAACAAGTAATGATAAATTACAGATGTGTTCATATCCAAAATTACTAATTCTTTAATAATGAAATTTCCATCATTCCCTCGAAAAGCTTGAAATTCAATTATACCTCTTTTAACTTCCATTAACTGTGATGCAGTAGAAAACGAAACCCGTTTGTTC
The DNA here is from genome assembly GCA_030545055.2 of Neoaliturus tenellus. NCBI lineage: Eukaryota > Metazoa > Arthropoda > Insecta > Hemiptera > Cicadellidae > Neoaliturus > Neoaliturus tenellus. The sequence continues at coordinate 77,900,302 of CM061532.1, forward strand.
ATGATGAAGTCTCATCCACAACTGACTGTTATTACAAACACGATTGTTCTTCTTTTATTTCTTGCGCTTCTTCGTTTATATTAAAATTGGTGTGATAGTTGTTTAATTGTCTCCACATATCCACTTCTTGAGGTATTCGATTAAAAATTGAAGTATCCACAGGACCATATAAAATTGGAATGAATGGTTGTCTGTCCAATGTATCGATTAGATAATCTTTAATTATTGTACTTGAAAATACTAGTTGTTTTAAGTATCTAGTGACAGGACCGGTAGTACAACTTAAAGTGTAAAATTCTTCTTTAGTGAAATGTAATTTTACATCATGTCTAGTTAAATCTTTGAAGCGAACAACTTGTCCCCCACGATGTTTGATTATATCAACTTCAATATTTGATTCTAATAAACTTAATCTTGTTCTTTTTCCAAATGTGTTGTTAGTTAAATAACATTCCAAAAGATGTAAATGTTTCATTAGAGAATCCCAAGAAGTTTCAGTAAAGATAACCATTTTACTTCCTTGATTTAACATAACAATTGGTGAATAATCCAATGATTTTACAATTCCAACAGATATACTTTTTGTCATGCATGAAGAAATAGGGTAGAAAATTCGAAGAAATACTTCTGTTAAAATATTTGTTGTAATGTTAACTTCAACCTTTTTTCTTTTTACTTCTTTTTCATCTTCTCCTTCTTCTTCTTTCTTCTTATGTTTGTTAAACTTGAGGAATTCATCCATTTCTTGTTCAACTTGCTTTTCTATATCAGAACTATTTTCATCCATTAGAGGTGTATTTTCTTCTCCGTTAGTAGAATTCATCTTGCGAACGATGTTTCCCAAACGACGGTTGAAGATAGAATGAAGTTTCTACTAGGTAATTTCCTGCTTTTATATTTTTTGTAAAATTTTTGAAATTTATACAATTACATAATTGTTTATTTTCAACTTGTGTTTTATAAACAAAATTCTAACCTTAAAAATTGAGGAAGATAATTCTAACCTCAATATTTTGCAGTAGTTGTACTAATTATTCTTAAAGTACATTCTTCACTATTCCGGTCAGTGGTGTGTAAGTAACTATTTTATCATGTAGAATTAGACAGTATGCCGAAGTTCCATCCGCTACTGGTTCTTCAAATTCCATTTCAATTTTTATATCCACACTTGATGATTTTACTGATTCATTTTGTTTTGAACAATCGATTACAATTATTGGAGCTTTGGAATAATACTGATCAGGTGATAATAGTGGTGTATTAGTCTTTCCATAATATGATGATTGAAATCTTGCATACATATCATATAAAATGGAAAAACGTTTTTTGCTAAACATGACATTTAAATTGTCATATGGAAAGAATTGAGAGTTTAAGAAAACTTTACAATTCTTTATTTTACAGTGATCAAATTGACCAGCATTTGCAGTAATAACATCTTTTCGCTTAGTTTGAAAACCGAGTATTATGTACCTTGCACGTTCCAAGTAAGTTGATGTTTTGACGGTCCATGTTTGTCGTTCTGTTTGAGGTAATGTAGGGTATTCATGAAATTCCCAACTTCGGAATGGCATTACAATGTCACGGTCAGATTTTAACTTTCTTAACAATACGATTCTATGTTCATCAGCCAATCTTACATGAGGTACTCTCCAAACAACTTTATCCAATTGTAGTTGCCATTCCAGTTTATCTTCCGTAGTTGCAGGGTCTGCAAGTATTAAGTCCTTATTAGTTGAAGATCTGAGTAATACTAATTCTTGTTTAACATTTATTATAACCCTTTTGTAATCTTCAGCAAATCCTAAAAGCAATCGTAAAGGTACATGAAAATCAAAATGACCGTTGGAAGCAGGTGTTATAGTGTCTTTATCAGGAGCAACCCATCCGGCAGTGACTATTGAATTCTTCTCATGTGGTGTTAATGATGTTAATCCTTTTAATGTAGTTGTTATACCAACCTTTTTTGTTGAATCAACTGTCACCCCTGATATCTCATATCTTATTTCATCAAAAAGATATGCCATTGGGTTATTTATAAAAGGAACTGTTGAAGCAGTTTTTCCATCCAATTTTAATACCCTTCCTTCGATGTACAAATAACTTTCACATGGTAATGTGTAAATATCTTGTTGTTGAATGGGAATTCTTATTTCATCATTATTGTTTAATTTTGATGAAGTGTAAGGGTTGTGTGTGTGATATTCCTTCTCCCATAGTGTTTCGTCGAATGTCGGTCCTTGAGATATATCCAGGATATCCATCGTTGTTAAGTTTCAATCCAATCTTTTGTAGAAAACGAATGTTGTCTGATGTTAACTCTTCCAATGTCGAGGAGCTACTGAGCTCCCGACTCTTCCGTTGTGGTTTAAATGATAATCCCATGTTGATTTTTATGTTGCCGCTCTGATGTGTATTCGTATAGTAATTGTTTCTCCTCTAAAGTCAACACTATGACCGTCTTGATCCAATATGTTCAGCACGATGTCTGAAATGAAACTGGTGTTTAACGGTAGGTATATCAAGTTTTGTGGCTTCTCAACAATTTTAAAACCTGGAGCAACTGTTGGATAAAATGTATGTAAAATATGCTGATTTACTCCTTCTCTATATGATCCATGTATAATATTACATGTTACATCAATACTATTTACTTTTAATATTGTAACAGTTGTATTACCTGAATGAGTAGTTTCAGGAGTTAAGATTTTCTTTTTTGTATCTGTAAATCCAAGTAAACTGCCAATAGAGTTTTTCATTCCGACATCGATATAATATTTTGAAGTTATTTCTGCTTTTAAAGTATTATTGTTTCCTTTAACGGTGATATTTTCTTCTCCGAGTTTTTTCTGTAGTAATTGGTTTATATCATCAATTTCATAAGCTCCAGTAGGAAATGTAATTATTTTCAATTCTGAGTATTTTCCTGCAGCATCCTTAGTTTCATAATAATGTAGTAAATTGTTTTTTCCTTCTGTAACATTAGGAATTGAATTGTAGGTAGTCAAATCAAGTAATGCAGCTTCCCATAATCTTTCTTTGGATAAACGCAATGCTGGGAATAGAGTACTTTTTAATGTGGATGAATTTCCACTCAGTGACACTGTATACGATGACATCTTAAAGGTGACTGACACTTTTCGCTAGAAACTCCAAACATAAATGTCCACATATTTCAGTATTGTTAGGTTGTTCTCTTTTGTAATTGTAAAAAATGTTTTTGGAGTTTTGAAAATAATGTTGAAGTTCTTTAGGTGGTGGTAGATTGCCAAAACTGTCAAAGTAGTAAACGGTTTGTCCGAGCTTTTTATAGCATACCCAATGAGTGCCTGGACCATAGGTGGAATCCAAATTTACTATTCCAGTTTCATTTTTCCATATTTTAGTTGGTAATGCATCTTTCATAAAAACTCCTCGAAAGAATGGTATTTTCAAACATTTTACATAATCATTTAACTGATGATTAGTTAAGGCTTTATTTGGAATTATCAATTGATTTTTTTTATTTAGTACACACGGTACGGTCTTAGGTATAAACCTGCTCCGTTTTTTACCATTGACCAAACAGAAGCCTTTTTTACTTTTGCTTTACGAGTTCTACGACGTCTCTTTCTAATATTTCCACCTTTTTTGGGAGCTCTTCTTTTTGCAGGTCTTCCTCTGCGACGTCGTCTTCCACCACCAAACTTAGCTTTTGTCTTCATGGCTGTTGTTACTGCCCAAGCCGCTGCTTTTTCTGCAATACTTGCGTCACTTGATTTTACTCTTTGCCAAGCTTTTTCTGCTAGAATTTTATCTGCTATTGATCTATTTGTTGAATCTTTAAACTTTGAATATGCTATATCGTGTTGTTTGCAAGCTTGATCTAATTTATTAATTCCAGGATCTCCTCTTGCTAAACGTTTTGCCAACTTAGTTCCAGGTCCACAATATTGATAACCTCCAGGAATATGTAATTCGTATGGTAAAGCGTCTATTGCTCGATTTACAACAGCACCAATAGGTATCCGTCTAAGCAGGGATAACGCAGTTGAAGTTATACCACGTCCTCTCTTGTTGCTGTCTTGATGATGACTGAGTGATACGGCCTTCATTATGTAGTCTTATATAAACTGGTGTGTTTACTCCACAAGATACATTACATAAATGAATAAGTTATGTATAATTTTTTATATTTAAACACTTAGTTATTCAAATTAATTATATATTGATTTATAATTCTATTTTTAATCCAAGCTTCCCGTTCATCGGGTTGAATTATCACATGACTCTTTGTACTAGCTATATGATTATGGGTATCAATAAGTAAATTGCCCACTATTCTTATTAAACAATCTAAATTTACAGCATCTTTTGGATGTTGAGGATCATGTAATTGCATAATACGTTTATCATTACATGTGTAAGCTGTTGAATCACTTTTTGATGTTTTTATGACTTGTCCAATAGTAGCAGCATCATTTGAATCTTCGCCTGGTAAAATATTAATTATTTTCTTCATCTTTGCATCATATTTGGTCCCAAAGTGTTTATCCCAAGTTATTGTTTGTTTCATTGTAACACAATCATTTGCTTCGTAACCAGGATAAATATCTTTTATTCTTCTATTACGACCATTGTATGTACCTAATGTACCACCAGTAGCAATTAATGTTTGCACCATTAGAGGTACATCTGTATCTTTTATACCAAATCTTCCATTTGTTATTGTTTTACGTCCTGCATTCCATTCATCATTATTTCCTTGCATTAAATCAAACTTTTCATTTCCATGTATAAATTTATCTCCCCGCTTTAATACGGCATCTTCATGTTTTACAAAATTGGATGTTTCCTTTTTTAATTCTTTAGATAATTGTTCTATAGTAACAGCATCTTTTGGTTGAGAACCAAACTTTACATTTGTCAATGTTTTACCATGACAATCGATTTCATTAACATCTTGTAAAATACAGTTGTCCTTGATGTATTTTAGGTTTACAGCATCACCGTCTTCCTTTGGGTATCCAATGTCATTTATAATAAATTTATAAAAAGAATATCCATGTTCAGTTTTTTCCGGTATTATAGAATGTAAATATTCTTTATTAACTGAATCTTTATCATTTTTGGGATTTCCCACGTTGGTTATTCTATAATTTCCAGCATCATATGTTTGTCCATCTTTTAAGTTGTTACCCCATTGCAATTTTAAAGTATTTGAAAGTTCAGATGATAAGTACTCTTTAGTAATTGCATCGGAACCTTCAGTTGGTTTACCAACATTAATTAATCTATGTGATTCAACATCATAAGTATTCTTATGTAATTTCAATGATGTTGAAGTAGCTTCTTTTACTGTCTTTAAATTTGCTCCATCAGTATCTTCTTCTGGATCTTTAACTAATTTTAAACGTTTATTACTTATGTTATAGTCACCTTCAGGTGTTTGCGGTAATCCGCTTCTTTTTCTGTCTTCTCCAACTTGCACTCCTAATGCGGAGTAGCGTCCGAACTTGTCGACGCTCATGTTAGAACTGATACATCTTATACTTGTAACTTCTTTATATTTGCGGACAATTATACAATTATACCACGATTTTTAAGTTCATCAACTAGAGCCACCCATTCATTATTTAAACCAGTATGACCGGCTTCCATAGCTTCATGCAATAGTCTCATTCTGTCAACTAATTTATTGATGTCGTTGTAATAGATAACATTTGTATTGTATAGATTTTTCATTAATCCTTTACCAGATGTTGAAGTATCTCCTTTACTCTTTTTACCATGTTGTTCAAGAAGTGATAAATCCATAAGTGATAAAGATTTTCTTTTTAAAGGTTGTCTCACAGCTGGTGTGGTACGTAATGTTGGTAATTTTCGTGGAGGAAACAATTTTTTTATAACAATACTATATTTTGTTGCAAGTGAACGATTAATCATTCCATCCTTTGAGTAGTTTCTTTTATGAGCGTTAGTATTTTGTAAAATTTCTTTAAAAGTATTTAAATCTTTTGCTGAATATTTTATTGGTATATTTTTAAAAATTAATTCATATAATCCTTTTGTTCCTTTATATCTATGGTCACCAATAATGATATAATCGTCTTGAGTTACTTCAAGCTTAGAGTTACCAATTTTCAATTCATTTCCATCAATTCTTGCTCCATATACATGTGATTTACTTAAATTTGGATTTGATTTCATGTCATGTAGCATTTTCATTATATATTTTCGTCCAAGAGGTCCATGTTGTAATATATCACTACTCAATTGAGTTAAATTTGGAATAGATTGTTCTGCTTCAGGTATTGGCTGGTCTTCCTTTTCAACAATTGATTCTTCTTCATTTTTTGTTTCTTCTTGTTCACTAGCACTTGTATATGAATCATCATCATCATCTTCTTTTTTTAATGCTTGTACTTCTTGTTTAGAAACTGGTAGTAAAACATCTCCTTCATAACGAGGTTTACCAATAGTTTCTGATATCTGTTTTAAAGGTTCTGTGATAGGTTTAAATGTATTCTCTAAAAATTCTTCTCTTTCACTTAAACCCATCCTTAATGCACGATTCTTTATCCTAATAGAATCACTGAGTGATTTTATTTCTTTTAATAGTTTTTCTTGATTCACCATGTTTACACTGTGAAGTTCAAAGTGTTACTAGATGTAGCATAGGTAGTTCAACGTATTAATACAAATTTATCCAATCCTATACGATATCTACCATTTTTAATATCTTCTTCTTTCATAATAACGAGAAATCCATATTTTTCATTCCATGCTTTACCACACATTTCTTTAAATTTATCAAATGGCATATCCGCATTAACATGATCATTATATATATGCTTTAAATTTGTCTCATCTTGCTTAAAGATGATCAACATATTTGCATTGTCTCTTATAAGTTGTTTTGGAATTTTACTGTATGTTTGACCAATATAAATGCTATCAATATTATTATGTCTTCCCATAGCAAAATAATTTCTTATAGTATCATGATTTTCACAAGAAACATCGTCAAATATAAAAATGGAAAATGGTTTTGCTTCACCTGGTTGCATTATTGTTTCACTAGCATTAAACTTGTAGAAATTCACTTCAGGTACACTTGCAAGTATTTTATCTAATAATTGATATTTTGGTTGTTGCAATGATTTTGAAAAAATATATATATTGTTAAAGCGTAAACCTTTAGGATTAGTTATAAGGTTAAAGACAACATTAGTTTTTCCACAATTTGAAGGACCAGTTATTAAACATCTTATAGTATTTGGTAGTAATTCACCATGTTTACCATGATTTAACTTATTATTGTCAACTGTCAATTCATCAATATTATTAATATTAAATCGATCTTTTTGTTGTACAATCTCCATCTTGTTTAAAGGTTAAACACATAATGAGCTATTTAATAACTATACCAAGTCTTTTGAAGGAATCCAAGAGTCTTCACTTTTATCAAATCCTAACCACCTAACTTTAACCATATCCTTTTTCCTTTGTAAAACCTTTTCAACAAGATATACATCACCAACTGTTGATTTTAACAACTCATGTCCATAGAATCCACCTTGAAGTAATTCACCCTTATTATCCTTTAAAATGTAAGTTTCAGGTATAGTTGGTTGCACTTTATAAATTGTAAATACTTCATTAGTCCAATTTGGCAGATATCTTTTACTAAATACACCTTTGTATTTACTTATACGAACTTTATCATTAACCTTAAACTTTTTTGGTTGTAACTTTTCTATTTTTGGTGTTGTATTATTTTTGATGCGTTGTAATACAATTTTAGCATTAGCACTGTTTACTTGGATAGGTTTCATTCCAATGGTGCGATGATATTTGTTGTTATACTCTTTTATAAGTTGTGGTAATATGTCATACCACACATATGATCCTCGTTTTGAAAATTGTTTATACATAGCTCCTTTTAATGTTCTATTAAATCTTTCAATTATTGAAGCTTTAACTTCAGAATTTGTAGAATAATGATTTATTTTATATTTTTTCATCAAAGCTCCAAAATCTTTATTAAAATATTCTTTTCCATCATCCGTTTGTAAATGTTTAATTTTAAATTTATTTCTTTGTATTGTTGTCTCCATAGCTTTGGTAACACTTTTACCAGTCTTGTCCTTCAAGGGTAAAGCATCAGCTATTTTAGTAAAACAGTCTATAATTGTTAAAATATATTTAAATCCTTTGTTTAATTTACTGTGTGGTATCATTTCAATAAGATCAGCTTGGTAAAGATCATTCATTCCTTTAATGATTGTACTTCTTCTTGGAAATCTTCTTCTTGCTGGTTTATGTAGTTCATTTACAATCTTATCCTTTACACTTTCCATCTTAAAGTGTTGCTTGCACACTGTTTGTAGAAATACTGATCCATACAATGGTTTATTCTCTTATATATAGTTGAAATATAGGTCAAGGTCATTTAATATTAGTGTAAAAAAGAGGGAACATGGCATTGAGCTTGCCATGTCCCCTCTTTTTTACGGAAAGGAAAAAGGAAGAAGGTAAAGGACGAAGAATAGGTTTACTGGTCGATAGGGTTTAAGGAATAGTGGCCAAATGGTAGAGTATTAATTTTATCTTCTAAAATATGTCGCTTGTCATCTTTGTAGCTTAATGCCCACTTTGTTTGTTTGACACTAAAAAGTTGGTGGTTATAACTTCTAATAGTGTTAAATGTTGCAGTTGTTTCAACATTTTCAAACAAACATCTTTTATAATGTTGAAACTGTACGTTCTTCTTTAGGAAAGATGTCTTTATTCCTTTAGCTTTTTTTGTGACTTGATATTCATTCCTTTCATTTATGTACAGTTGAAATGAATAGAGTTTAGACATTAATGCTACAATTTCCATCATCGGCACACCATTTGTTTCATCTTTAAATTTTCCCAATACTTTTTTGTTTTTGTCATAGTCGTAATTTGGATGGTCCTTAGGATAATCGGAAAAATCAAAATCATCTTTATATACAAAGGTCCGTAAATCCTCATACATGTCATTTGTTTTAATCCAGTAAATAAGTGCATCCGTATCCATATATACAATACCAATGTTATCTCTTCCATAATAATTAACCATCTTCTTATAATGAAACTCGTACATGTGTGTTTTAGAAATATCCAATATTGACATTCCAAGATATAAAGGACGATCCAATACAACTGATTTTTTGTTCATAGAAATGACGACAAGATTTTCATTTATAATTACCGATGAACCAAAGTTTGGTTGTTGCACTAGTTTCTGTAATTTTACTGGATCAGTTACTAATTTGATATTCTTATGTTTCCTTTTGTTTTCTAAAGTTTTGCCAAATATTGCATTGTTCATCAGTTTGAAAAAATCTTTTTGAAAACTTGATGTAGCAGCAGCTCTTCTTCTTGTGTTGTTGTTAATGTACGGTTTCAGCCAACAAGATTGAGAGAATTGTAGTATTCGATTAATTTTTGTAATTTTTAATCCCAAGTCTAAAGCCTGTTGTATCATCCAATAATGTCCAACATACCTAGACTTATTGTTTAAAGTCATTAATAATTTTGGCCATCTTCCAGTAGGGGAAATTTCAGTCTTTGGAAGAAGTGGTAAATCGTAATGATGATCATGAAGATGTTCAGGATATTCAAAATCGACGTCAAAAATGTAACCAGTTTCACCATGCTTTGGTATATCCATTATGTTTCCAATTGATTCTGGATCTATCCATTTAAAATTATCATATGGAAGGGGATTTGACATTGCCCATCCGTATAAGTTATTTGCATCGAAATAACCTAGAAATGTTGTTGGTTTTGATGCATCATAATCGGGCAGATACTTATTATTAGCCTTAACATGTCTGGTTACACTTTGTGTCAATCCCCCTCGAACTCCTGATTCTAACATTAAAACCATATCTATATCAGTAAGAAGTTGTAATTTACAATTTGTTTCTTTCAACATGGCTTGCCATGCTAGTCCAGGTGAAGTGTATGAATGAAGAGGGTCCAATCCATATGCTGCAAAACATGTATTTCTAAATTCTTCCATTATATCACATAATAAAGTTACATCTAATTTAACATAAAAATCTGAATATTCTCCCAATGTTGTAAATCCTAATTCATTCCATACTTTACATGCATGATCATAATCCTCTTGAGATATGTCCATGTCGTATAGTTTACTTTTAAATTCTTCTTTTGGCGGAAGTGATGTTTTATTAAACTTTTCTAAACTGTCTATATAATCATATGGGAAAACACCTTTCCGAAGTACGAGATCCAGTTTGTCGTTACTTACAATCTTTTTTGTTTCAATAAAATCTTGTTTCCTTAAATTTTCAGAAAGTTTAGACAAACTCGACGGCATAAATCGGTAGGAGTCTAAAAATCTTAATTTGACATTTCCAACTGTTTTAGAAAAACTTATAAATTTTTCTGAAGTTTCAGCCAATACATCTATCGAACCATCGTCTCTTCCTAATTCAGGTATTATAAAATGAGCATCATACCCACTGAGGTTATGGAGAACCACAGGAATAAATAGTGGTAAACGATAGCTCAAATTACATTTATTACAAGCAGCACCCCTGTAATAACCTGTAAGGTGGTCATGATCTTTAACTTTATAATTGTCAATGGTAAATTCATTTTTACATAAGAAACAATGAGTTGCATTTTCATGTTGAATTTCCTCTTCTTCCTCCATCGGTTTCATTGGTATAATATTTGTATATAATCTTTGTACATTTTCAGCTATTAAATATAAATGGTCAAGAAATATTGTTTCCACATTTTCACCACGATATACTAGAGGTTCTGAAGTTAATCCATATTGGTTTAAATGTTCTTCTGATAATGTTGATTTAACCATTAAACAAAAACTATTTGGTTTATGCATTTGATATTTGACACTTTTTCTAGCTTCACAATTTTCATCTTCTATAGGAATTAGTGTTGATTCAAAATCAGCATATACAACTATAGGGATACGATATTGATGATGAACTTTTTGAAATGTAATAAATGCTCTGCTTTCTGAAGGTAAAATAATTTTTGCTTCATAATTATTGTTACATAATCTTTTGTGCTCTTGTAACCATTCCATTCCTTGTCTTCCTTCTCGTTGGAAATTAAAACATCTTTTGCAGATCAGCTTTTTGTTTCGATTTTTTGAAAGTTGTTTATTAACAAGAGAGTCAAATTTCTTTATATACACATAATGAGATACATCTCCTTGTGTTAGTAGTAGTAAATCTGTATGATCTGCTAGTTCTTCTTTAGCAATACGTAAAGGATAAACTTTATTTGAACTATCTAATCCAAAAACATTAATAGATGTGCCGGGATTTTTCTTCTCAAATTTTGATATATCTTTTAGTGATACAGGATAACTAATTCCTTGAAAGTTATATCTATATCTTTGATTTTCATAGTGCTGGTTTGGTTCATTACAATGATTTGGTACAAATTTACATGTCATCGCATATCTAAAACATTCGTTATCTTGATTTTTCACATTAACACATGATCTTGTATCTTCAATTATTTTTGGTAAACGAATATAACTAGATCCCATTAGTCCATATCCATGTTTATGAACTCTTATATTTAATCCTTCAATACTTATAAGACTCCACCCTGATCCTCGTCCTTCATGTTCCTGAATTTTAGTTAATATTTCTTCTATACATTTTTCAACTATTGAATCAATGTCTGAACTTCCTATGATAGTTTGATTTTTAGTTATAAATCCTCTTGGTGATAATTCTTCTTGTACATTTATAAACATAGCTTCTAGTAGTAATCCAAATTTGAGAAAATTCAATCTTTTTAATTCTTCTTTTAAAGTTCTACTGATGATTGGTTTTGCTTCTCTAATAAATTCTTCTAAGTTTAAATCTTCATTTTGAATCTTATGATGCATTACTACCTTTCCGGGTAAAGCTGATACTTGTAAATTTGGTAAAGTTGTTGTAGGTCTTGCTGTTATTTCATTTTGTTCTTCTTGTTCTTCTTGTTCTTCTATGTTGTTGTGAATTAGTTCCTTATGTATTTCTAACAGAATATCATCATTAAACGATTCCAAACATTTATCGCAATGATACATGTTTGGTGGTGTTCACTCTTCAAAATTTCGCCAATAAATGAAATGAGCTCTCCCTTTCCTTCTTTTATAATAGTTCCCCCACTACTATTTCATCTTCTTCTTCTTCACTTTCAGAAGAAAACAAACGTCTTGGACAAAATATTAATCTTCTACTAACAGATTCTTCATTAATATTCTCTATATGAATTGGAGTTTTAATATGTATTTCTTCATATTCAAATGATGACGAAGACTCTGATATTACTACATCCATATCCAAATTTTCATTCTCCACATCATTGGCATTTTCTTCTTCTGATGTTGTTACATCCACATCCATATCATTTATAGTTTCTACTTCTGAAGTTTCGCTATTATTTTCATCTTCTTCCATATTTAAATCCTCTAATTGAATTTTATACAATATTTCAATCATAGATTTCCTTGGATAATCGGTGTTGTCTACAGGAGCCATTTCCAGTAAATGAGGAATAACTGTTTTTGATCCGGCTTATATGATATTTTGCTAAGTATGTCAAGGTCATTTTTGATCAAGCGAGAACTGGGAATAGATCACTAAGCAGCATGATGATTCATTACTACAAAGTGATCTATTCCCCATTCTCTAAGAAGTGTCCAATCAATAACCAAAGTCCAAATTCATTTTTTTTTGTTTAATTTAAGTCTTTTACATCTTCTTCTTTTATTACACAATTTATAGGTTCATTGTACGATGTTTCAATATGTTGTTTTATCTTGTGCTCCAGCTCTTCTATTCTTGCTTCCTTTATCATTAATTCCGATTGTAAGTAACTGATGTAATCAGCCGCCATGTCTACCGTTCTTGATCTTATTTCTCCTAACTTAACACCAGGAATCAATCTCTGTAGTTTGTAAAATCTCAACCTTATTCTTGACTCTCTTACTTTAGCCATTTCTCGAAATCTTTGTTTTCTATCTTCTCCTTTGCTTGTGGTCAAGTCCATACTTCTGACAAGTTTACTTTCAGAGTGATTCCTCTACAGTAGGCTTCTCCTTTATACACTTTCCCCCACCATTTTCAATTTCCCCCACCCTACTAATGTAGGTCAAGGTCATCCAATATAACGCGAGAACGAGGAATAGAGCACTAAGTGGCATGTTAGTCCATTACCACAAAGTGATCTATTCCTCGCTCTCTATTCTACATCTACTTTTTTTTTTTCATTTTACTATTTTATTATTTTTTTTGTTTTTCTTGGGGGGAATGAGTGTTTACTTCTTACAATGTTCATTCTTCTTCTCCAACTTTTCAATTTTTTCTAACAATTCCAACAAATATGCATTGGTTGCTTGCAAAGTTTGTATTCTAGTACATCCCACTTTAATAGAGGGAACTGTTAACTGTAATTTTGTAAATTCTATCCTTTCTCTCTTGCACCTTTCTCTCATGTATGTGTTTTTCCTGATTCTTCCTGATTGAGCTGATATTAACTTATTACACTCCAAATGGGGTTTTGATACTTTAAATACTGATGTACAAAAATTAGTTGATGTTGTCGGCTGTTGATTTTCATAGAAATTTTGTGTTGAAGTAATAGTTTGCTGATTTCCATAACAATTTATACTTGAAGTGGCCGGTTGCTGATTTTCATACCAAATTGAACTTGAAGTACTAGGCAGCTGATTTTCATACCAATTTGAATTTGAAGTGCTAGGCTGATGATTTTCATAACAATTTGAACTTGAAGTATTTAGTTGATAATTTTGATGCCAATCCACAGATGCCAATACAGGTGTTGTGGAAGGATGCTCCATCGTTGTATAGAGTGAATTCTGTTCTACAATTTTGCTGGTTTTATCTCATTTCCCCCACCAATAACTTCTACATTTCCCCCACCACAATAATTTAAATTAGATACCAAACTTCTAGGGTCACATCCAAATCTTCTTCTTTTAAATATTTTATAAATGCAGAGCTTTCTGATGTTACATTAGGTGTGTTTAAATATGCCATTATTTTGTCATGACTTTCTTCATTGTGAATATAGCAATGTACATTTAGCAACTTTTGATTTTCTTCTTTAGACTTGACAAATCCTGCAACTGAGCTCCAATCTTCATATTTAATTTTAAAATGGCAAATTTCGAACTGCATGTTGTTTCAACAAATGCTGCAACAATATTAAAAGTCTCTTCAAACAGCCTACATTTATACAAGTTCTCCCACCACTTTATAATCCCCACTCTTTTTCTTCCCCACCTTCTTCATATGTAGAAGGGATATCATGATTTTAATGCACTATACTTAATAAATTCAAACAAGTTTTGTGCACAAATGTTACATTTTTTCTTGACTGTTTCAAATTTCATCACTTGGCCTTTTACAAGGTGAACTAATTTACCTCCATCATCTTCAAATTGTTCAAAGTTTAAAACAGATGCTTTTCCACAATCATGACACATTTTTGTTCCATCTTCAAAAATAAAAGCAAGATAAATACCAAATCCACTATTGTCCTTCTTAAATTTCATGACCATTTCACGAATTGGTTGAGGTATTTCACATTTATTTGATGTTATTATATAACGGTAAAGAAACCCATTATTGATAATTTGTTGTAAACACAAAACTAACAAGCTGTCCATAGTGTTGGACTTGTACTGAAAGTTATATCCATAACTATCTCTTTATATGCTCTTACCCCCACCACTTTTATGTAGGTCAAGGTCATCGGATATTAAGCGAGAACTGGGAATAGATCACTAAGCGGCATGTTATTACATTACCACAAAGTGATCTATTCCCTATTCTCTAAAAGGGGTGCTGATAATTTAGATTCCTAAAATTTCTTTTCCTTCTTCTTCACCTTCTTGAACAGTTGTATTACCAGACATGTGTGATATTAATTTCTTCAATTCTCGATTTTCCATTTCTAATGTTTTCAATTTTAGATCTCTTGCTTCAACTTGTACTTTCAAAAATTTGATATAACTTCCAGCCCAGTGGAGAGTTTTCAATCTTGGTGCTCCAAGTTCAATTCCTGGTATTTGAAATTGTAGTCTATTAAATTCCATCTTCATATCTTCTCGGTCTTGTCTTTCTTTTTCTAGTCGTTTTAATCTTTGTTTTTCCCTGAAGGAAGAAGTCGGATCACAAGGTACATGATGAAACATTTTGATCAACAATTTCTCGAAGAGTAAGCTTCTACACAGATAGTCAACACATTTATCCACATTCCCCCACCAAATTTAAGTCAGTAGTGGGGAGATGCCAATGGTGGGGAGACGTCAGTGGTGGGCAGAGTTATACTAATGTAATGGTTATTTCTACAGTTACACTCGCTCCATTCTCGAAAAGATATTTGTAATATGGTTCGGGATACTGTTCTCTTTCAGATCCCGCATGTTCTTGAATAAAGTTGAAAGCCAATTTTTTTGAATAATCATTGTGAAATACTTCCCTGACACAAACAAGGATTTTTTCTTCCAAAAATTTAACTTGAACCAATGGTATTTTGCTTACATCGTCCTTGTCCATGATAGGTAGCTTGTAGGTAAAAGTATTAGGTGGTAGTTTTTGTGGTTTATCCAGTAGAGAACAAAATTTCTTGTACAATTTCTCCTCAATGTCTGGAAAACGATGTATATCAAACAGATTGTAGTATGAAGGATCAAAAGGTATTTTACGAAACATCTTCGGTCACTAGTCTCTTTAAGACTGATCTCCTGCACAAATATTTAACACATTTATAAACATTCCCCCACCAACTTTTAACTTGTGGTGGGGATATTTTCCCTCCACTACTTCTTCAAAATAGTGGGGGTACCTTAGTCCAATTCAGATTCAGATTCAGAAGACAGTAAAGGTGATATGGGTGATTCCAATGATGAATCCAATATAAATATTTCAATAGCTTCCTTAATTATATCTTCATCACTATCATTTATCATTTCTTCAAATAGTTCTTGTTCAATCTGTACCATTTCTTCCTCTTCCATCATAGAATCATTATCAGTTTCGTCATAAGTTTCCTCTATGTTTTCTTCCTGTATTTCATTTGTGCTTTCAAAAACATCTTTAACTTGAGAATAATTAATAAATGGAGTATCTCTAGACAACATGTTTCTTTACTACTTCTTTTACTTCAAATAACAAACTATGTATCGCTTACTTAGTCTTATATATACTCCTACCCCCACTATTTTTGCAAAACAAAGGAATAGGAAGGGGGTTAGTATCTATTCTTCTCTATCTAGGTTATATTTCATTGCTGTCACATCTACTATAATTTTCTGCTCTTCAATTTTATTGCGAATAAATATTGTCCAAGGAAATAGTTCATTAATATTGTTAATTGTTACTTTTATACTATACAAAATTTCAAAATGTTCTACTAATGAAACAAAAACAATAACTCCTAGCTCATTGTTTCCCATAATTTTTTCTTCAATTTTTATCCGTAAGTTTGTTATTAAACTCCATATATTAATATCATTGGCTATAAAACCATCAAGTCTGGTAAGAATCTTGATGCTACAAGGTGTGGGTACAGACTAGAAACTTGGACGTTCATAGCCTGCCTTTTCATCAATTTTAAAAATGGGGAGGGGGAAGGAATAAGGATTGGGAAGGGATAGGGTATAGGGTGGGGGGAAAAGTAATTTTGTTATTACACTACTTGTGCAAGAAAATAGCCACCAGTGTCCACACCTTGTTCATAGCACTCCATCATAGATTGTGCCCACTGCAACATGCGGTCTCTGTCATTTGGTGTGACAAGGAAAGAATGACTATCATCATACAATATAAAAGAGTCAATTCGTATATAACATCCTAAATTTAACCATTTATTAGCTTCAACCAAAAAGTTTTCTATTGTATCAAATGGAAATTGTGGATCAATTGCTATAACTTTACGTTCTTCACTAAGTTCAACACTATAATCATCATCTTCTTCACTCTCACTCTCACTATCAGTATTTAAAATGTCTTCAGGTTGTACAAAAACATCGGAAATTTCGGAACAATTAAAATGGTAATTCACATTAGGAGGCATTTTTTCAAATAAATAATATTTTAAAAGGTGGAGAAAAAAATACAAGAGATGTACTTCACGGCACAAAGTGCGAGTACAGACTAGAAACCTGAAGGTTCATAGCCCCACTTTTATAAATTTTAAATATGGGGAGGGGGAAGGAATAAGGATTGGGAAGGGATAGGGTGGAGGTGGGAGAAGGGTAATGTGGTTATTAAGCCACTCTTGCAACAAAGTACCCAACACCAATGTTCAGTTCGTATGATCTCATCACATCGTCCTGCCAAGTAAGAATTTGTTCTCGATCATTTGGAGTTACAAGGAAGAAGTTACTGTTATTGTAGACAATAGGTGAACCAATTATAATGTTGAATCCTAAATTTAGCCATCTATGTGCTTCAAAAATAAATCTTTCAACTACATCAAAAGGAAATTGTGTTTCTATAAAATATACTTTGAATTGTTCATTAATTTCAATTTCATCTTCACTGTCATCTTCACTGTCATCTTCACTGCTATTATCCATGTCTTCTATCACATCTTCTTCATGTTCTTGGAAAGCATCTTCTTCATGATGTTGGAAACCATCTTCAGGTGGTTGAAAAACATCTGCATTTTCTGAAGGATTAAAATTTTCATTAAAGTAAGGAAGCATTTTAAAAATAAAGATATTAAAACTGGCAGGAACAAAGCAACAAGAGAGGCGAAGCAACGAGAGTGGTGGAAGAAACCAGAATGAAACACTAGCCATAGCCGGCGCGTCTTTTATAACGGTATGCAAATGAGAGGGGTTAGCAGCCGGCCATGACCGGTCATTGGCCCGGGAGGTGGGGGAAGGAGTGGGGGAAGGAGTGGGGGAGGGGGGGGGGGGGGGGGGCTCCATTTTTTCGGGGGGGGGGGGGGGGTCATTGACCTTTCAGGTCCGGTCATTGACCCTAAGGAGTGGGGATGGACACAGAACCCTCCTTTGCTTACTACTACACGGATCAAACTAGCCATGTACCAGAACTTATTTCTGCTAAGTCGCATGTAAGCTAAATAGCTTACATCCCTAAATTTAAGTCTTAGGTGGCCCTGAAAAGGGCCGTTTGGCTGGGTTTGGTGGACTGCTATGGAGCTTAAGGCATAAAAAAATAAGGGACTTCAATGTTGTTTTCCAAATGGATTTCAGAAGGATCGGCTTGTGTAAACTTGTACAAATTAATTGCACAAATATCACATTTTTCTTCTTCTGGGATGATAAACTTGTATGACAAGTAACATTTGTATTCATAAATTCCACCATCTATTGTAAAATCCAATAATCCATTTCCTATTGCAGCCGAACCACATTCTGGACACATATTTGTTCCATCCATAAATTTATACTGAAGATAATGAAAAAGTCCAAAATTTTCCCTATAAAAAGAATACACTTCTTGACGTAGTGTTAGTGGAAGGTTTCCATCTTCAAATGCAAGTTCCGCCAACACTATATTTGAAACTATCTGTCGCAAACATAATTCTAATAGAGTAGGCATGTTGCAGCAGTGGTCTCACGGATTGAAATGAAGACTCTGGAGTAGCTAGTATAACGGTTAGATGTAGGTAGACAACCGGTCATGACCGGCCATTCACCCAGAGGAGTGGTAGGGGAAAGAATGGTGGGGGAAGAAGTGGTGGGGGAAGGGGGGGGGGGGGGGCTCCATTTTTTCGGGGGGGGGGGGGGGGGGGTCATTGACCTTTTAGGTCCGGTCATTGACCCGAAGGAATGCACACAGACACAGAACCATCCTTTACTCACTACTCACATGAAAGTAGGTCACGAGACTTAGAGTGTTAAAAAATAATGGGGGAGAAACACAACGCTATAACGCGTTGTGTTTCTCCCCCAGTATTTTTTAAGCAATAATTTGGAAAAAGCTATGTGAATTTACTTGCTACGCCCCCACCTTGTAATACCATCCAGTTTGTGTCTGAGGAGATAGTCTTTAGAGTCTAACTCATAAACTGATTTCTCTTTGCGCAAGGATTCAATCACTTTAATATTATATCTTAAGCCGTTACAAGTTGCCAAAATGTGTTCGTTGTCAATAACACGTTCAAAAAAATAAACACAACCTCTCTTAAGCCTATTTCCTTTCACACCAATAATTTTGGATTGGTATTCAACAGTGGGGGTTTCTGTCACTTGTGGTTCAGAAATGTGTTTTACGACATGTACACGGCAAAAACTTTCGTTTTTTACACATTTCCTCCCACAAGGTGATCCTTTCTTAATTCCCCTAGTAAGCATTTCAGGGCAAGTAGTGGGACGGCTAAATGCCCTACGACGCTCTTCTTGTAATAATTGAAATTGCTCTGAAGGAGCAGGTTTAGGAGTAGGTTTAGGAGTAGGTTTAGGAGCTGGTTTAGGAGCTGATTTAGGAGATGGTTTAGTAGCAGATTGAGAGGAATCAGTTTTATGATAGGTATGATCTTTAGGTGTACTAAGTGGTGGGGTAGGAGGCAATGGTGATAGTGGGATAATAGGTGTGCTAAGACGATGAACAATGGTTTCAACGGAAGGGGTATTAGGATAGTGATGAACTGGCTTCTGCGGTGGCGGCATAGTAGTTGATGGTGGTGGCGGCATAGTAGTTGATGGTGGTACAGAGTCCTTTGAAGGCGAAGGCGAAGGCGGTGAAAAAATACTACGAAGTCTAGAAGTGTTAGTTGGCGGAAGAATAGCTCTAGAAGTTGAAGGTTCAGATGCAAGTCGATTCTTGTAGCAATCAGGAAGGTTTTTGAGGCGAAGAGTTTTCTTAGGTGCAGGAACAGCTGTAGTAGAAATAGAAGTCGAAGTAGAAGTAGTAGTCGGTACAGAAGACATGGTTATAACTCCAAGTTCGCAGCGTAACGTCTGGAATCAGAATGAAACACTGGCCGCGGCTGGCTCGGCTTTTATAACGGTATGCAAATGAGAAGGGTTAGCAGCCGGTCATGACCGGTCATTGGCCCGGGAGGTGGGGGAAGGAGGTGGGGGAAGGAGTGGGGGAAGGGGGGGGGGGGGCTCCATTTTTTCGGGGGGGGGGGGGGCTCCATTTTTTCGGGGGGGGGGGGGGGGGGGTCATTGACCTTTCCGAAAGTGGGTCAAGGTCATTCAAGATTTATAATGATCCAAGGTGATGGAAACAGTAATACTGTTCCCACCACCCTGTTTGCCTAACGGTTCCCACTCCCAACCCACTAGTTACGTTCTGCAAGGGAGGTCCCTGGGCCGTCCGCATCAAAGCGTAACTTCCCGTCCGCATCAAAGCGTAACCATTAATTTCAGGGAAACTGGAACAGTTAATGCAGAAACGCAACTCTAACCCCACCCAAACTAATCCCACCCATCTTATTCCTAAACAAAATGCAAAAAAAAGTCCGACTTGCGGATGTCCCACCCATTTTAAATGAAGTTCAACTGAACTTCTGAATTTACAGTTAATCTACCCCCTAACATCTAGCTGTAAGGCAAAACAAATGCACAAAACAAACATAAATTATTAGTACCAACACATCATTATTAAAAACCAAATAATTCAACACAACCAAATACCATCATTATTCTTAAAAATTAATACACCTTAATGCTAAACCCAACTTATAACTAACATCGCAATGCGCAAATTATTTCTTAAATTAAATACACCTTAAAACTAAACACACACACACACATACCACATTGCATTAAAAAACGCAACATAGTAGAAGAAGTTCAAATATATATAGGCCTACTATATATTTGAAACCTCTTGCTGAGTTGCCAACAACCTTTCGCTATGAAAGTTTGTTGGCGACTGAAGCTAAGATATAGCTTCTATCGCTCCTCGGGTTTTCAAGGAGTGGGGGAAGTTGTTTCACTCCAGTACAGTGTTCAATCCAGTCCAATTCGCAGCAGTGTAAAAGGAAGGCGAAGGAGTGGGGAGCAGCATATGCACAGCAATGCAAAACCAAGGTTTGAGGTTAGAATTATCCATGTGCAGTAGCGCTAAAGTGAGTAATACAGGACTAGGCGCATGCGCAATAGCATAGTCACTATTCCGATCCGGAGAACTCGTTGCATGCGCAGCAGGTTTGAGGTTAGAATTATCCATGGCAGCTGCCATATTTAGTCTGGTTTCACCACATAAAGTCAACAACCGGTGGTGACCGGCCATTGACCTGGAAGAATGGGGGAAGGAGTGGGGGAAATAGTAGGGGAAGGGGAAGGGGGGGGGGGGGGCTCCATTTTTTCGGGGGGGGGGGGGGGGGGCTCCATTTTTTCGGGGGGGGGGGGGGGGGGGTCATTGACCTTTCCGGTCGGTCATTGACCCCAAGGAGTAGGGATAGACACAGAACCCTACTTCTCTTACTACTCAAGTGAAAGTCGGTCAACCAGTCATTTGCTTGCCATCTGCCGCCATCTGGCTGGAGTTATTGCCTCTATAAAGGTGGGTAGTTTATCTCGCTACAAACATTCATTGCCTCGCATCCGCTCGGTCATCATCTCTCGTTACTTTTATGTTATGACTACTTCACTTAATAGGTTTGAGGTTAGAATTATCCATGAAATAGCCTTTGTAAATTCTAACCTATAAAATTACTACTCTGGCTTTCTCTTTCAATTTCTTTTACACTTCATTTTATATCTCAGTCTTCTTTTAACTTCTGAACTTAACACATCGATTATAATGACTGCACAATGTTTAAAATTAAAGCTTTTGCGAACACAACACATATTACGAAGTACTTCTAAACCTTCAATTTCAAAGTGTAAAACTAATTTAAATAGAGTTAGGAAAAAGTACAGTTTTAACCCATTATACTGTTCAACAACTTCTCAGGTTAATGTTGATGATAGTGTTATTTACGACATTTTACATTCTATGTTACACTTAAATAACTTAGAACTTGTTACACCTATCGACTGTGTTCAACAAGTTTTTTTATTTCACCCCCACCATTCCCTATATAAGGGCCCCGACAATAATTCCTACTTCATTATCTTCTATGCTCTTCAGCTAACAACATCTCCACTCTAATTCACACTACAATAATAATGGAAACCAACCAAGAAAATGTTCAAGTTCATGAAATATCATCAACAACTCATCCAAGGGAAAATCCTTCTAGAAATTCAACTTCAACAACTCCTCAGAACCCTGTACAAGTTCCAGATGTATCTTCTACAACAATAAATGATGTAGAAGCTATTCTTCAATCCCTTGTCGGTTTCGACTGACCTGTATGATGATCACCGATAAACTGAACTCTTAGAGTTCAGTCTTTTTTAAAACCCCCTCCATATGACCTTGAAGCAATTATCCCCTCTCCTTTATACACTAACTCCTACTTCAAAAATTAACACCATCTCCTCACCCCTTCTCCACCCTTTCATTTGATTTAGCCTCTCCCCACCTGAAGCTATATGGCATGGCATATGGCGGCAGCGACTGATTTGGCAGCTGGCCGATGGCAGCTGGCCGGCAGCGGCTGGCAATTGGCACGACTTCCGTTTTGAAAGTAACCAAACCCCACTACTACCGTATTTGCAATAACTTTATATTCGGCCTACCTTTTTGTTGGCATTAATATTATTTTGGAATGTCATAGTAGCATGAATATAGTATTTAACGGGAATAATGGATGGAAATAAAGATGAAACAAAAAGTAAAAATATTAATTTATGACCATTAATATGTTTTAGAATGTAAAGTTTAACCTAAATATCAATCAAAATTAACAATATTTATTTGCGGAGTTATTAATTTTCGTCCGTCGCTCCACTCCAATTGTTTTGCCTGCCATCAAATGCCAAGATATTCCGAGTTATCTGTACAAATGCAAGGAATGAAAAGTCTTAAGTATTATCTACTTTTTTGGCATTAATATTTTTTTTGGAATGTCATACTTTAGCCTAGTATTAAATGTAAGCCACGGACAAAAGATAAGGAGTAAATTAAAAGTAAAAATATTGATTTATGGCCGTTAATATGAGAATGTAATGTTTACCTTTATATGTTATTACTATCAATTTCTGATAAATAACAAACATGAAATACGTAATAACATAGTTATGCTCCAGTTAGACCTGCCCCTAACAGGTCTTAGTTGAAGCCAAAAATCGCTCTATTCATACACGAGATTATCTTATTTTCGCTACAACTTGGACTCTCAAACCCGCCAAGTTTATCTTTTACACCTGGCCTACCCAAACCATGTCTCTCGAACCCTAATAGTTTGGCCGCAGTTTATCCCTCCCATATTTAGCTCGCAGTTGTATTTATGCCAGCAAGCTTAAACCCGAGCTCTCGAACCCTATTTTTTTAAGCTGACGCGCAAAATCCGGTTATAACCAGTATTTACGCCTGGGATTAAGCTTAACGCCAGCTCTCAAACCGCCTCTTAGAAGTTTTATTCACATTGCTTGGATTCCGGTAACATGATTGAGTTGAATTCACTGATGAATTGTTGGTTGAATTGTTGATTACCAAATAAAGTCAGATCCAAATAAACCTTTGTCTCTTCTTTGCAAGATCACTGAAACAACTATGATGAGTTGTTGATACTTTTGATCACTGTTATCGGGATACACAAACCTACACTTAAAGTTAAGTTTAGGCTACTACTACCGATGTGTTATTTTTATTTAGTATATTTACCCAAACTTCTTGATTTGAATAGCCTAAGTTGGCTAATAACCAAGGAATTCGTTATTTGTAAAATAAAAAGCAATAATAGCCTAAGTTGGTATTTTAAATATTTTACATGTTTTCCACAGTTAATTGTGTTATTAATTACAATATTGCCCTTCTATACTCTCATTTTATGCTTAACTTTGTGATGAAATTTACCATTGTTTCTCTGGACTAGGAACAGGTCCCGGTACCAAAACCAAATTATCACAATAAAAAAAATATATATATAAAAAACACTTTATTTGAAAAAAAGCATAATGTAAAATACAGTTTGGTGTTGAAATGCTTTTGTATTAAATACTGCAAACCTGAATTTCATAGTCAATCATAAATGAAAGAAATCAATTATGAAAAACAAACTGAAACATTACTATTCAATTAAAAATTATGCAATATTCGGAATAGTAAATAACTATTCTATTCGAATCGGTTTGAAACAAAAAAATCATTACTCGCACACCCCTAGTTTTCAAAAATATTAGACTAGAGTGTCATATCCATGAGTACTTTGTCAAATGATTTCACTGGAGCATAACAATCTGTAAAATACAGTAACATATCAAAAGTTATGCCATATGCTTAAGTGGTTTCAAATAAAAAATGGTTTTTAAAAATTGATTTGGTTTAAAAATAAAATTTTAAGAAGATTTGGGCTTATGACATTTTGACAGACAGTAAAACTCAGTTTTCCAGTTCTCACATGCTATTTCATCCTAACTAGCTGGCTTCCGTATTAAATCCAATATAACTAACTTTTATTTACACAAAACCTCAAATACATACAATTTTTAACTGCTTTTGTAGTTTTGTTTATCACACAACATTAAAACTTTGACTGTGGTTATCATCGATCAGCTGGGTAGCTAGGTGGTTAGGTTATAGAGCTAACTGAATTTGAAGTCTTGAATAAGTCTGAGTCTTTGGTTTTGAAAAAGTTAAAAGATTTTTAATGGTTCAAAACTGGATCCAACTGCCCTTGGTCATTGGGCTATTAATAATAGGCCTACTGCGTAGAATCGCTAAAGCTTGCTGAGCTGATCAAGGCGAACATAGTTTGTCACCTTGGCATTTTTAAAAGCTGGCTTTTTCTTAGGGGTGATGAAGTGTTGCAAATTAGCATTGCTCCTAATTGTATTATTTCACCTCATAAATAGCCTAATTAATATCGTTATTGTTTTTTCAGGATTTGGCAAAGAGGTCGCCGCTGTAGACTCCCTACATCGTCATTTTAGATTTACGTTATTTTTTATTTTTGTAAAGGGCTACTTCAGTTTTTTTTTATATTCAGATTTTAAGCTAAATCCTTTCTCATTATTAATTTAATTAAAGCAATACTTAAAGTAACTTTTTAATTACTTAAAACTACCTAATGTTACATAAAATGTTCATGTAGGTCAGACATAATTTATCTAAAACTAAAAAATGGTAATTAGGTAATATGTTCAATAAATTTATATTTCACACATGTTTGTTCTTTTTTAACTAAGCCTTTGGGTGTTCATTTATCATCATCTTTAGCTTTTATAATCTTGAGTACGGTAACTTTTAGGACTGAAAACAGGCATGTGTTTTACCTTCTTTAGGGCCGGTTTCTCCAAACACGTTTAAATTAAACTTAGTTTAACTCAATGTTAATCATATGGACAATTTTGGTTTAAACTTGATTTTAGGTTTAAACTTGTTTTGAGAAACAGGCCCTTAGTGTACTTAAGAAATTTTTCAAAGTTTCGTCACACTGCCACTTTGAAGATAAATCCAACTAATAGCTGAAGAAAAATGAAGAATTTGGAGTACCTATGTGATTTGATTTTAGAGTCAAAGTGCTTTGCTGTGATTTAGGCTACTATTTTTAACTGTATTTTCAATTTTGTCTTGTGGTATCAATTCCTATTGTGTAAAGTGTTGATCAGTTCCGGGAGCTGGTATACCGTACGGTATGAGGTTTGAAATCATTACTAGGAAATCAAAAACCTTTAATATCTGGTGAAATACTTGTCTAGACATAATTTGATAACCTGAATATAATTAATTAGTGTACCATCTGTGATTAATTAATTCTCTGAGCTTGTAAAGTTAGACCTCTATCACTGGGTACGCGTCAGATTGTCACCCCGTCAGATTGGCACCACGACAGTTTGGCACCGATCCTAGAGGTGACAATCAGTCGCGTGCGCTGCCCGACAGATTGTCACCCCGAGAAGGGCCGGTGCCAATCTGTCGTGGGGACAACCTGACGCCTACCGCTATCGGTGACAATCTGACGGCGCGGTACCCGACAGGTTGGAACCTCGAGAAAGGCGCGGTGCCAATCTGTCGTGGTGACAACCTGACGCCGGCCGCTTGGGGTGACAATCTGTCGTGACAGTACCCGACAGAATGGCACCACTATGCTCCTCCTCGCACCTGAGTTCCTCCTCGTTTTACTTATAATATAATATTTATAATTTCCTAAGACCTAATCTGATGAAAAAAAATCAAAAGCAAAATTGTATTAAATGGCGCTAACCATTATAATTTTTAACTATAACCTATACCTAATGACTGATAAAACATTATAAAATAATGTTATTATTTTCATAAAATCAGATGCGATCAAATTTACATTATTTGGAATCATTGCAATAGCCTAACTTAGTGTTAGTTTTAAATAGACTACAAGTAAATGAAGTCATAAGGATAGACTATCATTCTAATCTTCATTAAATTACAAATTGAATTATACTAATGACCCTCTGATTTACAAAACTTAAAACTTACTTTTTAGGTAAAATAAAAACTAGAATTTCTACCAGTGTAGGATGCATTGACCTTTTTAGGACACGGTTTTCTTCCAATGCTTATGAAGATATTTATTTCTATTAATTCGACATCAAATAAACGTCTTAAATCAGTAGTTTGCCAGTTAGCATTTTTTTTTTTATTTTCGATGAAGCAAATTAAATTGTAAATTTTAGTTTCTAAAAGGTTTTTATTTGCAATTTAATATAAATGTATGTAGAAGGGAGATAAAAAGTGTAAACAAAACTATAAGTTGAATAAAGTTTTGACTTTACATCGTAGCCTAATAAAAAAAAATTAGGATATTTTTTTAATTTTAGAGTAATGGTATAATTTTGTTCCTTGTTTTATCTAGATTAGAATATCTTGTCGCATAACCTATGATTTAAGAGGCAGGAGATAAGTGACGGATGTCACATTTTCATAATTTTATCTTATTGAAACTTGTGCTGAAAATCGGTGTAGTGTCTTTTCGTCCAGTGTCGTTTCGCCCAACGCCAATGTTTCCTAAAAAAGTGCTGTTCGGCCAGCTCATTTTTACAGTTGATTAAACACATTAGTTAGTGTCGTTTCGTCCAGCAGAAAACTAGACAAGGGACACCGAAACTGCGATCCTTACCCCAAGGGACCCCAGGCAGACGCCAAAACTGCGATCCTCGCCTGGAGGCCACCCCCGGAACGCGATTTAGTGGACCAAGAACATTTCCTAGAACTTACACGGGTGGATAAACATTTGGCAAAATGCGAATATGTATTCGTATTTTGTATTGAAAAGCCATTGAAGAATGGCTTTTCCCAGGTGTTTATTTGAACTACATTTTTAATGCATTTCTGCTGTGACCCACACATTTAGTGCAAGTCAGTAGATCAAATTGTTTCAGACTCAGCTGATTAAGTTCGGCAAGTGGGAACAACTGTCGAGAACATGTACTTTGAATAAAAACTAAATCAGATATTTTACAATAAATTTATTAAATGTTAGAAGTTTAAAAATAAGACATCCGCATTTTGTGCTAAATATATTTTAGGCGTAGTGACCAAAGCTGTATTACTTAATAATCTGCAAACATACAGAAAATATGCATCAGCTCCCATCATCATTGAACCGAACTGAGGCCACACAACGAATTTGGATCGGCTTCCATCCCTGGATGATCTGGAGCAACACTGTGGGAATTTTGGTCGGCCTCCGTTGCTGCATTGAACTGAGGCCACGCAACGAATTTGGATCGGCTTCCATCCCTGGATGATCTGGAGCCACACTGTGGGAATTTTGGTCGGCCTCCGTTGCTGCATTGAACTGAGGCCACACAACGAATTTGGATCGGCTTCCATCCCTGGATGATCTGGAGCCACACTGTGGGAATTTTGGTCGGCATTTTGGTCGCTGCATTGAACTGAGAATTTTTTTGGACTCCCTGCAAAAAGTGAAACTGATATAGAAACTGAAATTTTTTGGAACTAAAAATGTTATGTTGTTTGAGACAAACTAAAAATTTAGAGTGAGAGAGATCTTGGTCACCATGGTAATTAATAATTATTAATCTATGGATCGAAATTAATACCACTTAACATTTATGCAACAAAAATCATAAAAGCTAAATCTTTTAATCACTCGATCATGTTCTCGATTACAGTGGAGTACCGATGATCCAGACTATTTCTTTTCTGTTTGGAAAATTTTATGAATAGGCGGAGTTTATGAATAGCGTGAATGAAGCGTGATTAGCTTATGAGTGCGTAGTATTTACTCAACTCTCCTCTCTACATCTCCAACGGAGAAAATTTTTTCAGCACTCAAAGGCAATCAGACTATGAAAATCATTCACTAGTGACAAGACAGAATATTTAATTACAAATCCAACGATATAAAAATTAGGTAGTATAGTACAACATAAAACGAGTAGTATAGTAAAACATGAAAGTCTCAGTTTATTCTTAATAAGGACTATGAAACATTCAAGAGCCATTACACCGGACGCTGGAATCTCCGCTGGCCCCTTTTGCTACCTGCTAGGCGAGGATCGCAGTTTCGCAGTTGTGGGGATTAGTGAACCCTTTTGAGGATTAAAATTTGGATCGCAGTTTCGGTGCGCCGCTTGGCAAGGGATAAGGAACGCAACACAGGTAGCCGAAGGTTCATCGCCCCTTTGGTTGTGCGCCCGTGCCTTGCTCTGGAATTCCCGTGGAATCTCACCCCTCTCCGCCCACTCCTTTGTTTACATGTGGACACCGCAAAGTTAAAAGTCACTCGTCTGTTTGATAGCAAGGAGGCCCATCGTGCTGGTATAGAGTTTTCTAGCACCAATAGAGGCCAAACTTGCCTATTGTACAACGGCTATAAAGGTACACGAAGAAAAATGGAAAGAAGTGCGAAGAAACAGTGTGGCGGTGCGTAAATCGCGAATGCAGTGCCAAAGTATGATAAACAAAACGTGACATTCATCGTCTGCAAGATGGTGGATTTGTTAGTTATCAGTTAATGTGCTTCTCGTGTTTTTGCTTACCTAGCTGCTTCCTTCCAAGAACTGGACACTATACTTCTGCTGGGTGAGCTGCCTAACCCCCAAAGATTAATTGAGTGTTACAAATGCTGGAATATTTCACTCAATTACATGCTTATTAACATTGATCTGAGATTTAATTTTAAATTTATTCATGCTCAAGCTTGTATTTATGATTTTCAACTTGTAAAAGAATTAGCTCACCTTTTTTTCAATGTAAATAACAAACAATCCAAAGTGACAAACAAAGACAACTCCACGCTCTTTCTGTCAGAGTCCACTGCCTCCATAATCACTTCGCCACAGAGTAACCTGATCAATACCAACCACGATATAAGCGCACTATATTAAAACATTCCAATTTACCCTGTTGTCTCCAGTGGTGGTGAATCGAGTAGCTTCCATTGGGGTACATCATAGCATTTAAAATAAGGCTATTATGGTGGACAAATACCCAAAGGATGTCTGCCCCATCTGCGTTAAATCTGTGGGTGACGATGACAAAGGCCTGGAATGCAGTGGCGATTGTAAGCGTTGGTTTCACAAGGATTGTATACCAATGTCAACATCAACCTATAATGCATACGCAAACAATGTTGACAAGCCTTGGTACTGTTCCAGAGCTGACTGTAGCGCAGTTGCCTCCCCAATTGAAGATAAATTAGATGCAATCTTAAACAAACTCTCCACTTTGGCAACTAAAGACGAACTTAAGGACGTTACAGATGGAGTAAGGGCCATACAAAATGAATTAGGGATTCTATCGGACAAAATAAGAGATTTTGAGCCCCGTTTAAAAAATGTAGAAGAGGAGCTATCCAAGTTGAAAAATACCCAATCAGATAACGGTGAACAATGCATCGAGGATACACTGTCTGAGCTCAATGATCGGCAGAGACGCTCAAAAAATATCATTGTACACAATTTCGCTGAGGTCGCCAAGGCTACCTCCGGTTCACCAGGATCCTCTGACGCAGATTTCGTCCGGGAACTTCTGAATAGCACTCAGTCCAGCACCCATCTCTCTAAAATTCGTTATTTTAGACTGGGAAAGAAGACCCGTAACAAACCACGTCCTCTCCTCATATGCATGCCTTCTGCTGCTGAAGCTGTTGAAGTCTTCAAGAACTTCCGTGCCGATGCTCTCTCGGAAGAGTTTCAAGAAGTTTCCATATCACATGATCGCACTCCTCGGGAGAGGAAGCACATGGAAAACCTTCGCTCCAGTCTCAAAGCCCGCCAGGAAGCAGGAGAAGTTAATCTAACTATAAAATATGTAAATGGCACTCCATGTATAATGTCAAAAAACTAGGATCACCCAACGGCAAAAACGCCACTTCACTTAATTTCTATTGCCAGAATGTTAATGGTTTACGCTTAAAATTAAACTCTCTTAATCAAAACCTTGCATGCTCATTATATGATATTGTCCTTTTATGTGAAACCAACCTCTCACCTCATATAGCTGATAGTGAAATCGTAGGTGACACTGACTTCCTATTATACAGATGTGATAGATCGGAAACCACCAGCCAGAAATCATCCGGAGGTGGTACTTTGATTGCACTGCGTAGTGGTCTAACTGCAAAGAGACTTCCAACCAGACCAAATATCGAATGTGTCTTCTTGCTACTGTCCATGAAGTTTGGTAGCACTTTATTACTGGGTAGTGTATATATACCTCCCTCGAGTCCAGTCATGTCCTACCAAAATTTTTGCGATGCGACCAGTGAAGTCTTAGATGAGACAAACCACCCTGAAAATATTATAATCTTCGGTGATTTCAATTTGCCCGAGTTTGATCTCGAAACAAAGCAGGGGACTTCCCCTCAGGCTATTGAATGCCTCAATGATTTTGCTGCTCTTCACTCACTGAGTCAGAACAACCATGTCCGTAACCACAGAGGAGTCACACTGGACTTGGTGTTTTGTTCGGATAAACTGCTTGAAATAACAAGGACTAATGACCACCTGGTTGTCCCTGAGGTACACCACCCTCCTTTAGCTCTCAACATATCACTTCAAAAATCTCCCTTCTCATCTGATAGCTACCCAGGTCACAATCTTCGCAAATGCCATCTCCCTACGGTGTATGAGGATCTATCAACTGCCGACTTGAGCTTTATCCATGAGTCAATCTCTGTTAACTCTAAGTTCGACCGCTTCTTGAGCATGCTCGAAGAATTCACTTTAAGAGCCTCACCTGTTACTCTCTTTGGGACGCCTCGCTTTCCCAAATGGTTTTCTCCCGACCTCAAAAAACTAATTATTGAAAAAAAGATTGCACACAAACGTTTTAAGGAAAGTCTTAACATGGCACATTACCACCGATTTGCTTGTCTGAGAGATACTTGTAAACGTCTGGCTACTAATTGCTACAACGAATACCTATTACATGTAGAAGCTAGCATTTCCTCTAACCCTCGAGTCTTTTGGGGGCTTGTTAAAGCGAAGAAAAAGTCACCTGATTTACCTAATGTTGTACATTTAGACGACAAGCATGCCAATGAAAATGAAGAAAAATGCAACCTTTTCTCATCGTACTTCAGTTCCATCTTCTCTTCCTCCACCACTTCTGCACCTGAGGTGGATTATCCTGTTGTCGACTGCCTTGGATCAATTAAGGTGTCAACAAACGACGTAAAGGTAAAACTTGAACATCTCAATATCAACAAAGGTGCCGGACTTGACAACATAACCCCGGCCGTTCTGCGACACTGTAAAGACCTACTGTGTACTCCACTTCAACATCTCTTTAATGAATCTCTCGAAAATGGAATTTTTCCTAACTCCTTGAAAAGAGGGTACATCATTCCTATCCCTAAAGCTGGTGGTGACCCTAGCAACGTAAAAAACTATCGGCCGATCACCATATTGCCTGCAATTGGCAAGCTTTTTGAAAGCATTGTTGTCGATGTGCTCAAGAATTACTTTTCGAGGATCATACATCAAGCCCAACATGGTTTCGTCCCCGGAAAGTCAACAATCTCAAACCTTCTGAACTTCCAGGAATTCGTTCTCACCGCCTTCCGCAGAAACACTCAAGTTGACACTATATATGTTGATATGGCCAAGGCTTTTGACAAGGTCGATCACGCAATCCTTGTTTCTAAGCTTAGAGGTTATGGCGTGGTAGATCCCCTTCTTTCTTGGATCGCCGACTACTTATGTGATCGCCCTCTTGTTGTTAAAATCGGCCAAATGGTATCTAGACAATTTGTTCAATCATCCGGTGTCCCCCAGGGTTCTATTTTAGGCCCAAACCTTTTTAACATATTCATAAATGATCTCGTGGACAATTTGGAAGCTAAAGCTCTGCTCTTTGCAGATGATTTAAAGATTTTTGCCGAGATATCATCCTCTGAGGACTGTGCTGTTCTTCACGACAGCCTGGAGGGCCTGAACCGTTGGTGTGTTGCCAATCGTATGCAAGCCAACCCTCAAAAGTGTGCTGTCGTCTCTTTCCATCGAAGTAAATCACCTGTTGTAGCCACTTATTCACTCGCAGGCGTTGAATTATCTAGTGTCGACAAAATAAGAGATCTGGGTGTCACCTTTCAAAAGGACTTAACTTTTATTGGACATGTCGATGGAGTATGCAGACAGGCCAACAAGATGCTTGGCTTCATCATCAGGACAACTCGTGGGATGAAGAGTCCTGCTGCACTGAGAGCTTTGTATTGTGCACTGGTAAGACAGCCCTTGGAATACGCCAGTCCAATCTGGTCTCCATACACCATTGGTACCAAGGAAAGGCTAGAAGCTTTGCAGAGACGTTTTATTCGTTTGGTTGGTGTGCGCAATGGTATTGCCTTCTTGGAAGTTCCTGTGGACGCTCTATCCAGTGAACTGCGTCTTGATCCACTCTTTTTACGCAGAGATGTAGCTGATATTACTCTCCTGCTTAAAATCATCAGAGGTCTCCTGGACTGCCCGGATTTACTTGCAGCAATAGACTTTAAAGTCCCAACTCGCACCAGACATCAGGAACTCTTCGGCCGTAAACACTACGCCACATCCTTTGACTACAACAGCCCACTTGCTCGCTTCATTCGATTGGGGAATCGTGCCGCTCAGGATTGCGACCTTTTCTGCGATACCATTACTCAAGTCAGAAGGCAAGCCTCATTCACTCTTAGACCGGAGCACATCTAGCCACCGTTTCAAATTATTATTTGCATGTATATTACATCGTAGCAGATCTTTGTTGTTGTTCTTTATCCAACATGCACATTTTGTACTAATTACTGTTCTGTTATTTGTTATTGTTATATATTTATGTATGTTCTATTTATTGTACTGTTAGGCCTATATATTTATTGTATTGTTGTATTTATTGTTGTTGTTACACATACGCTGTTTTTGTTATTGTTAGTTGTTGTTGTTAAATACGTTGCTATTATCATATAGAATTATTGTACTCGTATTGTTAACTTCATTTCATAGAGCATAATTTATGGTTAGTTCTAATATTTGTCATATTGTACTGCAAACCACCATCTTTGTGTACTATTGTAAATTGGCGATCTGCCGTTGGGAAATAAAATAAAATAAATAAAATAAAATAAAGTTTTAACAAGAAATTGTGCAACCTTAACGGGTTGCAACCATGTTGCAACAGGTGTCTCAGACATCGTGTCTTAGGCCTAAGAGTATGCACGAGTATGTCTAGGATTTATATTCATATAAGACTAATGTTGAATTAGAAATGTCGGCAACGCCTTTAAGATTGGTCTTGAAAGTTTGTCCTTTTGCAATTTTAAAGTGGACTTTAATTTTTATTGCTCCGTGAAAAAATCACGATTGTAGAGCGATTTATAAGATTAAACTGCTGAACAAAAGTGACATCCGAATGGGAACTCAAAAACACACTACCCAGAAGTTAATTTGTCTGTTTATTGAAAAATTACATTATTAAATATTTAACCTACACCCGGTGACCCCATTACATTCGGTATGGTTGGCTGATCTGAGCAGTTAAATTTCGACTCGACAGCCTCTGTTCACCTTTGGGAATTCCTGACGGTCCACCCCTGGTTTTGAATTATTGACAAATAGGGCGGAATTCACAAACTTCCCTCAAACCTTCCTCACCTCTAACCGTCCTCAAACCGGCCTCAGACCTTCCTCAAACCGGCCTCAAACCTTCCTCAATTGAAAAACGGAATTCTCAAACCTCCCTTAAACCTTCCTCACAGTGAGAACTGCCACCTGAACAAAACAAAATACTCCTAAAAATTGTTTTATATCAACAGAAATAGACTACTAATCTATTTGTAACTCTTCTATTGGGTTTCAATTTTTAAAAACATTAAACTCAAATTAATATTATATGACTATTGCTCTTTAACAATTAAAATAGTGAATTAAAAATTCACCCATTGTTTTGGGGAAATGTGAGACAGTTGGTAGACATGGCACATATGCCACATGTTTGGGAAATGGAAGTGCTTTCAATATTTGTTTACAAAGGTAGTGTAAAGTAGCTTTCAGACCATAAGCTGCTATTTATAAACTAGACGTAGGCTTATATTTCTCCTCTAACGATTTGTTTTAAATTTGAAGAAGATAAATATGTTTTATTCATATTTTAAATAAATATATATTTTTATTTTAGTTACTTTTATCTGGCATATATAATATACAGTTGTTACAAACATATTACAACAACCACTGATTCTTTTGTTTAGATCTTCCGTGGTTTTTGTATGCAAGGTTTATGGGAGTGCATTAGTTTTTACCCATATTAATAAATTTAAATGTAAAATTTTGATTTACTTGTTTATTTTTCTATTAATACATTCATTTTATGGTAGATTGAATTAGAGGCAGACTAAGTCACGTCTCGTGCAACCAACTGTATGCTAAAATTTGTAGTTGGCCAACACATTTTTATAGGCCTGTTTCTATGTATTAAAAGAATATCGCACAGTCAAACGGCAATGCATGGAGTTCTGCGTTCGAAAAATGTTGTTTTGTGTTTTAATTGTCTATATGTTCATGGACCTTAAAGAAAAAAGGTGACTAAAAGAAAGTCATCTGTAAAATGAAATTTCTCTGTTCAAGTTTTTGTACAGCATCGCCCAATCAGGTTTCATGGCCACACTGGATTTAAGATTGTGCAGTAAAAAATTTGTTTCCAATATTTTTCCTTAAGTATCTTCTTACGTTGTAAATATGACGTACAATTTTTTTCGGACAACCACTTTGAGGGCTATGGAGGTCAGAAGTACACAAGCATATTTTGGTACAATTCTTTCAAGCCTACTTCACCTACAGGACTGAAATTTCGGTCGTGTAGGCCTACTGAATCAATAAATCTTTAGAACTTAACATAAATTTAATTACAAGACCGACAAACTGTAAATAAAATACCCAAAAATTACAGCTTCATTCAATACACTTTTCCTTGGAGTACAACAACAAATTGTAAAACACCTTCTCTATTAAGGTTGATCACCCGCGCTTTTTCTAATACAAAATGCATGAGAAACGTTAACACCACAGCGGCGCACCGCGTCAGGGCCTACAAGCCCCCGCCATGCTGCCACGCGGCTACACAGCCATAAACGACCTTATTTTATTTTTTACTACACCCTTTTCATGTTGGCTTAATTTTTTAGACCAAAGTGCTATGGTCTTGAAGGTCCACTAAAACATGAATAAAATAATATCCACATAATTTATTCAGGAAAAATATAAAGAACGAAAGTTATTTTAATACAAATGTAGTGTAAAATATAATTATCGAATTAATTCCAAGGTAAATAAATGTCCTTCCATATAGTTTCATGAAATTTAAATATTTTTATAACATTTAAAATAAAATAAGACAAAGTTTTAAGTAATTTAACTTTGTTGACACAGACACAACATAACCTCAAAATATATTTCTTTACTGTGTTTTGTTGTAAACAGCTGTTCCTTAAACCGGCCTTAAACCGTCCTCTAACCTCCCTCACACAACTACTTGAGGGAGGTTAGAGGAAGGTTGGAGGAAGGTTTAAGGAAGGTTAGAGGAAGATTTGAGTTGAGGAAGCTTTGAGGGAGGTTTGTGAATTCCGCCCTAGTTTTATTTTAACCACCTTATTCTAGTAGTCTCTTGGGAAGGCGAATACCTAAGGCCCCTGTTACACTACGGTAGCTAGTCACGTCGCTGGCCACGTGGCCGGCCACCGTAGTGTAACAGGGGCCTAAGTGTGCAAGAGTTCCGTTACATTCCGATTCGACAGTCCCTGTTTCAATCACGACGAATAGTTTTTCGTATGTAAAATTGCGTAAAATATACCAACTATAATACTGGGAAGACTTTTTTGAAAATTAAAATAATGAACACGCTTTACTTGTAACTATATTTTGCAACTTTAAGTGTTCGACATATCCTGCAGGATAATACGTTGTTCAATTTATATGAAGCAAACCACACCCCAATAGTTAAATGAATGTCTTTCATAATCATATGTTTTTCAATATTTTTATTTTAACTCATTTGTCATTGTTTATATCAATCCTTACTGTTTGTTTTTGAATATACTTACATTTTATCTTGATTTTCAAGTTTTAATTTCTATTTAATAGTTTGCTATTACATAATTTACTATCAAAGGTCCTTCGAATATTTTGATATGCTTTATCCTACATATTTTTGGTCCTGGACGAACCAGATGTTTGAACTAACTCTATGGATAATTTGAACTTTTTTGTAATTTCACATTTTGATAGATACAATGAATTGTTTGTGGTTCAAAGGTAATGTTTCATGACTCATACTTGTATTTTGCATTTTGATTGATATTTTTAGTCATTTTTATACCTGGATTTGTTACCTAGAACTATGGCTCCTACAAAACAAACTGAATTTAAAGCCTCAGTGTATGAACGTTCAGTTAATATGATTAAAAGGCATTTTGCCACAATTCAGGCTTCTATCAAGCCAATAACTGAACAGTCTACCCCAATTTCTGGCGCGCAGGCAAAATCTCTTAATGTGTACTTGCAGGAAGTCAATAAAAAGAATAGTGAGTTTGAATCTTTATTTCAACGAGCTTTAAGTGTTACTGGGGACGAATCCATTGCAGATGATACTCTCTCTCATGATCAAGATGAAATATTAGAACTGTATGTTAGTATTTGTAGTAGTATTGAGGCTTGCTTGCCCACTGATGAACAAAGTTTGTCAGATTCTTGTACTAACGGTCATGATTCATTACAGAATCGTAACTTGCCAGTTAGGTTACCTAAGTTGGATTTACCCAAGTTTTCTGGAGACATCTCACAGTGGACCACTTTCATAAACATTTTTGACACATCTATTCATAACAATTCATCCATTGAAAATGTCCTGAAATTTCAATACTTGTTAAGTGTAGTTAGTGAAGAACCATTGAATCTAATTAAGAGTTTAGAAATAACTTCTGCAAACTACACTATTGCTTACAACATTTTGAGAGAGCGTTACCACAACATACGTAGGTTGCAATCTTTTCACTTGCATCAATTGTTAGACTTACCGAACATCACGGTATCAAATTTTCAAGGTTTAAGACAGTTTGTAAGCTTACTTTCCGAACATTCTCAAGCATTAACTGCACTAAACTGTGATGTTACCGGTAGTAATCCTTTGCTTTCCACGGTTCTGCTACGTAAAATGGACAATGACTTGCGTAAAAAGCTTGAAGTATTTCGATCCACAGACCAGTCAAAGATTCATACATTACCGGAAGTGAATGAAATCATTAAATTTTTAAGTTCAGAATGCATTCAAAATGAAGATACAGCTATTCATGTTCTCAACCGTTCTCATGCTCCTAGTGTTTCTCAATCACACAACAAACCACATGTACCTAAACCTGTCCCAACCAAAGCTTTCAACCAAAAACGAGAAGTAACTATGTTTGCTAATCAAACTCAAACAGAAAAGTCCTTACCAACACAAAAAGAGCATACTACTACTTCTTGTTTTGCGTGTAACTATACGGGTCATTCAGTACAGGCATGTGAAACTTTTCAAAGTAAGTCCCCACATGCACGCTACTTACTTGTCAAAAGAACTAAACATTGTGTTTCATGTTTAGGAAATCATGGTTTCAAACAATGTAAATCACAAGTAAATTGTTCAAAATGTAATAAAAGACATCACTCAATGTTGCATTTTTCTGAATCAAAAATAAAAACAAATCATTATTCTCAAAGCCCATATAAACAAAATGAAGTTTTTTCACTGCA
Organism: Neoaliturus tenellus; assembly: GCA_030545055.2. Lineage (NCBI taxonomy): Eukaryota > Metazoa > Arthropoda > Insecta > Hemiptera > Cicadellidae > Neoaliturus > Neoaliturus tenellus. The sequence goes on from CM061532.1 coordinate 77,938,589, forward strand.
ATCAAAGAGTGAAGAAGTTTCAAATCATACTTCTCATGTTGAAAAGCCAGTTTCATTAACATCACAAGATCACCACTCACTGGATTCATCAAAAACCACTGTTCTTTTGGGCACTGTGCTTGTGAAACTTACGACCACAGATGGAAACTCACAAATTTTCCGTGCTTTACTTGACTCGGGAAGTATGTGCGATTTAATTAGTGAACGAGCAGCTACTTTGTTAAGGGTACCTAGATGTAAATCGAATATCCAACTTACAGGAATTAATCAAAAGATAGCTAGTAACAAAGGTCAGAGTTATCTTGATGTTGAAACCCTGGCTGGTGTTCGAATTTCATCACAACAACCAATGTTGATATTGGACCATTTAACTCTTAGCCTTCCTCGAGTTCCGTTGTCCCCTGAAGTTTTTTTCACGAACCCAACATTTTGTTTTGGCTGATCCTACCTTTCATGTACCTGGACATATTGATGTTGTTTTGGGGTGTTCATTGTTCCCGAAATTGCTTACTCATGAAGTATTTTCATTGGGACCGGAAATGCCTTATGTAATAGGTACGCATTTTGGATATGTTGTAATGGGATCTGCTCCTTGTATTTCAAATCCCTCAGAAGATTGCACATCAACACAATTATCCACAAATTCAATTTTCATGCCATTTCCGATTCTGACTTACATGCATCTCTTCAACGCTTTTGGCAACAAGAGGAACCACCTTCATGCCAACATAAAAGCAAGGAAGAAAAATTATGTGATGAGCATTTTGGGCTAACACATAAGAGGGATGAGACTGGACGTTATGTTGTTCGCCTCCCATTTAAAGATGAACAACCTGACCTTGGATCTTCCAAATCTGCAGCCGAATGCCGATTAATGGCTATGGAACGTAAGTTTGACAGGGATCCACGATTTTCACAGCTATACCATGATTTCATAAATGAATATGTTATGCTAGGGCATATGGAAAAATGTGATGACTTGGACTTGTCAAATCCACACTTTTTTCTTCCCCATCATGGAGTAATGAAAGAAAACTCTAGTACAACTAAATTGAGAACTGTTTTTGATGCTAGTTGTAAAAGTAGCAATGGGGTTTCCCTCAATGATGTGTTTTTCACGGGACCCAAGCTACAAACAAACATTTGTGATGTACTCTTGCAGTTCAGACGTTACACATTTGTATTTTGTTGTGACATAAGACAAATGTACCGCCAAATCTTGGTGCATCCAGATGACCGCAAATTCCAATTGATTGTGTGGCGTGATAATGCTAATCAAGATATTTGCACTTACCAACTGAACACAGTGACATATGGAATGAATTGTTCCCCTTATTTAGCAATTCGAACTCTTCACCAGTTGGCTGATGATGAAGGTGTAAATTATCCTGCAGCTGCTAAAGTTTTGAAAACACAAACATATGTTGATGATATTATAGCAGGTTCAGATACTGAAGACGGAGCATTGACCTTACAGAATCAACTGGTTGACTTGTTACATCTTGGAGGGTTTGAGTTACGTAAATGGATTTCAAACTCCAAAACAATTCTTAACTCTGTACCCGAAGAACACTTAGAAACCCCAGTATTTCTCCAAGATTCATCATCCAAACATTTCACTGTGCTTGGACTTCATTGGTCTCCAGACTCTGATGTGTTTTCTTATAACACAAAACCACCATCTAACATTAGTTCCACCAAACGGTCTGTTTTAAGCTTAATATCTAAGATTTATGACCCATGTGGATTCCTAACCCCCTACATTATGTTGTTAAAATGTTTTATGCAATTGATTTGGACAAAAGGACTATCGTGGGATGAACATTTGCCTTCAGACATGGCGCATAAATGGAGCATCCTTGTTAATGATATGCAAAACTTGTCAAAGATTTCTATCAATCGGTCTTTTAAATTCTCATCTTCATGTCACATTGAATTACATGGCTTTTGCGATGCGTCCGAGTTAGGTTACGCAGCAGTTGTCTATTTTCGCTGCGAATCATACGCTCAAGAAGTGTCTATTAGTCAAGTTATAGCTAAGAGTCGTGTTGCTCCGCTGAAACGAGTAACATTACCTCGCTTAGAATTATGTGCAGCTTACTTATTGGCTCAGTTGGTTTCACACTGTCGAACGATCTTTAGTGATAAATTAAGTTCAAACAATATCTTTTTATGGTGTGACTCATTAGTGGTACTTACTTGGCTCCATACACCTTCATACACACTTAAGACATACGTTGCAAACAGAGTAGCACAAATTCAAGAACTAGTACCGATTGAATCTTGGAAACATATTGCTTCATCTCAAAATCCCGCTGATTGTGCTTCTCGTGGGACCACGGTATCTCAACTGATTATTCATCCTTTGTGGTGGAATGGCCCACCTTGGCTTCAGCTACCATCTTCAGACTGGCCTGTTCCAAAGTTTAGACCTATACAGCTTAATCAGTCCCTTGAACTTAAAGAAACTCCTTTGCCAGTTTTGGTAACGAATCCAAAAGAAGATTGGTCTCTGCTCACAAAGTTCTCATCGTGGGACAAACTGCAACGTGTTGTTGGATACATTATCCGTTTCATAAAAAATTGTCAATCTGAAGAACGCCTTTATGGTCCTCTTACCACACAAGAACTTCAAGAATCACGCACAAAGATTTTCCTATTGGTCCAAGAATCGTCATTCGCAAATGATATTTCATTTTTAAAGAAAAACCAAAACTGCACAACTCGAATCAATCGTCTGAGTCCATTCATTGATGCAGATGGCCTGGTAAGAGTAGGTGGAAGATTGAAACATGCTTTACTACCTCATAATGCACGCCATCCAATCTTACTACCAAAACGTCATCATGTTGTGAACATTCTGATAGATTATTACCATGTTGTATACCTTCATGCTGGACCCCAACTAGTACAATCTTTACTATGTAGAAGTGTATGGATCCTGAATGCAAGAAGTGTAATTCGTACCAGAATTTACCGATGTATAACTTGCTACAAACACAGACCTACGAATACTTCACCATTGATGGGAGATTTACCACCAGCTCGAGTGATTCCAGCAAAACCATTTTCATCCACAGGAGTTGACTATTGTGGACCATTTACAATCAAAATGCTTAACTTTCGTTTTATTAAACACACCAAAGTGTATATATGCATTTTCATTTGCATGGTCACCAAAAGCTGTACATATTGAAGTTGTAACGGATATGACTACAGAAGCTTTTATTGCGGCCCTCTCTCGATTTATAGCTCGTCGAGGGGTGTGTGCTGATATCTATTCAGACTGTGGTACAACGTTTGTTGGTGCTCAAGCTGTTCTCCGTAATATTATCCAATGCACCATTCAAAGCCAGGACGCTCAAGAGACCATCCAACGTTTCACTTCAAGTCAAGGAACTAAATTCCATTTCAACCCACCAGCTTCTCCACATCAGGGTGGAATATGGGAATCTGCTGTCAAAAGTGCAAAATGTCATTTACAACGTGTAATGGGTGATACTATTCTCACTCTGCCTGAATTTATCACCTTAAGTACACAAGTTGAGGCCATGCTCAATTCTCGGCCATTAACACCTTTGTCAAATGATCCATCTGACTTAGCCGCATTAACGCCTGGACATTTTTTGTGTGGAGGTCCATTGACAGCAGCTCCAGAATTTGATTATAGCAACATCCCACAAAATAGACTGAAGCATTGGCAACATGTTCAAAACTTTCATCAACGCATTTGGCAACGTTGGACTCAGGAATATTTACATACTTTGCAGCAAAGAACAAAGTGGACTAAACGTCAAGAAAATTTGAAAATTGGTCAATTAGTCCTGATACATTCTCCTTCAAGATCTCGTGAATGGCCATTGGGAAGAATTGTTGAAGTTTATCCTGGTTCAGATGGAATAGTCCGAGTTGTCAAGATCAAGACAACATCTGGTGTATTCAAAAGACCAGCAGTTAAAGTCTTCCCATTGCCACTGTAATAAAATGGAGTATTTATGGTTGAAGCACATTGCTTCAAAGTGGCCGGAATGTTCAATTTATATGAAGCAAACCACACCCCAATAGTTAAATGAATGTCTTTCATAATCATATGTTTTTCAATATTTTTATTTTAACTCATGTGTCATTGTTTATATCAATCCTTACTGTTTGTTATTGAATATACTTACATTTTATCTTTATTTTCAAGTTTTAATTTCTATTTAATAGTTTGCTATTACATAATTTATTATCAAAGGTCCTTCGAATATTTTGATATGCTTTATCCTACATACGTACTGCATTACATGATTACTCACACTGCTAGGAAGGCCTAGGTGGAGCAATGTCCTGCTTGCATGATATCCGTACGCTACTCCTGCTGTGCGGATAAAATAACGTGCTGGGCCGTCTCGGAATTTAACATGCTACGGCATGTTAATTTAACAGGTTTTTGAAAAAAATGTTTCAAAAAATGTCAGAAATCAAATAAAATTTTGGTCAAGTTTTGGCCAGAAGCGATCTCTAGTTACTATTATTTTACGAAGTAAATAATCAATTTAACAATATGGACCCAGCCAAAATCTGCTGTCTCATGGTTGCTTGCTCAAATGACCCGTACTATTTATCCCAGAATTTTCCAGAAGTTATTAAAATTCATTCATTTAGTTCAGAATGTGCAGTAGAATTTGAATAAAGCAAAAGAACAATAGCATATATTAAATTTTGTTTTAAGATAAATATTAAAAAAAATATATTTTATATTTAAAATTTAAAAAACAGCCTCGGTAAAAAATGTTGTGATTAATATAAAATCGAATAAAACACTTATTACATAAATACTGCAGACATCACCTGTCCGTTGTTACTGGTTTTGTGCATATTCCTTACACAAAATATCAAATATCAATTTTAGCTAACGGTCGTCTGCCAGCCGTTCACCATTTGTTATAGATTGTTATAAAGTTCAAAAATACGTATATTATACTTTTAAACCTATGAGCATAAATTGATACTAGTTAGGAACTCTTTTGACAAACCAGAGGTGCCAAATACAAATTTATATTATACAAATTACTACCTGAGCTAGATAAGTTCAAAAAGTAATGTTTCGACGTTTCAAACGTAGTGGCTACTTGGATTGAAGTCGCAAAAAATCTACAAATATTCTATGAGTTATTAGTTGCTGTAACACAACTACTTATCAGTTATCTCTTATTATAATAAGAAGTTTCAGAATATTACCTTTCATATGACATTAATGTAACCACTTTCAAGTTACTTTTCACCGGTGTTTTACTAGTAGGGCCTACAAAATGTTTAGACGTAGATGACCGTTTCGCAGCCGTGGCACTATAAACGGCCGTCTCCCACTGCTCTAGTTAAATCTTGTCTATTTACTTTATTTCATTTTTTGCGCGGGGTTTTCGTAAGCGTGGGGCCCGGTGCGATCGCACCGCTCGCACCGCCCTAAGGCCGGCTCTGAGGATCGGTGCCAATCTGACGTGGTGACAATTTGACACCGGCCGCTTGGGGTGACAATCTGTCGTGACAGTACCCGACAGGTTGGAACCTCGAGAAAGGATCGGTGCCAATCTGACGTGGTGACAATTTGACGCCAGCCGCTTGGGGTGACAATCTGTCGTGACAGTACCCGACGGATTGGAACCTCGAGAAAGGATCGGATCCAATCTGTCGTGGTGACAACCTGACGGGGATAGTTATTTCAGGGGATCGGATCCAATCTGACGCCGGGTGCTAAAACCCTGTGGTGCCAATCTGTCGTGGTGCCAACCTGACGGTGACCCCTATCACTCCCTGAGTGTTATGTATAGGCCTACGCTGTTCTCACAGTATTTTTTTCAAATTTAATTTTTGTAATGTCATGGGGATCATAGGGTCTCCGTATAATAATCCATGGGGAAAGCCATGTCACAGTTTTCTTTTGGTCTGTAAAATTTTCCTTGGTTGTTTGCTCTCTCATATAACACTTCTCTTTGTTTTGTATTGTCAATAATGTTATTTTTATTTAAGGCCTACAAATATTACTTCTAGATACTTGCCTCAAGGTAGATTAGTTCAATTCATTATATTCACAGAATTTTATAGGTAAGTACTGGTATGGTTTTAGGATTTACGTTTACGGTACCGGTATAGTAATATTTTTATAAGGCAGAACCATTCACCATCTACTAAAGTATATTGAAAAATTGGTAGCCCCAAGCTAAAAAAAAATTAATAATTGTAATAATAATAAGCATAAGTTACCGTAGGTCACAATTTTTGAGTTTTGAAGCTTTCCTGTAAACTGCTAGGTGAATTAAATTAAACTCTTTGTATATTATTTGTTGAGGTTTAAAAAGTTTTTTACCATAGGATAAAACCTAAATACTAATGTGAAACAATTCTCATATGTCTTACATATGTTTTGACAAATTAATTCATATAATATTTAATATAACTTAAAACCGTGCCAAACATGGTAATTCATTTACAGATCCGCAAGGTTTGGACGCCCTGATGGATGTGTTCTGGTCCCTTTGGAGAACTACATTCGGTATTACTAGATGAAATACTATGTATTCTACAAATAATTACAATAAAAAGAAGGAGAAAGCTTTTACAACATGTCCTAAAATGAAGCCAAACATGGTACTTTATTTACACATCCGTAAGGTTTGGCCGCCATGATGGATATATTCCGGCCCTTTTCAGTAGCTAAATTTGGTATTACTATATGTAATACAATGTATTATAAGAATAATTACAATAAAAAGTAGGAGAATGTTTTTCAACATGTCCTAAAATCATGCCAAACATGGTAACTTATTTACACATCCGTAAGGTTTGGTTGCCATGATGGATATGTTCCGGCCCCTTTCGGGAACTAAATTTGGTATTACTAGATGCAATACAATGTATTATAAGAATAATTACAGTAAAAAGTATAAAAATATTTTTACAACATGTCCTAAAATCGTGCCAAACATGGTACTTTATTTACACATCTGTAAGGTTTGGCCGCCATGATGGATATGATCCGGTCCCTTTCAGGAACTAAATTTGGTATTACTAGATGCAATACAATGTATTATAAGAATAATTACAGTAAAAAGTAGGAGAAAGTTTTTACAACATGTCCTAAAATCATGCCAAACATGGTAACTTATTTACACATCCGTAAGGTTTGGTTGCCATGATGGATATGTTCCGGCCCCTTTCGGGAACTAAATTTGGTATTACTAGATGCAATACAATGTATTATAAGAATAATTACAGTAAAAAGTAGGAGAATGTTTTTACAACATGTCCTAAAATCATGCCAAACATGGTAACTTATTTACACATCCGTAAGGTTTGGTTGCCATGATGGATATGTTCCGGCCCCTTTGGGGAACTAAATTTTGTATTAATAGATGCAATACTATGTATTATAAGAATAATTACAATAAAAAGTTGGTGAATGTTTTTACAACATGTCAAAAAATCGTGCCAAACATGGTAATTCATTTACACATCCGCAAGGTTTGGACGCCGCGCCGTGATGGATGTGTTCTGGTCCCTTTGGAGAACTGCATTTGGTGTTACTAGATGCAATACTGTGTTTTACAAATAATAAAATAAAAAATAGGGGTATGTTTTTTTCAACATGTTTTAAAATCATGTAAATAACACATCCGTAAGGTTTAACCGTCGTTATGGATATGTTCGGGTCCACGTGGAGAACTGGATTTGGTATTACTAGATGTAGGCCAATACTATTCATTCTGTGAATAGTTACAATAAAAATTGGGGGAACGTTTTACAACATATCTTAAAATCGTTCAAAAATGGCACTTTATATACAAATCCATAAGGATTAACCGTCATCATGGATATGTTCTGGTCCCTTTGGAGAAACTAATGTATTATTATTAGATGCATTACTATTTATTTTACGAAAAATTAGAAAAAAATTGCGGGAATGTTTTTACAATTCGTCTTAAAATCGTGCACAACACGTCTTAAAATCGTGCCAAACTTGATACTATATATTCGTAATGCTTGGACGTTATGAATGATATGTTTTTGTCTCTTTGCATAAACATTTATTACCTGAGTCGATTTACTAGAATATACTCTGCAAATACTCAAACTAAAAAGTGGGGTACGTGTTCAAGAGATTTCACATAATCGTGTGAAACATGGCATCTCACACTCTGTCTATTTTCACATAATCACTAGTGATGTAGTGGGGGAACGCCAATTCCGGGCTGGCGATAGCTGTCTTCCTCTTCATGACCGTCCTAGTTGGGCATGACGGCAGGGTTGGTCGAAGTCGAAAGTTAATACTTTACTCTTTCATTCTCAAAATAAAACTATATTGATAATTGTTGTATGATACACTTTTTTGGTAGCTTTTTAATGTTATGGTAAGAATGTGATGAAATATAACTCCCACTCAAGTGACATATACTGTAACAATATATAGCAAGAATTTATCAACAACTAATTTCAAATTTAATGGTGCAAAAAATACTGGACCTAGGGGTGCCAAAATGTTAAATCCGACCCTGTGTATGAACTAATCAAAACATAAGGAAACACTTATCACCTATACTCCACTACATACATATAATATCATAATGTTTATATAAGTGCAGTATATATTCTAAATTCCATATAAATGGTATATGGAATCTTCACTTGACATACCGGTTGTCCTAGACCACCCGTACACCCCTTTTAAAATCTACAAAATTGATTATTCACTAAAACAAATTGTGCCATTATAAATAAACCGGTTGCGCTCCATCCATTGATGATAATTTCAACGTACAGGTGTAAAAGAAGTAGGCTATCCAGACCGAAAGTCATTAATTTTAAATACGAACCCCTACTTTTAAACATCGTAGGTGATATATATATATATATATATATATATATATATATATATATATATATATATTGCTTTTTATGTTTGAGTAAGAATTTTAAAACTGTGAAGGTCAATGTTATTGACTAATGACTAATCAACTAATGACTTGATTCCTTTCAAATGAATAAATTTCTTTATTTCCAAGCAAACGATTTAATTTCACTTTATTTAAATTAAGACTAGTGTAAAAGTTAAAATTTATCTAATAATGTTTAAAAAAACTCCATATATCATTAAATATTGATTTGTTTTTCTAAATGGTATTTTTTATACAATTTAAGTGAAAATTACCTGTTTCTACATTTTAAACATAATTCTAAACTTAAATTTATACAAACAGTAAAAATATATGCTATGGACTAAAGTATAATTTTAAACTAAATAAAATACTTTGAAAAGTATTTTCTTCAAGTAATTCTTTTTCATTTAAAATAAAATGATATTTAATTTACCCAAGCAGAATCAACCAAGAAGGAAATAATTGGACCAATGGAAGGTTGTTTACTTTCCTATTAGATTTAAAGAAGTGAGTTGCACCACTAACTAGAATTTACTGTAACACGGTTAAAATAAAAAAAACATTACACATGACAAGACTATCTCTGCAACTAAATTTACTGGCAATCGTGGTAGACTGTTTAGGGGGAAACAAAGGTTTAACGACCCTAACTCTATTCGGCCACTAATTATTTTTGTTTGATTAATTAATCTTATCAATAAATCCGTAAATCTAAGTTTTAAAAATATCAACTTTAAACAATTTGGTTTTTTACAGTTCAATAATGTAAAATTGTTCACGATTGTTCCAAAATATTTAAAAACGTGTTTTACCTCGTCCTGTTGGATCTGATTATAAAACGGTGGCGTAACAACTCGGTCATAAAATCTTTATTGGAATATAATACAGAGCGATAACTTAACGAAATATAAATGAAAGCTTACTTTTATTAGGCATTCATAATCTAGAAATATAACAGAAATCTCAAAGATCTACAATTAATTGTATGTTTTTTATAACGATTGAGACCTAATGTAAGAATAACTCTTTACATTGTGCTTTAACTTATTCAATTGTGCGGTTTATAGTGTGGTAAAAGTGTCCCGGTACTTCGTGACAAACCAATTAAGACTAAATAATGCAAATATGCAAATGTACAATACAATTTTGTTGTTCTTTAAATACATTTAGTTTTTTCCTCACATGCATTTACGAAGTTTCACTAATTAACAACATTAACATTAATTTACATTACTAAATCTATCAAGCCGTTCTAGGACATTTTACCTCACTATATTTAGTGCGGTACAACCGTTTCTCAGCGGATTCTTAAACTTTAAGAAGATAACAATAAAACTTCACAAATGAACACTTATCTAAAGATACACATAATAAAATCAATGAAAACTGAAAGCTTTCCTGTGGGAAACCATTAGGAGTAAAAAAGTGTTAGTGAAGGAAATGCCTGTGATTTTCTGTATTATATATAATTCACAAGAAAAGTTAATTTGATATAAAATTTCACTTTAACTGATCTTCGAACATTTCCCACAAGGGTAAGATTTCATACATAATGAAAACATGTTAAAGTTTAATGTTGGTCCACGTTTCATTATTGACTCTATATGGGTAAAACATATTAATCCATTTCGAAAAATGTTACCCCACTTTATAAAAAGTAGTATTAAGTATGTTCTTTTTTTAAATTTGTTTGGTCAAATGAGGCTTATCAGATAGCTCCGATCCCCTGTAATTCAATGCAGGCAGGTCCCGAGGTAGCACAAAACATTACCTCTGCAACGGTTCCATCGGCACTGACAAAACAAATTCACACCATCCTTCTATTAGAATATTTGGTTTTTTCTCCCTCACTATTATAAACTTATAAAAAAAGTATTGTACTACCGACACTCTTTATTTGTACAACTCTATATGGTTATAAGACTCCTTCTTACATTTTTTATTGCATACTTTTTTCTAACACCTCGAAAAATTATGTATAAATCTATTTATATATCACTGTTTACACCACTGCTACACGAGTTTCCCCAGGGATGTTCATAACTTATTGGCCATAAACCTTCACACCAAGTTACATATGGAAATTAATATGGTTCATGCCATCGTTGGATTATGAAACAAACAAATAAATAATGATTAACGAATAAAACCATATAAATATGACAAAATATAAAAATTATGTTACTTACGAGAAATATTCAATAGAATTATTTTACAATAAACAAACACCAGGAAACTGTGCGCGTCTGGGACGGAGTAGGGTTGACGTTTCACTTTGCTGTTCGTGAATAAAGTAATTTAAATTTCCTTATTTTAAATCTATTATATAACATATAATGGTGTTACATGTTTGTTATCCATGTTAAATAATGGTTGCTTATAATTTCAAAGTAAAACGTTGAATATTTGAAAAAAAAAAAAAAAAAAAAACACGACCTTCAATGTAACATAATTGGATCTACCATTGTAATTAAAAAAATCAAATAAAATTAAAAATTGTACAAGTCTGAAATCGATTAACTACCCTATACAATAATACGGGCAATGTCTGAAGGGATGTGTGTTCCACGATCTCGAAATCTAGTGGGTATAGATTTTGCTTAAACTTGCATTTAAGAGAGTTTTGGCCCAAAAATAAGTTTAGAAACAGCCTTAATCCCAGGAAAAATCGAATTTGGTCTAAATTGAAGTTTAAAAATCGTAATTTTTAACATTTATCTTATGAGTTGCTATTTTGGTAACGAAATAACAACTAAAAGTAAACAAAAATAAAGGAACATGGTTTTTAACAGCTGTTATCTGTGAAGAGTCTGGTATAGATTTAATAGCATAATTACCATGGCACTATAACAAAAGTAAACTAAAACCAACGAGCAAAGCTCGGTTAACCTGGTACTTTATGTAAATGTTTAAAACCGAATAGATTTGTGAACATTTTGTTATTTCTGATGGGTTACTTGATGACAACAACAAATAAAAACATACTTTTTCAATTGATAACATCTTACCTATTCTTAGTATTTTGTTTTATTACTTTTTTTTAGAATTGATAAAAGTTTTCTTTGGTATTTAACAATATATTTCTTAAATTAGCATTCCCTTTTATTAACTAATTTATCTGAATATTTTTTAAGATTTTATTTGCATGTTTTTTAGTTACAAATATTCAGTCCACGACATTTATTTACTGATAAAAGTTTTTAAAAGTGTTTATCAAACATGTCAAATATGTTTCTTTTAATCTATTAAAGTTTTTTTTATTATTATAGTAGAACATTTTTTTGAATGATAAAATAGCATATACAATGTAGATCATTATAATATACAGTATAAACATTTGCTTAAAGCACTAATGTTTCATAGCTGTACACTAAACTGCAAGTAAATTGTTCCTGAACACAGCTAACACGGCTTAGTTGTCACATGTGTAATCTTCCTTCCAAGACTCTAATACGTGTTTGTCAAGTGACATTTAGATAAACTGGTATGATAAACTCTGCACAGGTCTTGGACAAACGCTACAGTATGCTTCGCTGAAGAGATACACAAGATTAAGCTCAGCAATTGAAAAAAATATATTTAATGTTGGTCAAACTTATATTTGTTTCTATATGTTCGAACATTATACTTTACGGAGAGGTTTACATTTTGATTAATTATGTTTAAACTTATAAGTATCACCTTTACTTATAAGTATGACCAACACTATTATTTTAACTGAGTGTTTAAAACAATTTTAAAATATTAAAATAATTGAATAATTCCTCTCCGTCGGAAAGCCATAGGTAGAAAGTTTTCAAATCCTTTATATATTTTTTTCTAGCTTAATTGATGAAAATGGGACATAAGATAAGAACACAAATTATATTTGAAATTTTCCCATTAGAATAACATTGGGTTTGGGTTGAAGGTTTTAAACATCTGTTAATGTCCAGCTGTAAATACGTGTAGTTTTTTGTGAATACTGATATTCACAATATTGGATTGGTCGGATGTAGTTGATTTAGAACTAAAGGTTACTTTTTTATTGTATCGAAATAAATTGATAAATTTCGAGGTCAATTAAAATAGTCTTTTTAAAATTATTAAAATTTATAATTCAAGGATTTAATTAGAAAAGGCCATCCATCACTGACGAGTAAATTTTACCGTTTAATAATTAGGGTTGCATGAAACTTTAATCAAGTGTTGTTAATATCAACAAAGGCGTAGTTCAGTTGTGGTTGTTTAATTTACTAACTCAATTTTTTAGCTGTAATTAAAGATTCTCATCAATCGCTTTAAATGGTAGAATTTATTTTATGACGGCAGATAAAATGGGTTACACTTGCATTTACTTTTCATTTGAGGGATTAGCGTTTATTTGGTATTTCCAACTAACGCATTTACTCTTTTAGGATGTTTATGAATCCTTTCAATACAGCGACAACTAAATCTATTCGTGAAAAATGATTAATAATATAAAAAGAAACTGTAATATTTTTAAGATATATTTTACGCAATGTTGTTCTCACAAATATCATTTCACTTTTAACACATTATTTTTTACATAAAAAATACAATGATAACTAAAAATAATAAATTTTGAGTTTTTGCTAAGCATCTCAGTTTTTAATTTTTAACACTTCCGTTATCCAACAGTATTATTAATATTCAAATATAGCAAAAAAAGTTCCTTAAGAAATTCTAGTTCGTAAACTCAGTAACTAGAATGAGGATTGACAGACTGGAAAATTAGGTCTGAGTTGAACTGACAACGAATGTCTTGTACATATACTTAATAACATAATTATGTTTTGAAAGTCAATATGCAGGACCAATTTTTACTTTTATATGCACAAATCTCCATATCATATTATTTTAAACTATTTTGCATTTTTTAGTATAAAAATCCTACAGGTTAGAATGAGCTTAGATATGATACATTATAAATTAATTCTTTAAATGCTTCAGTCATCAATGTTTGGACTATAACTTATTAAGATTTTCTTTAAATTTATTAAAGTCATTTGTAAGTGAATACAGTGAGGCAAGTTATAATAGTGAGGCATTATAATAAATAAATATAAATAAATAAAAATACTTTTAATTTATTATTGTAATTAAGAATACCTTAGTGGGAAACAGGATCTTCGTCTCTATTACAATTAAGCCCACTTTAAAAGTCATTTTAATACGAAAAAAATTATGATTAGTTTTTTGGTTAGTACTAAACATTTTGGTTATATAATAGAAAGAAATCTTTATATTGTTTCGAATCGTTTTTTTTTTATTTGTAACAAATTGACCTAATTAGTTGAACGTGAATATTTGTGATCTTTCGCATAAGATTCAAGCAGTTAATCTTAAAACTCCCAGGTGAAGACTAGGGATAATGGATTGTACAACAAGCTGTCTTTTCAAACAATCAGTCACCCAATTCTCTGAAAAGCTTTATAAATGGTTATATCCACAAAAATGAGACAAGAGGTTGAATTGAAAACAATCTTTAAAGTTCATGTCAACATTCAGGGTGGCTTTAAAGACAATCACCAAACTTTAATAGTAAAATTTATAGTTATGAACTAATTTGTGATTTCTTTGTTATTTTAATCTCTGAATATTTTTTATGTACAATATGGTGGATTATGCCATTGAAATGCAAAGAATAGAATATTTCGCCACCAGTCCGGAAAGTGGTCGTTATCGTTGCAAGGTCGAGTTTCAGGTACGAAGGGAAGCCGAGTACTAGATTTAGATCGAGCACAGGTATACCACTTTCAGTCGAGTTACGAACAGTGATTTTCAACATACCACCATTAATAAATAAATATACAGTTTGGATAAAAATAATAAATTATGACCTATATCCCGAATCTTACTTTGTTATTGTTTATCCAACTGATTTCAGGTGTTTAGTAATAATAAAAATTGACGTCGACGAATGTCTTTTCAAGTTTGTTATTTTTTCATTTGTTTTCACAATCAAAACAATTAGATGTTTGAAAATTGTACAATGGAATAAGTTTATGTAAGTGGAATAACAGTGCTCTTGGTGTAAAATCTTAGAAGTTCTTTCCGGCCTATTCCCGAAAATTACTGTTTTCCGGCCTAGCCCAGAAAACTACTGTTTACAAACACGTTTATCCATTCCATCGGCAAATAACTAGTTTCGATCACAGCTGACAGCTTCGAAAACAATGTTTATCGCAAAGGTATGATGAAAATAAGCAAACTGCTGTAGTATGGAAATGACTGAATGCTATACTTAAAAAATAAGAATTTTATTTTCAAGCAATTTTAATAGTCTTTAGTCTAATGAAGTTCTAAGTTAAATTACCTGAAAAGCATGACGAAACATGGTAGTTCATTTAACCCAAAACTGTCTACTGAATATTATCACTTTACGATGTTGGCTTGTACTGTTATCACTATTATATGATTCATAACAGAAATAAGATAGTCTATAAGTTTCTTATTTAGATGGTCTAGTTTACAAAAAAATGTCAAATGTGAATGTACAACCTTCTTAAGTTGAGATTTGAATGTGCCTCAATGCGTTTAGATAGGTTTTACGTGTTACTTATTTTGATCCACACCAAGTATGCGTAGAATGAAGAGTTTTCTACAGTTCTCATAGTAACCGTGACACACCTGTCGTCGCAAGATCGGCAGCATCGCTTGTCACTGCAAGTTGGAGCCGTTCCCTTGTATCATCAATACGCTTAACGTCTGCTCCATTCTCAACTCCATTAATCCTGGGTCATCTTTAAACCTTTCAATATAAGCTACTATATCCTAGTTTAAATGAAACCCACATTTGAAACTCGTCTCAGCAACGATAACGATCTACTGTAAAACTTTAGGTTGCTAATATATATTTTTAGTGGTCTATAAATATTAAAACGCACTAGATTGATAAAAAAATTAATGAAAAATAGTCAATAAATTATCAATATTAATTGTTTAAAAATCATCTTAACACTGTTTTAAGTTCCCGTAAGAGCATGAAAATGTTACAATCATAAAATAAAATGACCCATTGTTAGTAATACATAGGGTACCGCATATTTGTTAGCCATGTATTTACGCACGAAACAAATTGCAAGGCTATGGGACTTAGTTTAAATTATTTCAATATGGCAGCGATTTTTAAATTATCCATGGCAAATATCTTTAAAAAATACAAGATACATAAAGGTTGATTTTTTTTAATCATCTAAAAAATGATTCCAAGACTAAAGATTGGGCAACCATAACGGAGATATTGCACATTTTTTATTTATTTAAGAAGTTGATTTTTCTACATAGCCTTATTTAAACTTTTATGTTTTCAGTACAAAAATCATTTTTGTTTTTGTGTCTATCCACGCCAGCGGCATTTTTTTACGTTTTGACGGGGAACGTTCCAAACCCCAGTCTTTTTACTATCTAACATCGACCAGTTGTTATAAAGCATCATTAATTAATTAATAGCCCAATGACAATTGCAACTGGGTCCTTAATCGATCCTTTAAAAAGCTATCAACTTTCCTCAGGATCGAACCGGCAATCTTTGGATTCAAAGGCGAGCACTATATCCACTCAGCTACCCAGCCAGTTATTATCTTTTCTTGATAAGTGCTCCTTGTAAACGCTTGATGTCAAGAATGCCTTCAACTCGGCGAAGTGGGTAATGAGCACGTTTTATACACTTCCCAACTACTTTCGCGTTCCTGCATATCTGTTGCGGCTTATTGAGGATTATCTTCGCTCTCGAAGCCTGATTTATGAAACAAGGGACGGGACGCCGACGATGGAAGTCACTTCTGGTGCCGCAAAAGGTTCAATATTCGGCTTGGATCTCTGGAACGTTGCCTATGTTAGCAGAGGTGTAGGCAAATGCTCTAGATATAGAGTTCTATATTTTTCGACTCGCTCGGGCTCAACATCAAGCGGCGCATTGGGTTTGTTCTTCCTACCGGACAGTGTCCGAGCCTGCCGTCCTGGTCGTCGCCTGAGTCATCCCTACCAAGCTCTTGGAAGGAGAGAGGAAGGCATATATATAACTTAAACTATAATATTAACAAAAGAACACGTTTGGAAAACATGACTGGTAAATGAAAACTTCTTCATTTACTCAGTACAACCTGTTCTTCATTTATTCATTTACTTAATTTATACAGTTCAATGGGTGGAACATCAAACGTTGAGGAATGATGTAATGTTTTATTATTAAAATTGTACTAAACATTTGTGGACACTCGGTACTTACCAAAACGATAAACAGTATTTTATGCTGCAAGTTATATTGTAAATAATTATGATTCATTAAATTGGTTGAAAAGTTATTTAATACTGATAAATGAAAATAATGTTTTGGTAAATGTTCTTTGCCTTACAGTTTTTCTTACATAGCAAGTAGTTTTAAATGTTTATAAAAATTTAAATATTTCTACGTGTAAAAGTCTAGTTTAGTAAAAGATATTGCGGATCCAGTAGAGGAAGAAACATTATCAGCGTAGGTCGCTCTTGTTTTCGCTAAATCAAAATCTAGGGAAACAATATTTCCACTGAGTACTATTTGTGGAAGATAAGGCAGATTTTATTTGTTTTCCAAGCTATTAGACCTTACAAATATCTTCGCCTCTATTTCGACTCATGTACTATAAATTGTGAGTAATTGAAATGAAATTATCAACCTGTGAGTAACTGGAGTAATTGAAATATTGTGTACATATGATAAGTATCGGCGACAAATTGAAATAAATAATTTTCAAAACTTACAGTTTGCTCAAACAGATTTATTTTTTTTTTATTTTTTATCATTATAAATTATACTTTAAGTATTCATATTGCATTGTTAATTCATTTTTCTCCATCCAAACAATCGACGATAACAGCCGTATCACAAGTAGGTCTAGAACACTGATAAAATAGCTGCAAATCGCCTCGATCTATTAATTAATTACCTGAAGTTGGAACAGAAGTTGTAGGCACTACGGTCTTGAGGCTTCGTCACGGTAGACAGTAATCTGAATTTAGCTATTCAGTACAAAGTATCCCTGTAGTGTATCTTACAACTATAAATATGTAGGATTTCCTGCCATGAATACCTCCTCTGTCAATAGCAAATATTAAATGAAGAAATTAATAACTTTGTCCCTGAAGACTTTCCAAGCTAATTTTAATCCTGTATATTGCTTTTCATTAGTTTTGTGTCTTATTTTCCACAAAAAGCTGGTTTTTCCTTAATTTCAAAGGACTTATTATATTATTATACATAAATTGACAACTTGGTACCATTGAACATTTTATACAATATTTTCTTACTACTCTAAAGTATTAATCAACCAATGTACAATTGTTAGGAATTATTAATAGTTATAAATTTGCACAAGTAATTATCAATTATTTTATCATATTTAAAATGGGCTTATTTTTTTAATTTGAATTTTTTTTAAGAAAGTACAAAACTGATTAAGATTTTGGTACAGGAGACCAATGTATAAATTTAGAGTTAATTGACTATTCGATATTTGTACACAGAATACATTTGTCGTATCATTATTTGATTGAGTAATATATATTTGTAATTTGGTCATTGTGTTTGTGCTATGCATTTTTGGAGCTTTGGGTCCCTAAATATAATAATTTATCTTGAGATAACAAGTGAAATGTGGCCTTTGCTAAATATTTTACTTATTAGGCCTATGTGTATTTACTATGTTATATTAAAAAATCATTTAATACTGTTGTAATTAAAAAACCTAATAATTCAGGTAATATAGAGGAGATAAGATATATATATATATATATATATATATATATATATATACATATACATACATATATATTTGTAAGGATATATATTGTCACTTAAACAACAAATGTTTCATCTTATAATAACTTTCATATCATATCAAATTTTAAAGTTTTGAAACTTATTGAATACAATATGGACAACATTACATGTGTACCACAGCCGGATCAAGTCAAGTGTTACCAAGTGTATCAAAGACTCTTGAATGTAGCTCGTGACAAAGCAGGGCTTTGGCCTAACCAACCCCGCCCGCAGGGGGTGCTCGCTGAATACTTTGGCAATTTGAGAAACAGTGCATGCTTTAGTGAACAATCCTCTCTTTGCTGTTAGTTTAATTTATATAAACTGTGCAATATTCTCCTACCAATTTTTAATAAACAAACATTATGTAATGTATTTTATATAATATTGTATACCGTAACTGATAGCCTGACCTGTGGTCATACTTCTGAGGTATTCTTCTTCTTCCCATCTTCCTTCTTGTTGCAATGGCTAGGCTAAAATATGGCGTAACTCCAGAATGGAACTGTTGTACATTAAAGTTGTCTTTTACCTTTGTGCTTGTGTAAATGATCAAAAGTATAATTGAAATTATAATAAAGTATTGTGGTGTACGGAAAGTTTGTTATTTTATTTAATCCCCGTTCACCACAAATGTGGCGACGAGGATCTTGGATCTTGGACTTGGTCTGCGGGAATACACGTGCAGTGAGTGAAAATGACGACTATTGTTAAAGGCACAATTGGAGTTATAAGCGAGTTTTCGCTTTCAGAAAACTGGAAACAATGGCATGAAAGATTGGAGCAATATGTAATAGTGAATGATATTGGGACTGACAAGAAAGTACCGTTGTTGCTAACCTTGTTAGGTTCTGAAGGGTACAGCCTAATATGTGACCTCTGCACACCTAAAACGCCAAGTTCAATGAAGTATGACGAGTTAGTGAAGTTGATGTCCGACCATTTGCAGGATACACCCTCTGTCATCACTGAACGCTACAAGTTTAAAGAAAGAAAGCAGTTGGAGGGAGAGACAGTGTTGCAGTATGTTGCTAGTCTTAAGAAACTGTCAGCAAGTTGTGATTTTGGTTCTAATTTGGAGGAACACTTGCGTGATCAAATCGTGTGGGGGCTGAAATCCGATAGCATCAAGAAAAGACTGTTATTGGAACCGAGTCTTACGTATTCCAGAGTGATAGAACTAGCTCTCGCTTTGGAGGCAGCCAACAGAAATACCGTGGAGCTTGGAGGCAGTCCTACAACTACAAGCCGGCCTGCAATTAACTTTGTTACAACGAAGGGTAAGAAGAGGTGGAGCCCTAGCCCTCAAGGTCAACACAGAAGTTCAGCAACGCAGATGACAGCATCAAGTCGTAAGCCGCCAGTGTGCTTCTGCTGCGGTAAGTCAAACCAATTCATTTCACAGTGTCGCTCTAAATCATTTCAGTGCCGAATGTGCAAACAAACCGGTCATTTGGCCAAGATGTGCAAGAATAAACAGTTTGGTGGTGATAAGCCTACAAACACAAACTTCCATACAAGCAGTTATAGTTATAAGTCTAATAAGAATAAACAGATGTCTGGTAACAAGTATCAAAATCATTATGTTGATTGTAGTTCACAGAGCAATGAGTTGGAATGTAATGTAGGCAAAGTAACTGATCAATTGGGTAATATTTCTCTTTTTAATATTGATGAATGTAGGCCTAGTAATACAATTGACCCTCAAAGTGATAAAGTTTTTGTAACTTGTAGTGATCAGGGTTATGTGAAACCTATTGTTGTTGATGTCCTTGTAGAAGGCATTAAATTAAAGTTTGACCTTGATACAGGCTCTCATATATCTGCAATATCTTTTGATGATTATTGTAAGCATTTTAAGAATGTACCGTTAAACTCAACTAAAGCTGTTTTTAAAAGCTATACAGGTGATCCTATAAAACCAGTTGGAGTAATAAACACTGAAGTAAAGTATAATGATATTGTAAAGATTCTTGAGTTGTTTGTAGTTCCACAGGGTGGTCCCCCCATCCTTGGACGGTACTGGATGGCACAGTTAAGCCTTCCTATTCAAGTGACTTTGTCAAAGCAAACTAAGGATGCAGCTTTTGATAGGCTATATGGAAACTTTTGTAAAACCGGTGACTCTTTTAATGATATTTATAAGTTGTTTCCCAATGTGTTTTCTGATCAGTTAGGTTTGTATAAGAATGGTAAATTTAAGCTTCATCTTAAAGAAGGTGCAATTCCAAAGTTTCACAAGCCTAGGCCTGTACCTGTAATGTTGAGACCTAAGATAGAACAAGAAATAAATAGGCTTGTTGATTGTAATATTTTAAGCCCGGTTGAGAGTAGCGAATGGAGTACGCCAATTGTACCGGTAATGAAAAATGATGGTTCGGTAAGGTTATGTGGTGACTACAAGGTTACTATAAATCCACATTTGCATATTGATAGGTACCCTATACCAAGGGTGGAAGATTTGTTTTTGTCATTAAAGGGAGGTAATACCTTTAGTAAGTTAGATCTTTCTCAAGCGTTTCAGCAGGTTGAACTTGAAGAAAGTTCAAAGGACCTAGTTACCATAGCAACACATAAAGGTCTTTTTAGGTATAATAGGTTACCTTATGGTGTGGCCTCAGCACCAGGATTATTCCAGAGGGAAATGGAGAAAATTATTATGGGAATTGAAGGAGTCGTTTGTTTTCTTGACGACATCCTCGTTACTGGTAAAACTGATGATGAGCACTTTGATAGGCTTAAGCTAGTTTTAAGCAGGTTAGGGGCAGCTGGTTTAACATTGAAAAGAGAGAAATGTAATTTTTTCAAGGATAGCCTAAGTTTTTTATGTTATAAAATTGATAAGTATGGGTTACATCCATCAGAGGATAAGATAAAAGCAATCTTGGAAGCCCCTGAACCTACAAATGTGGTTCAACTTCAGTCTTTTATTGGGTTGGTCAATTATTATTCCAAGTTTGTTCCCAATTTTTCTTGTGTACTTAAACCTTTGTATGAGTTACTGAAAAAAGATGCTAAATGGGAATGGAACAGTAAGAGACAGCAGGCTTTTGATAGTATTAAGCAACAAATGTCATCAGCTAAGTTTTTAGTTCACTATGATATTGATTTGCCAGTTAAATTGTATTGTGATGCATCAGCTTATGGTCTTGGATGTTTATTGGCTCATGTGATGCCAAACGGTGATGAGAAACCCATTGCGTACGCTTTGCGTACTATGAGTAGAGCTGAGTTAGCTTATTCGATGGTAGATAAAGAGGCTTTGGCCATTGTATTCGGTGTTAAAAAATTTCACCATTACTTAGCAGGTCGCAATTTTACTCTTGTGACAGACAGCAAACCGTTGATTTCTATCTTTGGTCCCAAGAAGGGCATACCTGTAATGGCAGCTTGTAGATTACAAAGATGGTGTGTATTTCTCTCTGGCTATAGTTTTGATATTCAACATGTTAGTAGTAATAAGAATGCAGCCGATGCTTTGTCTAGAATGCCACTCAAGGGTGTTGTAGAAAATGATATTTCGTTTGACGAATCATACCTTAACTTGATAACTGATAATGTAAATCTATTTACTGATGTAGATGTACGTAAAGAGACACAAAAAGACCCTGTTCTTTCTAAAGTTTACAATTTTATCTTAAATGGTTGGGACGATAAAATCATAGGTGATGACTTAAAACCCTATTTTAATAGACAACATGAGCTACATATTGATAATGGGTGTATACTATGGGGATATCGTGTAGTGATACCAGATAAACTTAGGAGCTTTGTATTGGATGAATTGCATAGCACACACATGGGTATTGTGAAAATGAAGGCGGTGGCTCGCTCTTATGTCTGGTGGCCATTGATTGATAAACATATTGAGGACATTAGTAAATGTTGTAAATGTTGCCTTGCTCTTAAAGATAACCCGCCAAAAGCGGAATTAAATTGTTGGGATTGGCCTAGTGGACCGGGACACCGCATTCATGCAGATTTTCTAGGACCTTTTTGCGGAAAGATGTTTTTAGTCATAACTGATGCATATTCTAAGTGGTTAGATGTAAGAGAAATGTCTAATATCACTTCTGAAGCTACCATAAGTCACTTTAGAGATTATTTTGCAACATGGGGAATTTGTTACAAGTTGGTGACGGATAATGGCCGGTCATTCTGTTCTGATGAATTTGAGAACTTCTTAAAGAGTAATGGTATTGTACATATTAAGACACCCCCTTATCACCCCGCATCCAACGGTGCGGCAGAAAATTCTGTCAAAACATTTAAAAGGTCGATTAAAGCCATGTTGAAATCAGGGATGACTCTGAAACAAGCAGTACCAGCATTTTTGTTATCGTACCGTAATGCACCACATTGCACTACGGGACGTAGTCCAGCTGAGTTGCATATAGGCCGAAGTCTTAGGACTAGGCTTGATAGGTTAAGACCTAATCTTAGAGAAGCTGTTGTACGACAGCAAGATAGGCAAAAGGCCTATAGCTTTGGTAAACGTAGATTGAGATTTAAGGAGGGAGAAGAGGTTATGGTGAAAGATTACAGAACGGGTGAATGGGTTGAAGGTTATGTTTTAGAAATTCTTAGCCCGGTTTCTTATGTTGTAAAAACAACTAATGATATGGTGTGGAAGCGTCACTTGGACCAATTATTGCCTCGTAAGGAGAAAAACACAATTGTAAATAGTACGGATGTTTCAAGTGAAATCATGTTACCGCCTGAGGTTAAATTAAGTTGTAATGAAAAAAGTAATGTCTCCCCTAAGTCAAAATGTAGTCCAACAAAATCGAATGTAAGAAGAGATGCTACACCCAATGTTTCATTAGACAGTCAGCCAAAAACCCCAGTGAGGCGATCAAGCCCACCCGTTTTAAGACGTTCAAATCGTATTGTGAAACCTAGAGTTATATTTGATGCGTAACCATAGTGTGTACTCTAGAGTACAAAATCTAACCTAAAAGGCATTAGTTTAAGTTATATATTTTCACTGTTTTGATTGTTTATGTCAAGTGATATGTTTGATTTTAAGGGCCTATAATCTTATTTGTGTATCAGGCCTAAGAGATTTTTATTTTGTGAACCTAAGTATCAAGTTGTTTTTCTTTGTAAAACTTTTTCTTAAAATGAACCTTCACTATAATACTTTAGATTTTTTTCGATTTGTAAAAGATGAATATTTCTGTTTTTAAAGAGGGAGAAATGTAATGTATTTTATATAATATTGTATACCGTAACTGATAGCCTGACCTGTGGTCATACTTCTGAGGTATTCTTCTTCTTCCCATCTTCCTTCTTGTTGCAATGGCTAGGCTAAAATATGGCGTAACTCCAGAATGGAACTGTTGTACATTAAAGTTGTCTTTTACCTTTGTGCTTGTGTAAATGATCAAAAGTATAATTGAAATTATAATAAAGTATTGTGGTGTACGGAAAGTTTGTTATTTTATTTAATCCCCGTTCACCACACATTACTTGAAGGTTAAAGTGAACAATTATGTGACAAAGTAATACTCTGAGTAATTTGATAAATGTGTGCTCAATACGTTCTTAAAATTAAGTTAACATAATGCCGTTACCTAGTTTTATAATATAATATCGTGTTTTATTTGACTTAATTTTAAATTAGTATTTTTATAATTTTTCATAACTAAGCGTAAGTGAATACCTGTTAAAGATTATACAAGTGGATTTAAAATAATTTTGTTAGATGTTAAAACATTCTAAATTTATTGCCAATTTATTGCCAATTTATTCTCTTTTTATTGCCAAAAACTGTCTTAAATTTGGGACGAATAAAAATTTGTTTTTGTGATAGCATTAAAATACCAAATGATTCATTTATTAAAAATACGAAGTGGCCCGTGCGCAATTTGCGCATTTTATGATTCTGTATGAGTGAAACTCACACAAAGTACTTGAATATTGGTTATGAAGTGACAGGGATCTATTTTTGTTTACTATCTGGCTTTTAAAATTCATCTGAAGGTAGTAATCAGCTGTTAAATTACAATTCACATTAAAGAACTTGCAATAAAAGTTGGTCAACATTTTAAAGGGCCCTCTAGAAATAAATCAAAGGCGAGGGGGGCGAAGCCCGAAACGATATGACCTTTTTAAGGGTGCGCTCTACCTCGGCGTCAAAATCGTCGAGCGAGACTGTTAACTGCCACCATGCGCGGAAACTCACATTTTGGAAAATATATGTCGGATGATTTTAGCGAATTTCCCATAGGGAATAAGCTATTACCGTAGGTCTCATGGAAAGGCCTAAGCCCGGGACCATGTTACTTTTTCGTTTTGAGGTGCCCAGAGACCAAAAATAATAGTCATTAAAATTTTTATATATGTATGTATGTATGTATGTATGTATGTGTCCCTAGACACGATAACTCTCGTAAAAATGGTCCGATCAACACCAAATTTGGTAGAGATGTGTAATCCTACATTTATTCGGATGAGTTCGTAAACCAGACATATCGACCTACCGGAAGGGATAGTTTTGGGGGGTTTTATACCCCAAAAATGGGTTTGTTTGCATTTTTCATATGTAAATTTTAAAAATTTTAAATTTTTATTTTGACCATTGGATTTAGCTCAAAAAAACACACAATTTAGTATTTTGAAGCTTTGCTCTATCTCCATTGTTTACCGAGATATTGCAAAGTCTAAAGACAGTACATTGTCTGTTGGGGCTCCAATGTTAATCTTATGGAGAATAAGGATGTGTTAATATTTCACTTATTAACCAATATTTTTGGATGAAACTTAGTATTTAGCTACATTTGGTTGAGATTCATCCATTTAAGGTAAAAAATCTTGGTTTTTGTACTTATCATGGCAGCAAACCTGCATACTCTTTTCCCATATTAATCATATGGAGAATAGGCAAACTCTTTTAAATTTTTTCTATGCTAAAAACCTACTTTTAGTGTCCCCATGGCAGCATACCTGCATACTCTTTCCCTATATCTTAAGGAGAATAGACATTTATTTCCCTATTTATGAGCACGTGATGAAATTTCGTTTACAAGTTTAGCTGGTCAAATATTACTAATTTGGAAATTCGCTGAGTACGCAGGTCTGCTGCGACGGGGGGTTACTTTAAATTAAATTTTGTTACTTTAATGCTTTTTTTGGTTTCATTGCAAAATCGATCGGTGGTCTAATAACGATGTTTTTGAAATTGCAGACCTTTCGCATCTCCCTTCTTGCATCGTTATCTACAAACGTTTTACCAATCTTATTGCAGATTCTTGTTCTTAAGATTATATTGTAATCACGTATCGTCTTGTTTTTCGTTAAAAAATTGTTTTTAATACGTTAAAACTTGATACAAAAACGCTTATTTCAACATTATTAGCAAACACCCTGCTTAGTAATTTAAATTAATATAGAAATTTTAAGACGATAGCGGAGTACAAAATTATATTACGAAAAGAATGACACCAAAATATTTTAAATCGGTTTACAACTGAGGCGACAAACACGGAGATTCTAAACCCTTGCATCTGCGCGCGGCAGATGGGTAGAGCGCACTGTTAATTACGATTCGTCACTGCGCTATATCCTAAGCTTTAAAATGACACCTCAATCTTAAAAATCGATTCAGTAGGTCGAGAGAAAAAGGGACGTAACAGACGAAACCCTTATATAAATAAAAAGATTGCATTAAGAGACAGGCCTTTTGTTTGTTTGCAAGTCTCTTTAGGTCGCTTTTCATTAAGTGAATTTTGAAATAAATAAAAATTTTTATGAATCTTCTCCAAGTGTACAATGAGTGTATCAGATATTTATTATGTTTTGTAGGAGTTTTAACAAAAAGCATTGCAACAAAGAACCAACTTGCGTCCATGATAATTGTCATTAGCTCCGGTAGATTTCAAATATGAAGAAATAGTCAATTCTGTAAAATAGTCAAGCTAGCTTCAAAAAGCTCTAATTTTAATATACCTATAAAAAAAAAAAAATAGAATCGTGTAGTGTAGAACAATTAGAACTATAAATAAAGTTGCTATCCGTAAGACGTAACTATTATTTATTATTATTTATTTATTTATTTCCACTGTTAAACAAATACATGGTACACAACAATTGTATAAATCAGGAAAATTTCCACAAAGGCAAAGCCTGAGTGTGGGAAAGAGTTCTCTCAGTCTATCTTCATAAGCACGACACAATATACAACTAAAATAAACTTCTTAAAATACACTATGTGAAAGTAATAATAAAGATTTAAAAACAAACCTCAATAGTAGTCGGAACATCAATGTATAGAAATCAAAAAAAATTTAAAAAAAAAGATCAGAAGCCACAACAGAAACAGGAAGTTATTAGTATAAATAAATAATCGTTTTACTGAGACCTGAACCAAGCATACCGCCCCTCCCCCCCCCCCGGACACTCACACACACACACACACACACACACACACACACACACACACACACACACACACACACACACACACACACACACACACACACACACACACACACACACACACACACACACACACACACACACACACACACACACACACACACACACACACACACACACACACACACACACACACACACACACACACCTCACACACCTCACACATACACACACTCACACACACGCATTCACGCACAACGCACACGCACCTCCACTGTCATTCTTTCATTTATTTTGCCTCACATCGTACATAGAAAAATACCTGGAATTTTGTCAAAAGGTATACAACGATACAAAATAGTTGTCGATCTCACCACGTCCGATTCCCAGTAACCATTGATTAACTAGTTTTTTGTATTTTTGTAAACTACATGGTTCAGGATATTTCAAGTTGTTTGGTAATTTAGAAAACATTATCGTTGCAATGTACTGTGGTGATGTTTTATTAATTGATTTGTTAACCTTGGGGAATTGAATGCCTGTATTAATTGTAGATCTAGTTAAATATCCATGGGTAGTTTGGTTAAAAATTGTCTGCTTATTTTTAAAAATGTAAACAAGGAGTGTTCTGGTGTAAAGTTGAGATATTGTGAAAACTTTGAAGTCATCAAAAACCAAATCTGATGAATAGAGTCGTGGAAGGCAAAGAGCACTTTTTATTATTGATTTTTGAACAGTTTCTATTGGCGCAAGAATACTTTTATAGCCACCCCCCCAAGCTAAGTTCCCATATTGTAGTGTTGATTCACGTAGGCATAATAAACATTCTTTAACAGATTGATGGTCAGAACTCTAGCTAAATTTTTGAAAATGAAGATAAATTTTCGTAGTTTGTTTCGAATCTGATCTACATGACCTGTCCATTTCAAGCGGTTGTCAAAAACTACACCCAGGTATTTATAATTACTCACACACTCGATACTTTCACACCTTTCACACTCATTCTCGGTCCTACAGCTATGCAGTTTTAATTCTAGGTTCAGAGGATCAAAGTCAGCTCTTAGTGATATTGGCATGTATTTAGTTTTGGCTAGATTGACTGTGAGCTTGTTGTGATCGAACCATCGCTTGACAGTGAGCAGGCCGCGCTCCGCGTTGGAGTATACCTCCCGCCAGCTGGCGCCCTCGAACAACAAGGCGGTGTCGTCCGCATACAGAAAAATCTGCCCACATCCTAAGTTAATTTTGCCTAGGTTATTAATGTATATTAAAAATAGCAATGGCCCGAGTGTTGAGCACTGAATAACCCCATAATCAATCCGTTTTGGTGAACTGTTCAGACCTGAAATAGACACGGGTTTGGTACCGGTTGGAAAGATAATTTTTGAACCAATTATATGTTATTCCTCTAACTCCTACACAATTTAACTTATTTAAGAGAAGACTTCTATCAACAGTATCAAAAGCTTTTGCTAAATCAATAAACACAAGAAGTGGTTTTTTATTTCTGTTGATAGTCTCGTGCAAATTATTGGTCAAAGAAAATAAAGCGTCATTTATGTTTTTGTCTTTCCGGAATCCAAACTGTTTATCTGTAAAAATATTATGATTTAACAGATATTTTTCAAACTGGTTACGCACACATTTCTCCAATAGTTTAGCAAGCACGCTAGCCAAGGTAATTGGTCGGAAATTTATAAATTGATTTTTTGAGCCCCCTTTGAAAATTGGAATTACTTTACCCACCTTAAAAGAGTTTGGAAATTTACCCTGTAAAAAACTGTTATTAATAATATGAAGAAGTGGCTGTTTTAATGCAACAAAATTGTCCTTTATAATTTTTGCCGGAATTTCATCGACACCAGGAGCAGAGCCACCCTTCATCTCCTGCACGACGGAAGCTAACTCCGCCTCAGTAACGGGCACCAGCTGAAAAGTGGCGTCAACGGAAAACTCGTCATCATCGATAATCGGATCAGGTACAAGGGGGACGGCGCGAGCAAGATTAGCGCCAACGCTAACGTAGTAGTCATTTAATGCATCCGCAACTTCTTTAACTCCTCCATGTTCTGAAAAATTCCCCCCGGAAATAAAGTGTTCTATAGGGAATGCATCTTTCTTTTTATTAATACCAATAACTTCAGAGATGTTTTTCCACAGAAGTTTGCTGTTATTTTTAGATTCGGCTATTTTCGTCTGATAATAGTTTTCTTTGCCCTTTTAATTGCAAAATTTAATGTATTTCTGTAATTTAGGTAACGGGTTCTAAGCGCAGGATTAAAGGCTCATTTTTCAGTTTTTTGCTCATTTTATCTCGAACCTCGAATTGAATTTACTAGTGCCGGTAGTGATCAGGGTTTTAATTTAGTATGTTTCGAAGAGAGAGATTTACTAAATACCCGGGAATTATTAGTCAGAACTAATCATCTATTGGAAAAAGGTAAAGTAAAAAATGGTTATAGTAATGAAATGGCATTTGACAAATTGAGTTCTTCTGTTAATCAGTTACAGGTAAAACCTTCTGGTATTTGATGCTAGATAGTTTCCTTGATGGTCTAATAACTGCTGCTGAGGTAAACCACAAGAACGATGTATTACCAACAACTGGCTCAACCTCAGTTAATTAATTGCCAAATCTGGAACTATTTGTGGCAACGTTATCGGTTTTCTGATAGATAAAATACCATAAACCTAATTGTGGCACGGGTACTACGTTCGATTCATGAAGGAAACTTTTATCGTATTTAACATAACTATTAAATTATGCATTTCAATGCAATAAATAATTTATATTTATTATATTTTTGTATGTACACGAATGGCATTTTTTTACGTTTTGGCGGGTACAGTTCAAAACCACAATCCTATTGCTACCTTAACATCAACAAAGTTGTTAGAAATCATCATCGATTAATAGTCCAATGACAAAAGGCAACTGGGTACGGAATCGAACCTTTAAAGTGCTATTAACTTTTCAAAAACGAACCTGCACCTTATCGATTTATAGGCTAGCATTATAACCACCCAGCTACCCAGAAAGTAATTCTTTGTATGTATATATTATACGATAATTTAAACCATATGTTGTGAAATTTTATAAAATCTCAATATCGCCCAAGGTAATGTATTATATTTTTTATTATTAAGTTAATTTTCACAATTTGTGGATTCTAAATTTCCATTTATGTAATACTTTATAACGTTTCATTTTCGAACGAGTAAAATTAGCTTTTTGCTTCTTTTCATGTCTGAGTGAGAATATTAAAACTGAAGATTGATTTAATATTTTGAGTTGCTTATTTCAAACGAATAAATTAGTTTATTGTCAAGCGAACAATTTAAATAGACTTTTATTAATAGACCAGGGAAAAAGTTTAAATTTAATTAATAGGTTAAAAACCCAAAATATCATAAAATTTGATCTGATTTTTGTAATAGTACTTTTTATACAATAGAAGTTGAAATAAAATGTTTTCAAAATAATTTTAAACTTATATTAATTTCAACAGAAAAATATTATATGGACTTAAGTAAAATTTTAAACTAAATAATATACTTAAACAGTATGTTTCCAATAAACTTTTTTCATAAAAATTTCTTATTTATTTTATATAAGCAGAGTTAATTAAGAAGGAAATCATTGGTCTATGGAAGGTTATTTACTTTGCCTTTAGCTTCAAAGAAGTAAGTTGCACCACTTACTGGATTTTACTGTAACACTGTTAAGATAAATAAACCATTTCACATGACAAGACTGTCTCTACAACTAAATTTACTGGAATCGTAGTACACTGTTTATTGTGAAATAATGAAGATTCGAACGACGTTGCTCGACAAATTTAGTAATTATTTTTTCTATTAATAAAATCCGTCAATCTAAACTTTACCAATATGAACGTTAAACAATTTGGTTTTTTACAATTCATTAATAGAAACATTTTCACAATTGTTTAAAAATATTTAAAAAAATTTCTTTTATCTCGTCCTGTTTTAACTGTTAATGAAACGGGGTTACAGCTCGGTCATATAATCGGCATTTAACTATAATACAGAGTGATAATTTAACGATATAAATGAAAGCTTTCTTTTTTTTTTTGTTAAAAAAGAGGTTGGCGGACCTCTTTTTGCCTTACTTGCCCCGTCCACATAGACTATCTGTGCGTGGAACGTATTAGACAAAGTAAGGGGGTGAGCTGCCTACAGTACAAGGTGAAAGGTACTGATAAAAGTCACTGGCAGAACGCGGATTCGAACCCACGACATCGCTGCCATGGTCCCGAAGTCCGGCGCGCTAACCACTACGCTACCGACTCACCCAACTTACTTTTACTTTTTACTTTACTTTTACTTTTTACTTTACTTTTTTCTTGTACTTTACTTTTTTTTTGCTTACTTTTAGGCACTCATAATCTAGAAATATAACAGAAATTTTAAGGATCTAAAATGAATTGTATGTTTATTTTAACGATTGAATCTCAATGTAAGCTTAATTCTGAACATTGCGCTTTGAATTATTCAAACATGTGGTTTATAGTGTGGTAAAAATTTCGTGAAACTTAATGATAATTTCAAACCGATAAGACTAATTAATGAAACTTACGAAAATGTAGCATACAATTTTATTGTCTTTTAAATACATTTTATTTTTTTCCTAACATGCATTTACGAAGTTTCATTACTTAATACATTAACTTCCAATAACTTTAATTTACATTACTAAATCGGTTTGATACTATAAGGCCGCTCTGGGAAATTTTACCTCACTACATTCAGTGAGGTATAATCGTTTAGCAGCGAATTCTGAAAAAAAAACATAACAATAAAACTTCGTCAATGAACACTTAAAGATATAATAAAATAGTAGTTTTCATCACTAGGAGCAAAAGTGGGTCTTTTTGGTGCGCAATCGTGTTTTAAAAACGAGGCGCAGCCGAGTTTTTAAAAACGATTAAGCATCAAAAAGACTCTTTTGCTCCGAGTGATGAACAACGTTTTTTATCATAATGCGAAATTAGACTTTTGATCATAAAAAATATTAACTATAAAGTTGTATTTTCGAGGTTATATTTACAAAGTTAGTAATATGCAGTGTTTACATTAGTTATTTACAAACAATGCTCTTTATAAAGTTTGAATTTAGAAATTCTGCTCCTCAACATTAATAAATGAATAAGAATATACATAGAAAACAGCTGACTTTTCAGTCCTAGGACCTAAAAATTCTCCAGATGATTTTTCAGTCCTAGTACAAAAAAGAATCGGTTTTGTTACAGTTGAGAGAACGAAAAACAGACTGATTTCGTGCAGAATGATAAAAAATATATCTTATATCTTCCCTATACATCATATAGTTCAATTATTTCCCTATACATCTTAAAGATATAATAAAAAATCCAATGAAAGCTAAAAACCTTCCTGTGGGTTTCCCACAGAAGTAAAATGGTGCTAGTGAAGGAAAAATTTGAGATTTTCTGTATAATACATTATTGAATATAAAAGATAATTTGATATAAAATTTTACTTTAGCTGATCTTTGAGCATGTCACTTAGCATATCTAATAGGGGTTATTAAGCTTTCATACATAATGAAAATATGTTAATGTTTAATGTTTATGTTTATATTAAACGTTTTATTGTTGACCCTATTTGAGTTAAGCATATTAATCCATTTCCAAAAATGCTACCCCACTTTATTGAAAGTAGTATAAAGGCTGTTCTTTATTAAATTCTTTTGGTAAAATGAGGCTTATAAAATAGCCTCGATCCCCTGTAATTCAATGCAGGCAGGTCCCATGGTAGCACAAAACAACACCTCTGCAACGGGTCCATCGGGACTGACAAAACACATTCACACTGCCCTTCGTTTAGAATATTTGCTTTTTTTCTTACTCCCTATCATAAACTCCATAAACAAATTATTTTACTAAATACACTCTTTATTTGTATATATCTGTATGGTAGTAAAACTCCATCTAACCCTTTTTTATCGCACACTCTTTTTCTAACATAAAAAATTATGAATAAATATATTTACATATCACTGGTTACACCTCTGTTACACAAGTTTCCCCAGGGAAGTTCATAATTTATAGCCATAAACCTTCATACCAAGTTATAATAGCGTTTTCATGAGTCGGGAAGCTAATCTCAGTCGCTCTAGCCTGAGATATTAATATTGATCTATACATCGTTGTTGTATAATGAAACATACAAATAAATAATGATTAACGAATAAAAACATAGAAAAATATAAAACTGTATTATTCACGAGGAATATGCAATAAATCATTTTACACTAAACAAACACTAGGAAACGGTGATCTTCTGGGACAGAGTAGGGTGGACGTTTCTATTTTCTGTTCGTGAATAAAGTAACTTCATTTTCTTATTTTTACTCTCTTATACTACATAATGAAGTTATATGTTTGTTATCAATGTTAAGTAATGGTAGCCTACTAAACGTAGAATATTTGAAAAAAAGGTACCTTTAATGTTACAGAATGGTATCTATCATTGTAAATGTGTCATCTTAAAACTACAAATCAACCAAAATCACCTCAAAGTGTCATTTGAAAAACACGGTTAACGTTGGATAACGTCATAAATTTACCCTTGTATTATTTACAACATAGTTTTATATGTTTTAATCGTAGTTAAAATGATGGACGTTTAACTAGGACTGTGTGAATTCACATCTCATTAGAGTAAATTGATAGTTAAAAAAAAAAAATTCAAAGCAAATGAAACAATATATAACCTCCAAAATCTTTAAAATCACATTTGTGGGTGGTCTTGTGCCAATTAATTCTAAGTTTGATTTATAGACATTTGCAAAATATTTACACATCTTCAAAACCCGAAGAGATTACTATTGCAGGGTGCGGCAAAAAACCGATCAATTTTCTTTCGCGCACCGCTCAGCGACAGGACATCTGAGAAAGGTGAGGGAAGGCTTGTTGGAGCGCAAATTTTATGCCATTTTAGTAGTCATGGAGTAGTGGTCTCTTGAGAAGCGCTAGTTCGTTATCAAGCCATATTTCAATAGTGGTGGTTCAATTATTGCTACTCAACGGCAGTTTCGTGCATTCTTTCAATTAGGTCAACATTTAGAATTCCGTATCTTAGCACAATTATGCAGTGGGTTACACAAAAGATAAAAGATAAAATTTGTTTTGAGTTGAAATCGAAGTCAACAGGCCGTCCAAGGTCAGCGCGGACGCTAGAGAACATGGATGGAGTCCACATCCATGCTGATGTGTGGAAAACAGTCCTCGTCGGCCCGTTAGAAAACAAGCTAGTGATTTGCTCATGTCTACGCCAGAAGAACTTTGTTAAGAAAATTGAACTATGAACACTAAATGTTATTAAGGGAAAGTATTCCAAACCCATCACACTGTTGTGGACACCCCGGGAACCAAACCCGTGACCTCTTGAACCAGAGTCCAAGACGCTAACGGTAGGCTAGCGAAATGCCTTGAACATGGCTGCCCCCTCGGTTTGACAATTTTTTGGGTTGATCTTAATCCCTATCCATACCTATTAATTGGCTATTGTTCAGTAGGCTAATTAAAGCCCACTGACCATGAAAAGCAAAAAACATTCGATAAACAAATGATTGATTTAAATTCTGATAAATAAATTTTAATGTTTACTGACTCGACGCACAAAATACGCTCCGATAACGAATGCGCGTTACTAAACTTGCCTAATGTAAACATGCAGGTTAAGTGACCACTACTCCATGACCACTTAAATGGCATAAAATATGCTTTCCAATAAGCCCACCCCCACCACTCTTAGAGGTCCTGTCGCTGAATGGAGCCCGAAAGAAAATAGACCGGTTTTTTTGCCGCACCCTGTACTAATAGGTTACTCATAAAAATTACAAGAAATAAAAACCGACTTTTAAATTTGATAACATTTTACCTGTTCATAAGGGGGTTTTTTGTCATAAAAAACTTTCAAATTATCATTAAAACATGCCCTTCTACTGCTTAAGTTTTCTGACTATTTTTCAGATTTAACTTGCATATTCGTTGGTAACTGATATTCAGTATACAGTATTTTTCTACGGTATCAAGCAATTTACATGCAATCCAAATCATGACTAGCCTATAATACACAAGCAACATAAAAGGAAAACTTTAAGCACAAATACAATATAAACAAATAATCCCAAATATAAATAAATATGAACATAGTTATCATACACAAATTTTAAATGCTATGCCTGGTAGGTTGGTTTTCTTTTCAAGTTACGAAAGTGCCCTAAGCGAGAGTATCTTAAAATTAAATTTAATGTAGATTATCTTAATATAAAGCCATAGACCATATGTTTCATATCGGTACATGAACTGCAAGTAAATCCTTCCTGGACACAGCTATTACGGCTTAGTCGTCTCACGTGTAATCTTCCTTCCAAGACTCTAATACGTGTTTGTCAAGTGACATTTCGATAAACTGGTATGATAAGCTCTGCACAGGTCTTGGACAAACGCTACAGTATTCTTCGCTGAAGAAATACATATAAAACTTGCTGTTCAAAAATAAAAACTACAAATATTCGGTTTTTACAACGTAACACTTCGTACTAAAATTCTAAAATAACTACTCTGTTATGGCTATCCTTTGGTGTGAAAATTACATACTAAGTTCAAATTTTTCATTACAAAGATAATAATTACTGTATTTAATTATAATATGTATCTTAACACATAAATGGAGGTCTTTTCGACAAAGCTTAGCCACTGGTGACGATTGGCCGAATGAAAGAAATTACCGGTACAAAACTAAAATGTAAGACATAAGTTACAAATGTATATTGGGGATATTTATAGTGGTAAATTGAGTTAAAATTCTTGTAAAAAGAACTATCGACTTTTTAGTCGATTAAAATTATTGTCAACTTTTAGTACGTTAAAATTATATTTAAAACAACTAAGTTTTATTTTCAAAGATTTCATTCATGCATAAGACATTGTTGCGAATAAAACCAAAATTGCACTTTAAACCTGCAGTTTATGGTTTCTCAAGTTTTACCAACACAAATAATCATAAAGTGAATAAAATTAAAAATTAATATTAATAAACCTGACTTACGGGTAAATACTTTATTAATCAGATGAGACCAAACCTGGCGTTTATTAGTTTTAATTAAAAAGTAATTATTTCCAATTATAAATTTTTGTTTCAATTCGATTCTACTTCATAAAACCACACATGGTTATTTCATTTTGAAATGTTATTCACGTTCTATGAAGGTAATATTTAAGACTTAAAGACATACGAGTATATACTTAAACAATGTGGTTTTATTCAAGTTTTAGATTTTTACAAATTTGTGTTGTCATGGTATTTATTTAGTACTCTGGCTTCATATTTGAATTGGAAATAATGTCAAATAACTGTACACTGCAATGTATGATTTACTTATATTCTTATTGGCGATCCGTTTTTACAGTATTTCACAACAAAATCTGACGCAGTTGAATAAACTGAAAATATTTACTTCTAGTCGAAGCAAAGTCAATCTAGACAAAGACTATTCTGTGGTATCCGGCCAAGCCGAGCTTTGACTTAAACCATCCTCGCCTGGGGGAAATGCATTTTGAATACTTTGAACAATTCATGCCTTGAACTTGCGATGCACAAGAGGAAGATCAGCAATTTAAGAACCAAGGAAATTGCACTGTATTGGTAAGTCCGTAAAACTTATATTATTTGTGTCTACAAGTTTAACATTTTATTTTACGGTGAGTTTTACACATTATTTTATTCGTGTTTAAACCTATAAATCTTATCTAACTGCATATACAAAGTGTTAAATTTAATTTTAAAATAAAATTATTAAATAGCTCTTTGCCATTGGAAAGCCATGGGTAGAAAGTTTCAAAGTGCAATTTATTATGGGTTTCCTGACAATTATGTTTTTGAGATTATTGAAAATTTAATAATGAATTCAAGGGTTTAATTGGAGAAGGAAACTGGAGAGTAAACCTTTACCATTTAATAATTATTGTTACATAAATCTTTAATCAACTGTTGTAAATATTAAAAAGGCACGATTCAGTTGTGGTTGTTTAAATTTTTAATCAAACCATTTTTTAGATATAAATTAGAGATTCTCGTCAATCGCTTTAAATAGTAAATTTATTTTATGAGGACAAATAAAATAGGTAACACAATGCATTTAATTTTAATTTAAGATATTAGTGTTTATTTGGTAATTCCAGTTACAGCATTAACTATTTTAGTCTGTTTTTGAATTCTTTTAATACCGTGACAACTAAATCTATTCATGACAAATGATTAATAATATAAGAAAAATAAAAATCCTAAAACTGAAAGGTTTTTATGATATATTTTACACAATAGTGTTCACGCAAATATCATTCCATATTTTAACACAATAATTTTTACATAAAAATATTAAGCGATAAATAAAAATTTGAAACTTTGAATTTTGCTACTCATCGCAGTTTTAACGCTGATTCCCTTCTGTTATTCAATATTATTATTATTCAAATATGGCATCAGAAGTTCCTTAAGAAATTTCTAGTTTGTAAACTCAGTAACTAGAACGAGGATTGACGGCCTGGAAAATTAGGTCAGAGTTGATCTGACAACGAATGTCTTGTACTTAATACCATAGTTATGTTTTGAAAGTCAATATGCAGTACCAATTTTTACTTATATGTGCAAAATTCTCCATATCAAATTAATTAAAATATTCTGCATTTTTAGTATAAATATTCTAGAGGTTATAGAATGAGCTTAGGTATGATATATGATAAATTCATTCTTTTAATGCTTGAGTCATCAATGTTTGGCCTATAATTTATAAAGTTTATCTTTAAATTTATAAAAGCCACTTGTAAGTGAATGTAAATAAACAATTTGTAAATAAGCCACTTGTAAGTAAGGCATTATAAATAAATGTAAATAAATGAAAATACATTTAATTTGTCATTGTAATTAGGAATAATTTAGTGGCAAAATGGATATTTATCATAATTAATTACGGCCGTTCTTAAAGTTATTTTAATAAAAAATCATAATTATGATTATAGTGGTATTAAATATTTATTATGGTTTATACTAAACATTTTGGTTCTATAATGAAGAAAGTAAACCTTTAACTTTTTCGAATTTTTGAATTTTTGTAACAAACTAATCTAATAAGTCAAAAGCCAATATTTGTGATCTTTCGGATAAGATTCAAGTAGATAATCTTAAAACTCTCAGGTAAAGACTGGGGATAATGGATTTTACAACAAGCTGTCTCTCCAAACAATCAGTCACCCAATCTATATATATATAAGCGAAATCCCACTCACTGACTCATCACGAAATCTCAGGAACTACCAAACGGATTTACTTGAAACTTTGAAAATAGGTTCGTCTTGCCTCCTAGGTGCTCACTAAGAAACGATTTTGCAAAATTCCTACAGGGCTCCGCCCCACACGTCTTCAAAGTTACCATGTTATTCTTATGGAAGCAACATTTTTGTATTGGAACATATGATTACATTAAGGAATATTAATTTTGTAAACATCTGTTCTCATTTAATTTATAATTGCCTTGGGGGGTAGTAGGGAGTATTGGTAATAAAAAACTAGAGGATAGTTGCCTCGAGTGAGCTTAGCGACCAAGCTAACCCTGACGGGGAGTGATTACTGACTGACTCATGAAATCTCAGGAACTACCAAACGTATTTACTTGAAACTTTAAACACAGGTTCATCTTGCCTCTTAGGTGCTCACTAAGAAATGATTTAACAAAATTCCTTCAGGGCTCCGCCCCACAGGCTTTTAAAATTTCATAACGTGATCCGCATGGCCAATTTTAAATACAAATTAGGAAATTTGGAGTGATCTCTTTTTTCTTAGGTTCTTAAAAATAAATAAATGCTTTAAACATCCCCTTTAGGGCTCCGCCCACAGAAGCTCACAATTACTGTATAGCCTACGTGTTGAAATGGCACGTCGTATTTGACATGGACGATTCCCTTTGCTTATAGATACTTATTAAGAAACTGTTTTGAAAATATAGTTTTTGAAGCAATTTAGGGCTCCGCTCCACATGACTTCAAAATTACTTTTGGGCCTCCGGGGTCGATATTTGACATGGATTTTTCTCTTTGCTCATGGGTGCTCACTGAGAAACGGTTTTGCAAATACAGTTTTCGAAGTTCTTTAGGACTCCGCCCCACATGACTTCAAAATTACTTCAGGGCCTCCGGGGTCGATATTTGACATGGACGTTTCTCTTTGATCATGGGTGCTCACTAAGAAACAGTTTTTCAAATACAGTTTTCGAAGTTCTCTAGGGCTCTGCCCCGCAGGACTTCAAAATTACTTTTGGGCCTCCGGGGTTTTAATTTGAATCGGACGTTCCTCTTTGCTCATAGTTACTTACTAAGAAATAATTTTTCAAATTTCCTTTAGGGCTCCACCCCATAGAATCTCAAGATTACCATACTAGGGGGTATAAGTTTAACGTGGATGTTCCGTTTTGCTAACAGGTGCTCAATACGAAATGGTTTTGTAAATATAGTTTTTGAAGTTCTCTAAGACTAAGAAACAGTTTTGCAAATGTAGTGTTTTATGTTCTTTAGGGCTCCACCCCACATGACTTCAATATGACTGTTGAAATTTGAACTTACTACAGGGTTGAAATTTGATATGGTCGTTCCTATTTGCTCATAGGTTCTCTCGGCCTTTTCTATTTAAGAAACCTTTTCTCACTAAGAACAGGTTTTGCGAAATTCCTTCAGAGCTCCACTCACACTACTTCATTGTTTCAATGTCATTCTTAAGGAAGTAGATTTCGTTGCTCTTTAAAAAGATTTTATTACCTATAAAATAAATTCAATCACGGGCGAAGCCGTGACGGGCAACAGCTAGTTCTATAATAAGCTTAATAAATGGTTATATCCACAAAAAATAAGACAAGAGGTTGAACCGAAAACAATCTATAAAGTTCATGTAATCAGAGTGCCTTTGAAGACCGTCGCCAAACTTTAATAGTACAGGCAATAGAAACTGTGTGCCAATAGAAGACCTTGTGTGCCTTTATTTCCATATTTTGTATATATTAATTGGACACACAGGGCGTCCAGAAACTCTTTGAAACCATTTTGCATATTTGTTCCTTGTATCAAACATAACTGACAACGGTCTCCGGTGCCTAATTTTCTGTCTGTACATCCGTACGTAATTTTGGCTTGAATAATCTTGAAAACAGTTTGAGGTATTGAGTTTAAACTTGGTATGAGTCATAAGTCATTAGTCATTTTATTCGTTCAAATATATGTGGTACAATGAACACGTCAGTAATATAAATAGGAACATAAAACGCTATCCTTAAACAAATAAAATAAATTTTCACCTTTATGTACGTCAAGACTGTTTTAATTAATTATAAGTTTTGACATTTCCCGTTTCAAAATCGTAGTCATTTTAAGTTTTCAAAGCTAAAAATATCGAAAAAATGCGAAATACTATGAAAATAGAATAACACTATTAAAATTTGTAAAATCTATTTCTTACCAAGTTAAAGCTCATCTGACCACAAATAACGGAGAAACTTTATTTATGTTCGGATGTTTTAAAACTTAGTATTTCTGAATAGACACTTAAAATTTACACTATTTTGACGATATTTCCACGTTTTAAAATATTTTATTATGAAAATATAAAATGGATACAATTTAGAAACATACAAAGATAGAAGTGTTGAAATTAAAAATCAAAATAGTTTTGACATACGTACAGTAATAGTAATGAAGAGTTGCAACTCAATACCACAAGGGGTTTTAAAGATCCCATTTGCTTAGAAAAATTACATATGGACGTACTGGCAAAACACTATACACCGGAGACCCATGGTTATACTGTAAAATGTGTTTGTTTAGAGGATAGGAATACATATAGAAAAGGGTTTCAGAGAGTTCAGAGACACTCTGTATATGTATATTAATTTATATATTTTGTGGAGAATGCTTTTACAAACACAGAAGATAAACATGTAGTGTGGGAACCTTAAAAAATGAAACAGACTACCACAAATTACTGTACATCATAACTATGGCTTTGGCTTTCACCCTCGTTGGCTCACATCGAATATGGCCGTTCGTCTGCACGAATCATCAGGCGTTCAGGCCTTATGATCAGGCACGAATCAGGCCGTTCGTCAGACGAATATGGCCTGCACGTCTCTCGTGCCTTTTATCAAGGTAATCTCTGATAAGCCACAACAGATACACTGGAATGCGGAAGGGGTTGCTCAAAGTATTCAACATTTCGACCCCTCTCGCCAAGTTTAAAACTTTCTTGACATCAAGCATAACAAGAATAACTACTCTGCGAGAGAAATGTTTATGGCTCTTGGCTCTTTCCACTGCACTTTTACTTCTGCAATTGCATCTATAATGGATAGCCCATTTCTGAAGCCGTACTTTTCATGTTGGAATGAACCAACTTCTTCACAACTTTCCTTGCCGAATGCAGCATCCACAAAGGGATATGAGATTAATGCACGTGAGGGTTGCCTTCCTTCTTGATGATAAGCACAAGCCTGGTTATCTTCCACGTGTAAAATCCTGTCAGACTGCCAAGCATTGTACACTCTCAGCAAAAGATGGAGACAGGCCCATCTTTTAACCCAGTTTTCCTTGTTAACACACAAAATACACTATAACCATTGCAAACATAACCTAACAATGAGTTAACTGGCCCTTTGACGGACGTGGTTTTATTTACAGCGACAGTTGTTTGTCACTATGTTTCTCAAGGCTGAAAGGCTGTCAAGGTACATAATTATAAATGGCCTTCTCAAAAGGCACTTATGAATCGTTTCTTTGAAAGCAGATGCATCTAAAGGAATTCATGCTCAAGCACAGGAAGGGTGTTAAAAATCCTGTTTGCAGAACGCGAGTAGCTTTAGAGTGTGCAGGTGATTTTGTACCTAGGCATGTCTGTCTCTAGCTTTGCAGAACTCGTATGACGTTGGTCCTCCCTCCTGCAAAGTTACCTATATTCTCCTTAAGCATTACTAGGACATTTAGGACGTATGGACTAAAGACAATCAAAATGCCAAGTTCGACAAAGATGAGGTGCCAATGCTCTCGTTGGCTACATGTTGTTATCATTGTCAATTCCATTTTCTGCAGGAACCTAAAACATGATTTGACGTGTTTTGGTGGTGAATTGAAAGGACCAGGATTTTCACAGTGATTATGCAAACAAATCTGTCCCTCGAGTTGAATTTCAAACCTTCAAGCTAGTTTAATCTTTATCACTTATCAATACCACATGAATATAAGTATTATTTTTCATGAATGTTATACTTGTTTCCTTGATTAAGTAAGTCTTCAAAGGTTTTCCGTTATAAACCAATTTCTTGAATTCCTTGTCATTTTAGTTACTGAATATTTGTTATGTAGGTCTACAATATAGTGGCATATGCCGTAGGAATGCAAACAAATAAATTAATTAGGAAATATTCAGTAGAAAATAATTACCTGATTGTTATAATTAAAAAATAACAAAAAAATAAGCATTTTCATTTGTAAGCAATTTAATTCTTTCGTCTTGTAAACTTCTAATTTAAATAAATTGAACAGTATGACGAAACATTTAGTTCATTTCACATAAAATTATTTGCTAAAATTTATCATTTTACAACGTTGGATTGTTCTGTTGTCACCATTTTATGATATATGACAGAAATAATAGTCCATAAATTTATCATTTAGATCACTAGTTTATGAAAAAGTAAAATGTGAACTTTCTTAAGTTGAGATTTTAATGCCTCAGATCGTTTTCAGTCCTAACTCCATCCTATATTTTATACAGTGTTATTTATTTTGAACCATACCAAGTATATGCAAAATTAAGTTTTCTGCAGTTCTCAAAGTAACCGTGACAGACCTGACGTTACAAGATCCCAGCATCGCTTGTCACTGTAAGCCGTCTCCTTGTATCACCAATAACGTTTAACGTCAGCCCTATTCCCAACTCCATTAATCCTGGGTCATCTTTAAACCTTTCATTATAACTTTCTATATCCTGGTTTAGTTGATTCTCGACTTCAGCAATGATATTATTCTCTGTAAAACTCTCTAGTTGCTAATTAATCTTTTATGGTCCTGAAATTTCATAATAAAGTATATTACAAACAAAGTAAGAAAGTAGTTTCTGACGGGATACGGCTACTTCAGGAAGTATTTTCAATGGATGGAGATTATCCTCCTAGTGCGCTTACTGACCGGGAAGGGTGATTTCCATCGCTCCTTCTTCGAGTGCAGTTGCCCAAAAGCGAATATGCTCATATCTAGTGTGGAAACGTCTACCCTCATACGTCCATATCATACGTCCACGTCTAGCTCATATCTAGTGCTATAACGTGATACCAGTGAAGGTGATGCTGCAAAGCAAAGATTCGTGGAGGGCATCAGTCATATACTCCCGAAAGGTGCTTCTTGTGAAGCGAGACGATGGATCCCTGGATGACCCTTAAGCTTCCGGTTTGAGGTGGAGTGAATCGTCACGGCTCAGACGAGTGGCCCAGACATAAAGCTACCAGAAAGGTATCTTGCATGGACATCCGCAGCTCGTAGGAGGGTTTAGTGGGCATTACTTAGTCATCATTTAGAAACTAAGTTCCATAGTTTTCCATTTTGGTGAGTGTATTTTTGCACGGCAAAAAATTATGCGGCTCCCTATGTATTACTAACAATGGGTCACGTTATTTTACAATTAAATCTGTTAATCACCATCTGTTAACCTTTTCATAAGCTAGTGATTAAACAATAAATAGTATTAATTGTTTAGTCAAATTTTGTTGTTACATTTGTAAAGAACATATTTAACTGTATTTTTTACAAAACTGTAGAATTTTGCTTTGCTTGTAAAGGTAGTTCTACATTTCTAAACAGTGTAAAATATTCATAATTGATATTCTGTACCCTAGAATAATACAATTACGTTTCTGTTAAGATGTTCCTATGTTACTTTGAACATACACTAACTGCGTAAGGTCAATGTTTTTCCCTTTCCAGAAAAACAATTATAAATTGATCAGAAAATTACTGTTTTGTTTCATATGATAGTAGTCGTGACAAACCTATTTATCTTCAATATTTCATTGAATTTTATGTTAAGCCTATGAGTGTAGTGCCTCAATAAAGTATATGGTTTTTGGAGTATTTAACACACGTTTTAGCGCATCTCAACACACCACGATTCCCATGACCAGACTTGATGAAGAAGTGTTGTCGTTTCACATCCCCTTGGGCCCATAAAACTTCCTTAATGATTACCTATAAACCGCTGCTAGTTTACTGTTTGCACGCTTAATAACTCTTGCGCTAGGTATTATAATTTCAATTAAGTTTCTAATTAATGGGATATTTAACTTAATAGCTTCTTCCCTGCCAAGTTTTGAGGAGCATCAAAAGATGTTCCGCTTTTTAACAGCGACCAACCACCCTCTCGCTGCTTTGTCACAGATCATCTGAATATGCTCTCTAAGGCGGCTGTCGAGCATAAATCTCAAATATTTCTTTCTACGTCTTATACAAAATATTATCATCTTGTAGGAGGGCTTCAGGCTTCGGTGAGAGAATGAAGGGGTGAGCTAGTTTAAA
Organism: Neoaliturus tenellus; assembly: GCA_030545055.2. NCBI lineage: Eukaryota > Metazoa > Arthropoda > Insecta > Hemiptera > Cicadellidae > Neoaliturus > Neoaliturus tenellus. The sequence goes on from CM061532.1 coordinate 77,983,336, forward strand.
CTATAGTTTACAACTAATTCTTTTAAGTACAAGTTATATATTTTTTAAGACACATTAAAAATAATTTGTTAAAAATACTATTAATTAGAAACTTAATTTAAATTATAATACGTACAGCGAGAGTTACCTAGCGTGCCAGCAGTAAACTAGCAGCGGTTTATAGGTAATCGCCGGGTATGTTTTATGGGCCCACGGAGATGTGAAACGACACTTCTTCAACAAGTCTGCTCGTACGAATCGTGGTATGTTGAGATACGGTAAAACGCGTGTTAAATACTCCAAAAGCAATATACTTGATTGATGAACAACACTCATTGGATTAACATAAAATTTAACAAAATAATATGCATGTTAATGCTGAAGATAGGTATGTCACGACTGCTATGATATGTAACAAAACTGTAATTTTCTGATCAATTTACTTAATTGTCTTTCTGGAAAGAAGAAAAAACATTGACCTTATGCAGTTAGTGCATGTTCAAAGTAACATAGGAACATCTTAACAGAAACGTAATGGTATTATTTTAGGGTACAGCTCACCCATTACGAATGTTTTTCACTGTTTAGAAATGTAGATCTACCTTTACAAACAAAGCAAAATTCTACAATTTTATACAAAAAAACCGTTTAATAGGTTTTGCGTACCGACAGAGTACTGTGATATATGTACCAGATTACCTAATACATGTTTCAACCAGTATAAAAATTATGAAAGTTGCAACGTACTGTCTGTGTAAGTTTGAAATACCTTGTGATCGCAGTAAAGAATTTGTCAAGGAGTCCTATCTTTTCAGGAGCCAGTTCTTCTCAGTAAGTTCGCATATAATAATATTGGTGGTAAAAAATGGACTATGTTTCAGTTCCATAAAAAAAGATCACTGTATAATTTGACCACTGCCGGAACTTCCACCATACACAATGACACGACAGCGTGCTGTCCTGGGCGCGGCCTTTTATTTATAGACGTGGTATATGAGGTCAAGGATGTCTGCATTTGTAGTTTTCTATGTATATACAACCACTGATGCCAAATACAGGTTTTGGAGTTAGGTTTTAGATAGCTCAGAAGTAACCAAAATATTGTAAAATTTGGTAGTCTACAAATCAATTGGAGAGCTCAAGATAAAAAAAAGGCCTAACAAATGATATTTGATAGCTTTGGAGTTTCTTTATTTGACTGCAAAACAATCAAGACTCTGTGTAAGTTAATTCTTAAAGGATTGCCCTTTTTTTATTTTACTTCATCTTAAAACATTTTTGATTCTTTTAAAGACTCAACTATGCAGTAATTTTGAAGTATTTTTTACAACTTAACATTCTGTATATATAAAATATTTAAATTTAGAATTTTTACCTAAACCTTTAAATAAATGAGTCTTATGAAGTTTTATTTCTCAAGTATTAAAAATAAATTAGATTATTAAAAAATAATAATTTATATTCACTATTTAGGATTTATTAATATGGAATTAAAAGTACACAACAAACCTCTAAGTCAACTGGATTCATATTAATTTGGAGTTATTTTTTGCCATATTTATATGAGAGAAATTATTTATCACCAGATTTTAAAGACAAATTGTAACTTGAAGTATGATTTGAACTATTAAAATACTCGCAGGAAATAAGCAAAAAAACATACATGAACTTGACAGGTTAAACCACAAATTTCCCTAAAAGTAGGAATGAACAATTCAAACGTGACAAATGTCCAGAAGCTGATTTGATTGACTCTTCAATCAACTTTTGAGTTCACCTCAGATTTTAGCGATTTCATGCCAGAAAATGTAACGTCAAAACTCCTTATTCTAAAATGTTTTATCTGATAAAACAGTAGACTATTATTTTGATACACTGAAATTCAAACATTATTCACAGCTATAAATTAGTATGATTTTTAAAAATAATCTTTCCCATGACATATAATGTACTCGAACGAATTTAATACTGTATAAATATGTAGTTTAATTTACTTGTTACCTGATCTGCATCTGTGGTTCAAATTATAGCAAGGAATGTTTATAATTTAATGACCATACAGCTATAAATTAGTATGATTGTTAAAAATAATCTTTCCCATGACATATAATGTACTCGAACGAATTTAATACTGTATAATCATTTAGTTTAATTTACATGTTACCTGATCTAGATCTGTGGCTTAAATTATAGCAAGGGAAGTCCATAATTTAATAACCATACATTGAATACAGAGTTTAATATAGAGCTTTGGTGAGTATTAAAGCTAATTTCTGCCATACATGAGAAATTAATAGGAAACAACGTAATCCTCGTTTGAACAATGAAAAACTCAATACCAAAGAAATGTGTTTTGATTGAAAACTGAATGAATCATATTAAATATAGATGAATCTCACAAAAATTATTTGCACAAAATATAAGAGTTTTAATACTAATGCCAGACATTACAGGTATATAACATTTCATTTTCAGGTATATAATTCACGGTAAACATAATGAAATGTTTACCATTGATATGATTTCTTTTTTTACCAATCGATGTTAAATATAATTTGTCTTCTACAAATACGATTTATTTCCAACTAATATATTTTTTCTAACTAATATCTTTAGATGCATTACTTACAATCAAGTTGTGTAAATGTCCATTTCAATGCTAAAATGCATGTTTGGACAGGTTCTATTGCACTATCACCAAGTCGACCAGTCACCTATAATTTCACAGTGTGAAGCAGGCTGTGGCAGGAGGATCAGCTACATGCCTTTATAGCTCTGACATGCAAGCAATGACAGATCCGTGGTCGCTCGACACAACTGACAACACGTGATCTCATCTTTACAGCGTGTTTACAAGGCTACGAGTGACGAACATGGGTCCACACGTGTAATCGTAGTATTTATTATTTATTTATTTATTTTTTGTATCCACGTCATTGGCATTTTTAACGTTTTGATGGGGGACAGTCCAAACCCCAGTCTTGTTACTATCTAACATTGACCAGTTGTTAGAAAGCATCATTAATACTCATAATCATAATAGCTCAATGACAAATGGCAACTGGGTCTGGAATCGGACCTCTAAAGGTCTATCTATCCGGCAACCTTTGGATTCAAAGGCGAGCACTATAACGACTCAGCTACCCAGCCAGTTCAGTTATATTTCATGATTTGAGGATAAATACCTAGGGTTGAGGATTTGCTCGGTAAACTTAAACAATATTTCTGTGTTATCATAGTAATATCAGTCACAGATTGTGCGCTTAAATTCCCAAAAGGCTTTTTTCTTTAAAGAAGAGCTCGCTCGCTTCGTTCACTCGTATTTCAGGATGTTATAATGTAGGACTAAAAGCCCTGCACTCTGGTATGAGTTTGTTGAAACTGTGAAACGTGGATTTTACCTCTAAAGTTAACAGCTAATTTTATCATTGCTTATAATTCTTTCTTTTCATAATTTTATTGCAATTCTACAAATTTCTTAGTTTTTATCAGTTTCCTTTACTTTTCATTTACTAAATAGTCACAATCACTAGTATAAAGTACTATTTAATAACTGATAAAATTATTTTAACTATAGTACTATTCGGTAATTCAGTTATTGGCTACAATGGAAAAACCCACAGGTGGGCACGTGTTTCATGTTTTGATAGTTGGTAAGGGGGGGCCCTATTACTTAGGGAGTTTTAAACCCTAAATGACCAATGTTGAACATTTTAGTATTTCAATTCAAGATTTTAATTAAATAATAAAATTATTTTATTTATAAAAAACATAATAATAATAATAACGTATGGCTTTTAGTAGAGGGAGATCAGCAATTAACTGATAGTTCTCCTCGCCTGAAATGCCTGCACTTTTTGTTTTCTATGCAGGTGGACCAATGGCTTAACGTGACTTCCGAACCATGGGAGATTGTATAAAAAACAATCAAAGTATAACTAATTTATCGTGTCATATTTGGTTTGGATGACAATAAATACATCATGATTTGAAAAAATATGACTAGTATTAAATGCATGTATAAATGAGGTGTTTTTGTTATTAATTATTTTAAACATTTCAATACTTATATTTTCAGCTTAGCAATAGAAATCTCTCTTGAAACTGCATTTGTACCTCACCTACCATGACTAAATGAAATAAAAGTGACTTATGTTCTGTTTTAACCGTAACGTAGGCCCGAAAGCGGGGACAAGTGGAGTTTATGGCTGCCGTTTGTTTGAGTTCAATCCTTAACAATCTCATATCATTGACAAATGGATTCTAGAAAAAAACTACCTTTTGATAACTTTTTCAATTCTCAGTTGAATTTATGATGAAATTTACCAATTGTGGCAATATTATTCTACTGAAAATTTGTTTTTATTATTGTTTTCATGTTTTTATTATTTTATGTAAATTTTGAATACATAATAGTGGTTAAATCATAACACAATTTCGAGTTCTTACAGTGTTTGTCTGATGAAGCTACACGTACAGTAATGAAACTTCCTTGTAACAATCTTTGAAAAATAATTAATGTTCTAGAATACACGTTAAATGTTATGTAAGTACTTATTTATTCTTAGTGAAATAACGGTGCTTCAAATTAAAAGTTTTATTTTACCAAGCGAATCCTTTTTTAATAAAAATAAAAGAATACTTCGTTTTTGTATAATGATACAAGTAAATACTAACTACGTTTTGTACCTAAAGTTTTTAGAAACATTAACACAAAATAACAAATTCCTACGGCAATTAAACAAATTTAAGTGTCTTCATTACTTACCTTTCGTGACCATGGTATTTAGTACTCGGGATTTTAAATTTAAATTTAAATAAAGTGCAAATATAAGTCAAAGAGGATAGATTTAACAGATTATTCTTTTGGCGATCAATTTTAACAGAATTTCAGAATATGATTGAACACAGTCGAAACAAAATTAAAATGTTTTCAATGGATTGAAACAAAGCAATCGTCAGTCTAGTCAAAGGAGTTCTATTCTGTTGAGCTTTCACTTCAGTGATCCTCGCCTTGGAGGAATACACTTTGAGGACTTTGAACAATTCAAGCCTCGAATTGAGGTATAGGCAACACAAGATAAATATGACATAACTGAAAGACTAACGAAAAGGGGAAATTAAATTTGTAGATAAACTTATTTTTTGAACGTAAGTTATTTTAACATGTTCATTTTTCAAAATTAGGTCTTAGTGAAAATGACTTTTTATTTAATTTACTTTTTAAATTACAACTGTTTTTCACTAAGGTTGCGAAATGTTAAAATTGATTAAAAAAGTTTTTTAACACACACTTTAACAACGGGAAGTTATGAAAAAAGCACTTTAAATTACTCATTCGTTTTATTTTCTTCACTCGTAGTAATTTTTTGACGATTCGTGAAAATTTAAGAGCCAAGGATCTAATATAACAAGGCCACCGTAGAGTTAAGCTTTTAACGTTGACTAATTGGGTCACTTGAAACTTTAAGCAGATGTTGTGAACGTTAACAAAGAAGTACTTAAGTTTTGGTTGTTAAAAATCTGTTTAACCTAAGCCCTTAGTTATATAGTTAACAAACACAAACTATAAATTACATTCTGTTTCCCATAAAACACGTTTGAAAATATATCAACGTTTATTTTATGAGAATAAATGAAATGGTAAACAATAATATGTATTTCTTATTCATTGAAGATTTTAAGAATAAGAACTTTGTATTACTACCATTAACACTGATCAAGTTACTATTCTTAATTTTTGACGTCACGCTGCCCCTAACGCACGGTTTAATGTAAAAATGAGAACTTCGTATCATTACCATTAATATTGATGTAAGTATTTTTTTACGCTGACTCGCGACAAGCCCGTATTGTGTGAGCTGAATTATTTGCATACAGTGCCTACTAGTTTCACTCATAAAAACTACAAAAATCTAATAAGTATAAAACATACAACAAATTTTACGTTTTTATGGGTTTGTATTTAAACATGGATAATTACTTATACTATTTCTTAAACTAAAATTTTTACACGATTAAAAAAATCAAGAGCTCAAAAGTAAAAATTAATTTTTGTTACAGATTAAAATCTTTTGTCTATGAGCATTCACGTGTTTATATGCTTGTTTACAGTTTTTTCTCTTCGTGTTCCAATTATATTATTACTATTAAAATATGGTATCAGAAGTTCCTTAAGAAATTCTAGTTCGTAAACTCAGTAACTAGAACGAGGATTGACGGACCGGAAAATTAGGTCTGAGTTGATCTGTCAGCAAATGTCTTGTACACATACTCAATACATTATTTATTTTTTGAAAGTAAATGTGAAGTAACAATTTATCTTTTTATATAAACGAATATCTTCATCAAATGACGTTGAAAATATATTTTTTTATATATCAGTATTAAAGGTGACACAGGTTACATTGAACTCACAAATCATCGATTAATTGTAAAAAAATTTTCAATCGGGAGTTTGTGAGTTATAATTGGCTTACAACTACAACAAACGTATTAAAATCATTTGTTAATGGAAAAATAATTGAAAATAAAACCTAAATACTGTTTATATATTCTATTGCCATTATAGTCACTTTGTTAGAGACACTGATAAATATTATATTAATAATTCAGATTATTATCTTTTCAATCTAGTTTCATTAACAATATTTAATAATGATTAATATTAAAAACAATGTATAGTTAATAAAAAATAAAAAATGGGTTTGAATAGTATTTTTTAAAACTCAGAAATAGAATAACGTCTTAAATTGAAAGCCGATATTTATGATCTGTCGGCTGGGTTCCAAGCAGTTTATATTAATGCTCGCAGATGAAGACAGAGGTTAATGTGTGTAATAACTTGCCGTTTTTTCAAACATTCATTCACAAAATTCTTTAAATACTTTGGTAAATGATATCAACAGGAAAATAAGACAGAAATAAGACGGGTCTAATGGAAACATCGGTTTATGTCATACAAAAAATATAAACTTAAAAAATTTAGTACAATTGTTTTCTACGATTCAGTTCAAACGTTGTAAATTGAAAAATTAGACTATGGCACTTATTAACTCAAACATTTCAAATATAAATTTCAAGCAAAAATAAGAATTTTTGATTGAATATTTTATAACACAGTTCCTAAATGCATATTTATACATTTAGCAAAGTAGTATAAACTTTTGCATAACTTTTGCTTTTTTGTAGTATAAAATTTGAGTTGCTATGCAAAAGCGTAAGCCATTTTTTAGTTTGTTGTACCAATGAAGTTTGTCTTCTCTACATTATAATAGTTACTCATTTAAACTACTTTACTGATACTTCATTCCATATATTTAATTCTACATACTTACACTGAGAAAAATGTATTTAACTTACGTAATGGTTTGTAACAGTTTTAGCATTACGTGGTACCATAAAAATAAAATGCGAGTCATATTTAAAAAAAACACGTCTTTCCCCGTTACAAATACAAAACAAAAAGATAAACTACATAAGAATAAATTACAAAGTTGCTCAGTTTCAGTTCAACAAGAGCTTTATTTTGCCATTTACCTGTGCATTGACGTTTTAGCCAATAGGCATTATGAACGGGTCGTATGCCTCACTTTGTATGTGTAAATATATTTATATAAGTCTCAGTAAATATTAGGTAACGTTACAAAGGAAAAGGTAGTACCAACGGTTTAAGCAGTGATTTAAGTTAAGACTTACAAACGACAAGGCCTTAAGCTCTACTTTGTTTATTCTCGATGGCCCAGCTTAACATTTAAGAGGACCCTAGTTAGTCAAAGTTGACAAACAGCCCTGTAGTGAAATTTTCAACTTTAAATATTTTTCAATAGCCCCAAAGCATTTGTTAAAAGTGCAGATTCGTATCAATTTTATACTAGTTAGCAAATAATCCTAGGACACCTCAGAATCATAAAAGTTAAATACATTCTGTCAATTTGTGATACAAAATAATGAAATAATAAACTTAATTTATGAGCATAAAGTGATACCGTTAAATGCACGTACCCTACACGTCAGTAAGAGGAAAAATAAGAATCATTACTGCTATAACTCACAAAGATATTGAAAAAATAACTAAACAATAGAATGCTATTTAAATCAACAATATTTATCGATAAAATCCCCTAAAAAAAACAAAAAAAAGAAAAAAACACAATTAAGGTTGAATGTAAGGTTTGCTATGTTTATAAGCCACTACTTTTTAGGTTATTTTGAGTTGGTATCTTAAAAACGCATACATTAAAAGAAGACTATTTATTGCATATTGTGTTTGATTACGGTGTGAGTGTAATGTTTCTAAGTTTTATGGTTTTTGAGCTCTGATTGCCAAAAGTCTGCCAAGTCCGTGGGGATCTCATCAAATATCCACTCGCAGCCGCGAGACCAGGCCAGACATACATACTCAGCCAACTTTACAAAATAACTTTACTAATTTACCAACTTTACTAATTTCCCAAGGATGAGTGGGAGGCCTTCTCATCAAGGCTTGATAGCGGCATCAGGTTCATCCCCTCTAAAATAAAAAAACTATGATCGGTTCACTCGCCTTGTCCTGTCTTCCGCTAAGGCGACAATCCCAAGAGGTTTTAGAAAAGAATACATTCCAGGATGGAGCAGAGAGTGCGAAGATCTTTACAGTGAGTTTACAGACACTGCTGACAGAGATGTAGCTGACCAACTCCTTAACTCTCTCGACAACTCCAGGAGAGAGAAGTGGGTGAAAACTGTCGAGAACCTGAACTTCACCAAAAGTAGTCGGAAAGCTTGGTCTCTGCTCAGGAAACTCTCCACTGGTAAATCAAGTGAAAAACACGATGCCTCACAGCCTAGCCCTCGTGAAATTGCAAAACGCCTCTCCGTACTTTCAAAACCTGTGCGTACGTCTGCAGACAGAAAAATTAATTTGAAGCTTAATGAGATAAAGGAGAGTCGGCAAGCACCCTTGGAAGTCTCTAGACCCTTCACTTACGACGAGCTGGAAGTGGCGATTGATGCGATGCCAATTGGCAAAGCAGCAGGTTTGGATGACATTTTCCCGGAGTTTATAAAACACTCGGGTAACAAGGCTAGACAGTGGCTTCTGGAAGTTTTTAACACCACTCTGAAAACCGGCGACATGCCTGGGATATTTAGAAAATCCAAGATCATAGCTATCCTGAAGCCCGGAAAGGATCCAAAACTGCCTGAAAGTTATCGGCCTATAGCTCTTTTAAGCTCTTTTGAGCTCTTTTAAGTGTTTGTTATAAGCTGCTAGAGAGGTTGATTTATAACAGAATCCTCCCTATTCTCAATGCCAGCATCCCTGTCGAACAAGCTGGATTTAGGCCTGGTCGCAACTGTTGTGACCAGGTTTTGGCTCTGACATCTTTCATTGAGGATGGGTTTGAGCGAAGACTGAAAACCTCTGTGGCTTTCTTAGATCTGACTGCAGCATATGACACCGTCTGGAGAAAAGGCCTCCTAGTTAAATTTTACGACCTTATTCCTTGCCCTTTCTTGTTGCGTCTCCTCAACTCAATGCTCTCCAATAGGATGATAAAAGTATATCTGGGACGCAGAGAAAGTACGTTTAGGCAACTAAAGGATGGCCTACCACAAGGGTCAGTGCTCGCCCCACTGCTCTTTAATGTGTATACTGCCGACATTCCTGTAACTCGGTCCTTAAAGTTTATATATGCAGATGATATTGCATTGGCATATCAACACCAGCATTTTCGACAAGCTGAGGAAACACTAACAAATGACCTCACGACCCTCGGTGAATATTTTGAAGCCTGGAAGCTAAATCCAAACCCAACAAAAACTGAGGTTACTTGCTTCCACTTGAATAATAGACTGGCCAACCAAAAGCTTAAAATCGTATTCAACGGTGTTGAGTTGAAACATAATGACCACCCACAGTATCTGGGAGTCACTTTAGATCGGTCTCTCACGTTTAAAAGCCACTTACAAAAAACGGCAGCTAAGGTGAGAACCAGGACTAACATTGTCCATCACCTTGCTGGCTCCACATGGGGAGCTAACGCACAAGTTCTGCGAACAACTGCTCTATCATTTGTATATTCAACTGCTGAGTACTGTGCTCCCGTGTGGTTAAATAGTGTGCACGTTAGAGAGATCGACGTCCAGCTAAACAGGACCATGAGAGCCATTAGTGGTACACTCATGGTGACTCCTGTACCCAGGCTCCCGGTGCTGTGTAATATCGCTCCTCCTGAAATAAGACGAAGGGATGCACTCATTAGGGAATACACAAAGATCTTATCTGCTCCACAGCTGCCCATCCATGATTACCTACCCCAGAATGCGGGCCGATTGAGGTCCCGAAAACCACCTCTACGAACAGCCTCCCAGTTAATGGACTCGAACTTCACCATCCATACAAACTGGACTTCCTCCTGGGACGCTTTTCAAGGTCGGAACCACTTCTTGATAGATGACCCGACCGTAGCGGTAGGTGGTATGAATCTTCCTCGGAAGCAGTGGACTATACTCAATCGTTTCCGCACTGGAGTGGGGAGATGTAATTATTGGAAGCACAAATGGGGAATGACACAAGACCAGTCATGCGACTGCGGAGCAGAGTATCAAACTATGGAACACATAGTCGAAGAGTGCCCACTGAGTGCCTTCCCCGAAGGATTGGCCGGTCTGCATAGCTCAAGTGAAGCTGGGCTGCAATGGCTTAGCGCCCTGGATTTAGCTCTATAAAGAGAGATCTAATTTTTATTTTTTTTTATTTTAGTGTTTTTACTTATACTGACTCAGGTGCTCTGCACCGCAGAATTTTTTTTATTATTCTTAAACCATGGTGGCTGGCTGAATGAGCCATACGATATATATATATATATATATATATATATATATATATATCATATATATATCATATATATATATATAATATATCAAAATGCTGCGGTGGTTAGGTTACGAATTCTAAATATGAGGAAAATATTTGCTAAAGCAATCCACATTTAAGATAAGAGTTAATCACACACCAAACTAACTTTGGCTACGGAGCTACGGAAGGATCCTTCCGTCAACGAGCCGACCTTGGTCACTTGTTTTGAGTTAGTGAAAATATTTAAAATGACCTATACATCCATAACAAACCAACACCACTATTTGTAACTAGCTTGGTACTCCGTTTTATATATTAAAATTCAAATGGTTGGTTGTAAATCAACTTAAATTAAATACTTTTTATCATTGCGCAAGAAATTCACCTTTTTGTTTTCTTAATAATACACGAAAGGTAGCTTTTTGGTCCTGGGACCTGAAAAATCAGCTGTGATATTTTTCAAGTCCTAAGACTTTAAAGTCAGCTTTTTGGTAAGTATATTATTAATGTTAATTAGCTTAGAAAGACAAAATAGTAAAATAAAAACTTTATAAAAATTTTAAATAACTGTAATGTAAACACTGTATATATACAACTTTATAGTAAACATTTTGGCGATTAAAAGTCAAATTTCAAATTATGTTAAGGGCGTGGTTCATAACTTAAAGCAAAATTACCTTTTTGGTGCTTAATTTTTTCCAAAGCTCAGCTGCGTCTCGCTTTTAAAATTGCGCTAAAAACACAATTGCGAAAAAATAATAATAATAAATTTTGCCCCTAGTGATGAAAGTTACTATTGTGTGTTAAAACCATTTTAATTGCACATAAATTCATAAAGTGAAGAAATACCGAGGCATCAAATAAAGCACCAATTATATACTTCCATGAAATCCACAAAAATATACGGAAAAATTTGGATAAGTTTTATGTATTATTAATGTAATTTTACATTAGTAAACTAACCTTGTATTCACCACTCAGAAATGACAACTTTAGTCCCATAAATTCCCTTCGTTTCATGTTTTAGTTGAGCAAATTAAAAACGCTATCTATCGTTTAGTTAGGTATTACTGGATGATAGAGTTGGGTATTCTATTATGTAAAATATTACAATAGAGGTCATATTTAGAATTCGTAACCTAACCACCACAGCATTTTGTAAAGTTGGCTGAGTATGTATGTCTGGCCTAGTCTTGTGGCTGCGAGTGGATATTTGATGAGATCCCCACGGACTTGGCAGACTTTTGGCAATCAGAGCTCAAAAACCATAAAACTTAGAAACATTACACTCACACCGTAATCAAACACAATATGCAATAAATAGTCTTCTTCTAATTTATGCTTTTTTAAGATACCAACTCAAAATAACCTAAAGAGTAGTGGCTTATGAACATAGCAAACCTTACATTCAACCTTAATTGTGTTTTTTTCTTTTTTTTTTGTCTTTTTTTTAGGGGATTTTATCGATAAATATTGTTGATTTAAATAGCATTCTATTGTTTAGTTATTTTTTCAATATCTTTGTGAGTTATAGCAGTAATGATTCTTATTTTTCCTCTTACTGACGTGTAGGGTACGTGCATTTAACGGTATCACTTTATGCTCATAAATTAAGTTTATTATTTCATTATTTTGTATCACAAATTGACAGGATTTATTTAAATTTTATGATTCTGAGGTGTCCTAGGATTATTTGCTAACTAGTATAAAATTTATACGAATCTGCACTTTCAACAAATGCTTGGGGATATTGAAAAATATTTAAAGTTGAAAATTTCACAAGGGCTGCTTGTCAACTTTGACTAACTAGGGTCCTCTTAAATGTTAAGCTGGGCCATCGAGAATAAACAAAGTAGAGCCTAAGGCCTTGTCGTTTGTATGAACTAAATATTCGACAAATCAGAGGACATAAGAAATCCAGAGAGGTCAAGCGTGGTGAACGAGGTGGCAATTTAGTCGGGCCGCCACGATTTGTTTTTGTAGTGCATTTTAATTAAACTGAATTGTAGTCAATCACCTTAATTTAGGTGTTAACAAATTAATGAGAAAAGAACTTGATTAAATTTCCTTCAAAACAAGAAATGTAAAGGTGCATGTGGCTATAATGGTGTCCATACAGCAAAGCTATGAAATCAGGACAAGACTTTATAGACACTCGGTATTTTCAGAGTATTCTTATTGGTATATGATATCAGAGTAATATGTTGAAGCTACAATTACGAAATTAAATCTCCAAAAAATTAGGTGAACCCAAATTTTACGTGAGACAATTAAATACGTCGCTGACAATCTTTACTTTTAAATTGTGTGTTCTTTCTTACGGGAAACTTTTCTGTTAAACCTGCCAATTTTTTAAATTATTTATTTACATGGTATTTAAAGTTACAGTTAAAAGCCATTAATTAAAAAGTAGTAACAACCTGTATCAGGTACATTTATATCACCGGAATATATTTTGCTGTATTTATATAAAGGCTCATGCATATATTTTTAGGGTATCCTTATTTACATATAATTAAATAGTAAAACACAAGCGTCCTTGATATGCTAAAGTATATTTCACATTAAATTATATTATAATTTAATAAAATGATTATAGTCTTTCTGTTAATTATGTAGGAGATATACATGTATACGAATATGCATATACAGCACATACGTGGTGTATTTAAAGAAGTTTCTCTGCAGAAAGGTGCCTAAAAAAAGAAGAAAAAAAAATTAAAAACGCTATCTATCGTTTAGTTAGGTATTACTGGATGATAGAGTTGGGTATTCTATTATGTAAAATATTACAATAGAGGTCAATATTGTCAAGTTGTCACCTGTTTAACTGGTATTAGAGTTTTGGAGAAAGATTACAAATGTGTTTGCTAATCCTTGTCTGCTGTGACCAGGAAGGATTTACTTGTACTTTAGTGCGCCGATGTGCATGTTGATGCTGTGTGCAGATTGTTATGTTATCTATTATTTAATTTTTGTCAAGTTGTTATCAAAATAACAGTTTTACCGGTATTTTGAACGTATACTACCAGAACACGTTAAACTAATTCATGCCTTTTGGATATTGCAATTGCTTCAATAAAAGATGCACATTTTAATTCTTATTCGTATTTTTTTTTTTATTTCCTTAGAGGATTAATAGAATATTTATTTTTGTATTTTATTCATTTAAAAGTTTTAATGAATATATGTGTTTGAGGATATTTTGTGAGATTAATGCAACAAATTGAAGAAAATACTGAATGCAACCTAAAAATATGAAAAGTTTTCAAATAACTCTCAATAAGAGCCAGCCGTTGTTTCATTACCATTAAAAAATATAATGCATAGATTTAGAACATAGTATGAAAATCAAAAGTTTCTGTTAATTTATGTCCGATGAAAAATTCAGAAAGGGATGAAAGGTTTATTAAATTGCATGTACCATTCGCGACAGCTTAAATTAAGGTTTGCTATTTTTCTTAAGATATACATTTAATGAACAATTCTTTTAAGTCGATAATCTTGATATAAATGGCAGTCGCAGTTTCCTCCTTTTTCCAGTCTAAGTGCATCATGGGATAAACCCGTGTTAGAAATTAGTGCCCTGTAGTTAAGCAAAATCCCGTTATAACTTTTAGCACTTTACAGGCTTTCAAAGTTTCAATGTTAACTTTGTAGAAGAGGATCGGAATCTTATTTTTTTCTTTTAGGTGCATTTTTTAGTTTGCTTGACGTAACGTCTTGAACATTTAAACGTTTATTTGTGATGTCACCATGGTTAGCTTAAGTCTTTATTAAGTCTGGACACATTGCAGATGCCATTTATTAATTACTCTAGTCAGCGTTTTGAATGAACTGTATGATGTTAACTTTATCTTCTCACAAAAATACACTTCATCTGTAATAGAATGATTTTAGTGTATGCCTGTGTTATTTGATGTACTCTATGACTTTTTCAAATGCATGTAAAAACTGCCTACGACGGAAAAATATTTCTGATTTATAATCAACTAGCTGTTGCCCGTCACGGCTTCGCCCGTGATTGAATTTATTTTACATGTGATAAAATCTCTTTAAAGAGAAACAAAATCTACATCCTTAAGAGTTATATTAAAACATTGAAGAAGTGTAAGCAGAGCACTAAATTTTGCCGAATATTTTGTCTAATTTCAACCCCATAAATCATATAGTAATTTTGAAGACCTGTAGGGAGGGGGGCCTAAAGGACTTCAAAAACTATAGCCTATTTGCAAGACAGTTTCTAAGTGAGCTCCTCAAATGTCAGATTTCAACTTCGTAGGCCCCAGAGATATTTTGTAGTACAGTGGGGCAGAGCTCTACAGGAATCTATATTTGCAAAACTGTTTCTTATTGAGTACATAAGAGTAAAAAGGAACGTCCACATCAAATTTCAACACCGTATGCCATCGAGTAATTTTGAAGTCCAGTATGGTACAGAGCCCTAAAGGACTTCAAAATCTATATTTCCAAACCATTTCTAAGTGAGTACATATGAGTAAAGAGGAACATCCACGTCAAAGTTGAACCCTGTAGGCTCTAGAGTAATTTTGAAGTCCAGTGGGGCAGAGCCCTAAAGGACTTCTAAACCTACAGTATATTTTGAATACCTGTTTCTTATTGAGTACATAAAAAAATTGGCCTTAAGAATAACATTAGATAGAAATTTTGAAGTCCTGTGTGGCGGAGCCCTGATGGAATTTTGCAAAACCGTTTCTTAGTGAGCATCTATGAGCAAAGAACGTCGCCCAAGCCCAATTTTAACATTGTATGTCCCATAGTTTTTGAGATTCGTTGTTGCTTTGGTTTGTATAAAAAATTGGCCATAAGGTTAACATTAGATAGAAATTTTGATGTCCTCTGGGGCGGAGCCCTGATGGAATTTTGTAAAACCGTTACTTAGTGAGCACCTATTAGCAAAGCAGAACGTCCATGCTTAATTTCAACATCATAGGTCCTATGGTTTTCCATATTCGTTGTTTCCTAGATTTGTATAAAAAATTGGCCATAAGAATAACATTATATAGAAATTTTGAAGTCCTGTGGGGCGGAGCCTTGATGGAATTTTGCAAAACCGTTTCTTAGTGAGCATCTATGATCAAAGAACGTCGCCCATGCCCAATTTCAACATTGTAGGTCCCATAGTTTTTGAGATTCGTTGTTGCTTTGGTTTGTATAAAAAATTGGCCATAAGGTTAACATTAGATAGAAATTTTGATGTCCTGTGTGGCGGAGACCTGAAGGAATTTCGCAAAACCGTTTCTTAGTGAGCGTTTTTTAGCAAAGAGGAACGTCCATGCCAAATTTCAACCCTCTATACCCTATGGTCATTGAGATACTCTGATACATGAGTGAGTGGTATTTGACAAATATGAATCGCTAACTGCAGAAAGGCAACAAGTCCAACTTCTTGCAATTTTCGGTTTTTTAATGAAAACTGTTGTCATACACTGGACGCATCGTTTACCACAAAAATGACACTTGTCCGCATGAAAACAATGGCTTTGGCAGCGCCTTAAATTTTCTGTGTACTGCAGATAGGGAACTAGTCCATATTAGTAAATACTGTTTACTGCAAATAGGGAACATGTCGCGTCCAGTGTATGACAAAAGTTTACAAAAAAAAAAAAAAAAAAAAAAATTCTGAGTTGGCCCTGGTAAGTAGTTTGTGGACTATTCTATCTTTGTGGTTTTGTTATGCACTTTGCTTGGAAGCGGATCCATTAATCATCAAGCTGTCTTTAAACTGACATTTTTGATAAGTTTTACTATGACTTTTTAATATTTTTACAAAATGAGTAGTTCTAATGAGGAGGAAAATGGTGGAAAAAGAAGGAATGGTGTTCACAATACAGGCTTTTACAGAAGAAATGTAATTTTAAAAAGCCAAAACCTCAGGGAAAGAACACATTAACTGGGTTGGAAAAACCGTACCAGCTAAAAAACAAATGGTATTTTGGAACCAAATCACCTCATGGCCAATAACCAGAGCCAATCATGATGAAAACTTTGATGATTGAAAAATGCTATTTTTTTAAGTCTAATGATTTTTCCAGTGTTATATGTAACCTTTACTATGTTAAATATGTTGTATTACAAATATTTTTATTTAAAACGACTTGAAATTATTTTTTCCCAAAAACACATTAAATTATTTTTGTTTACTGCAAAAAGGGAACATGTCCAAGGAAAAAAACAACCCCCCACCCTTTTCTGATGGGAGGTAAAAGACTTTTATACTCAGAATGTTTATAAGCTTATGTGGTATAATGAAAATAAAATATTTAGAAACAATAAATACAGGTTATTTATGTACTACAAGGTTTTTTGTGTCTCCTGTAAAATTTAGAAAAGTGGACTAGTTGCCTTTCTGCGATTCATATATAGTAGATTATTGGCTGAATATTATACTTTGGCAGATTTTCTAGCAAGAAATCCTAGCAAAAAAAAAATAATAATAAAAAATACACGTCTTTTAGTTATTTTTTTTTTATATATATAATCGGGTTTTGATCATCTGAAATTTTTGTCTAATTTGGTTTGGCAGGTAATATCTAGTACGGCTAATTACATTTTATTAAATTAATTGCCTTAAAGCAAAGGTTATCAAGCGCGCAAGCAGTAAACCAGGAGCGGTTTATAGGTAACCACCAGGGATGGTTTATGGGCCAGCGGTGATGTGAAACGACAACACTTCTTCATGAAGTCTGCTCGACGCAAACGTGGTGCGCTGAGATGCGGTCAAACTTGTGTAAATGCATCAAATGCAATATACTGTTATGGGGCACTACTCTTATATATGGTTTACAATCTTTTGCTTAAACCTTGCCTACATTAATATTAAATAAATGTTAGCATGTGGTTTCTAGAGAAAAAGAGAGAGGTCATGACTACGTGACTACAAGTATCTTGTAACAAAACAGTTTTTTTCTTTTTTTCTTCTTTTTTAGGCTCCTTTCTGCAGAGAAACGTCTTTAAATACGCCACGTATTTGTGGTATATGCATATTCATATACATGTATATCTCCTACATAATTAACAGAAAGACTATAATTATTGTATTAAATTATTATATAATTTAATGTGAAATATACTTTAGCATAGGCCTATATCAAGGACGCTTGTGTTTTACTATTTGATTATATATAAATAGGAATACCCTAAAAATATTTGCATGAGCCTTTATATAAATACAGCAAAATATATTCCGGTGATATAAATGTACCTGATACACTTCCTAGGCCCTGTTCTGAGTTGATTTGAATGGAGCGAGTCGCTCCCACGGACCAACACAGAACAGGGCCTAGGAGAATAGAAAAGGTTGTATCATCCCTTATCTATGGGGTGTTAAGGGTTGTTTTTTAGGGATATAAGACTAAAGGGATGTTTTACACAGGTTTTAAGCTGATTACGGGTGAACTTGAGCTTTATTTGGCTGAAATATGCGTTATTCCACAACGGTTAAAAACTCTATTGTGTGTTGCATAAAAAGGTGTTTTTGAGCTCAAATTTAGGGCGAATTAAGAATAAATTCCAGGTTATTACCCTATAAACCTGATAAACGCATTTTTATGACCTGCAATTGATAGCTTTAACGGTTTAAAATAACCAGGATTGGCCGTAATAAAGCCCTAAAAGTTAGGTTTCGTGCGGCCTGTACATTATGGTTTTCCGAATTTAAACGATTAATGCGGTATTTGTGTGGCAGAAACTACTAATATTATTAACTTATTAGCCTCGTACATATACGATCCATCGATCTCGCCTTTCCTTGGCCACTTGTACTCATAGACTAACGATAAAACCCACATTTGGTTCGTATTTTAAGTTCTACAAATCATTCCTACTCCCTAATATTCCATTTATCATCTACCGATAAAGTCTGCTCAAAATCATCGTAGGCCCGTACTTCGAGATACCGTTTGAATCGTTAGGTTAAGGGCTATCCGAATAGGATAGTTTCACACCTGGGCAACCCCTTTTTCGAAAGGGTGTATACGCTCTGTAGACCCGGTAGTCGTGTTTATAGTGGAACAGAAACGTGAAGGCGCATTACCGCCGAGATATAACATTTAACAATTTTATTAATCTAACTTTTATTTCTAATTTTCCAATGTTCTATTTATTATTACGAATGCCTGTACTACTTGTAGTAATAACACATCCAATATTTCATTGCCTTTTAAATCATAGAGGAAAATTAGAAATGAAAACACTTTATTAGACTTTCATTCGTTTACCGAATGAATGTAGGTCTCAAGGTCGCTGACTCAGCTATTTACACACTGGTCAGCATTGTTGTGTATCAATACCTAGGTTGGTGGTCCCTTCATATTACGTTTAACATGGTATTAAAATACCGTTAACAGACTTTGTCTACCATACGGGAAACTATGTTTACTAGTACTTTTTGAAACTCCCTAAAATGATATTCCTAGTTTGAAAATTGTTAACGACCTAAACACATTACCGTAAGCAGTAATTGATAATTTCCACACACATATATGAACTGGATTGTGCGTAATAAAACCTTAAAGTACGCCTGGGGTGCAGAATGAAATATGACCTTCTCGTCTTTAAACCTTTACAATAGTTAAGGCATTGTACAAATACTTATATTATTTACATACCCGATCCGCACTCCTATTATCTATCGCTTACGCCTGTGTCTCGCTACTTTTTACTCACCAACACCATGGTCTAAAATGATACCATCGATTTAATCTCGTGTACCAACGTATTTGATCTTCTAAGGAATCATGACGACTTCAATATAGGTAGGTACCGATTAAACTTCATGCCTTTCGCTATCATTGTTAGTACCAAAACTAAATACGCAATCTCGTCTGATTATCGCTATTAATTATTAAATTATTTTCCATTAAACAGTTGCGTGTTCGTTCGTGGTGCGTTGATTTCATTACTTCTCCCATGGTTGCATGAGTCGGTGGCAGCCACAGGTGTATACTTTGTTATTGAGTTACGGGTGATTGGTTTGGGGTCGAACTGGTCAATATAAAAATGTATGATCGCTTAAAGCAGCGCAAATAACACGAAAATCCCCGTAATACGTTAGTTCCTAAAATTAACTATATGATATGATTCGAGGGTTATCGCGCTGCAACGAATACAAGAGACCTAGTGTAACCTGTGAAATAAGAAACCATAGAAAAGTTGGTATGTTATAACAAAGTTAATCATTTTATCTAACAGTGCGTGACGGAATCCTAAACTATCTCAAGACAATAGTGTCGTTACATGCCTTGTTGATAGCTTATCTAGTCTCAATCGGCATAAAATCATACAAAAAGTGATAACAAATTATATAAAAGTGTGTGTATTGGCCAAATACAAATTATAATTAAATCTACCCTAGGATGAGGGCCCACTACCTGGCGAACAGAGCGTTGGTATGTGACGCATCTTGTCACCAAATCTAGCTTAATTAAAATCGTAATATTATCAAAATCAGGTTCAATCATCCCTTATCTAATGGTTAATCAAGATATCAACCCTTAATCACCCTATAGATAAGGGATGATACAACCTATTCTATTCTCTAGGCCCTGTTCTGTGTTGGTCCGTGGGAGCGACTCGCTCCATTCAAATCAACTCAGAACAGGGCCTAGGAGAGAAAAGAAGTTGATATTACAGCAAAATGTATTCCGGTGATATAAATGTTGTTACTATTTTTTAAACAATGGCTTTTAACTGTAACTTTAAATACCATGTAAATAAATAATATAAAAAATTGGCAGGTTTAACAGAAAAGTTCCCCGTAAGAAAGAACACACAATTTAAAAGTAAGGATTGTCACTTGTCAGCAACGTATTTAATTGTCTCATGTAAAATTTGGATTCACCTAAATTTTTGGAGATTTAATTTCGTTATTGTAGCTTCAACATATTACTCTGATATCATATACCAATAAGAATACTTTCAAAATACCGGGTGTCCATAAAGTCTTGTCTTGGTTTCATAGCTTTGCTGTATGGACACCATTATAGCCACACGCACTTTACATTTCTTGTTTTGAAGGAAATTTAATCAAGTTCTTTTCTCATTAATTTGTTAACACCTAAATTCAGGTGATTGACTACAATTCAGTTTAATTAAAATGCACTTCAAAAAACAAATCGTGGTGGCCCGACTAAATTGCCACCTCGTTCACCACGCTTGACCTCTCTGGATTTCTTTATGTCCTCTGATTTGTAAAATATTTAGTTCATTCTTCCCCAGGTCCTAATATAGAAACTCTGAAAGACAAAATAATAAATAAAGTGACGCCCGTTAGTCAGGAAATGTTATATGAAACGGAAAAATGGATGTTAATAAAAAAATAACTAAAAAGTCACCTAAACGACTTACAGGCTACCCAAGGCGCACACATTGAAGTGTATTGAGTTTGTGCATAGCCGTAAAAAACTTAAGAAGTACTTGTTAAAATTGAAAATAAAATTTTATCCTACCACAAACTGTTTTCATACTATACGGTTTCTTTCTCAGGGCAAGACTTTATGGACACCCGGTATATTGAAAACCTTACGTAATTTAATGATGTATATTCGTGTTAAGGTTTTACAAGTCAATTCAACTTATAACTTAGGACGTATTCTGACAACTGATAATATTGCATTTAAATTAATTTAAACGTTAATTGATCTAGGTTTGTGGTTCAAATTAAAGAAAGGGGTTTACAATTTAATTACTATAAATCTCGTACAGCGTTGTAAATGTGCTTTATGAGCCTCAAAGCTCAGTTAATCCTACCAGACATATGCATAGGGAATGAACCATCATAGTTTCAATTATAAAACGTAAAAAAAATTAAATCCCGTTCAGATCGTAAACTGGATGGCTGATTGAAAAATAAATGGCAACATAATCGGCATGAATATAAGAGTTAACATATTTAAATATTCATCAAAAGTATTAGTTATGCTATTCAGTTATGTAATAATGATAACACAATTACTTTTAAGCTTAAATATTGTGTGCGATGTGGGGTCATGCAAGCAAAGACAAATCCGCGGTCGCATGACACAACTGACAACACGTGATCTCATCTTCGCAGGGCGTGACACATTTTACGAATGGCGAACATGTGTAACCGTAGTCACACCACGATATTTTGTTCTTGTATTATATGGGCAATTCAAAATAAGAGTTTACAGAATAATTACATATGTTTTATATATGTTATGAGTTTTATAAACCTGTCCTGTACAACCTATGGGCAATATATTTGTTGGCAATGGTGTTATAATTTAATTTAAAATCTTATGATTATATAAATGACATGTGATTATGTTTACATTATGTTTGAGTTTTTGTGACAATGAGTTTGAGTATTTAAGTGTGTTCCTAATGACTCGTGAGTTTATAATACAATATATTAGCTTATCAACATGGTGTCAGTGGTGCCAGGCCTAAGAAGCCCAGGAAGGAGGCAATCTTGATTAAGCCCTTAGGGGGGCGATCTTTTGCCGATGTTCTGGGTCAAATTAGATCACAGGCCAAACCGGAAGAGACCGATACCGTTATCAAGTCTATTCGGCGAACCCAGAACGGGGATGTCCTCCTCGAACTGGGGAAGTCGAGTGACAAGATCGGTTTTGCCGCTTCCCTCAAGACTGCACTTGGGGACAAAGGCTCCATCAAGGCCCTAGAACCGAAGTGTTCGGTCGAGATTCGGGACCTTGATGCCCTCTCCACCGAAGACGAGGTGACCCGTGCGATCCAGGTGGCACTCCCGGAGGTACCGGCTGATGGAGTGAGGGTATGGCTGACAAAGCCTAACCGAAGTCAACTCCGGATGGCTGTTGCTGAGATGGGCGAAAAGCACGCCAATAAGCTGCTTAGCCTTCAGCACCTCAGAGTCGGTTGGGTCAGTTGCAGGCTCAAACGGAGGGTGGTAGTTTCGAGATGCTTTCGTTGCCTCGGTTTCGGCCACTCCTCCCGAAACTGTAAAGGGCCCGACAGGAGTGCCATCTGCTTCCAGTGTGGAAGCCAGGGCCACAAACGCAAGGAATGTTCCTCGAGCCCCTCCTGCTTCCTCTGCAAGGATTCAGGCTCCAGTGCCCTCGGTCACTTACCCGGGTCTGGTCAGTGCGGTGCCTTCAGAACCGCACTTGAACAGGCAAAAGGCAGCGGCCGGTAATTCGCATCCTCCAGGCCAATCTTCATAGATCCTGGGGAGCTGATAACCTTCTAGATCAGCTCGCCCGAGAACTTGGTGCTGACGCGCTCCTTATCAGCGAACAGTATCGGGACAGAGACCCAAACACTTGGATCTCCGACAGCCTCGGTACTGCTGCACTTTGGGCGCGTAATACGCGGGATGTCTTGGTGCGGAGTCATGGTCGCGGCCGAGGATTTGCCTGGGTTAGGTGTAGGGACGTGACAATCTTCAGTTGCTACCTCACCCCCAACGAGGCCGTCCAGGACTTCCGCGACAAGATAGATAGCCTAGAGGAGTGCGTTCTTTGCACCACCGGGCATGTCGTCGTTGGTGGCGATTTCAACGCCAGGGCCGTCGAGTGGGGAATGCCCTCTACCAGTTCCCAGGGGAAATACATCCTGGATTTCATCGCCAGGGCCGGTCTTGTCGTCCTCAACCAGGGCGACACACCTACTTTTCGGCGCCCCGGGCAGAGAGGCACGATCCCTGACGTCACCTTTGCGTCTGAGTCGCTCCTTCCGAGGATCTCTGGCTGGAGGGTTGTGGAGGACTACACGGGTAGCGACCACCAATACATCGTGTTTGATCTGCATGATCAGGAAAATCGTCGAGTTTCCGCATCTCGGGAAGGGCCACGCCGGTGGAACACCAACAAACTGGACGTGGTTAAGTTCACCGAAGTCATCTCTCGGGGAGCGCAGGGGAATCCTGGTGAGGCTGGGGCCGAGGCACTAGTAACATCCACGATGGAACTGATCGTCTCGGCCTGCGACCAGTCTATGCCGCGAAGGAAACCCCGACGCGCCAAACAACCCGTTTACTGGTGGACTGAAGAGATTGCGGAACTCAGAAGAACATGTTTAAGAACTAGACGAGCCGCCACTAGAGCGAGAATTCCCGCAGACAGAGTTCGTAAGTCGGAGGCCTATAAAGCTGCGAGAAAATCTCTCCGCCAGGCGATCAACAGGAGCAAGGCGAATAGCTGGAGGAGACTTCGTGACGACGTTGACTCCGACCCGTGGGGCCTGGGTTACAAACTTGTAACGCAGAAACTCGGCGCCCGCTCTCCACCTTCCATCATGGAGGGCGCCACCATGGGGAGGATCGTCGCTGCGTTGTTTCCTGAACATCCACAGCGACCGCCGGTTGACTTCAGACGGGTAGAGGACGTTCCACTCTTCACTTTCGAGGAGCTGGAAACCTCCGTTCTCTCACTGAAGAGCAACAAGGCTCCTGGCCCGGACGGGATTCCCAGTGAGGCTTTAAAGAAAGTATTTTCAATCAACGCTGACTTGTTGTTGAGAATGTACAATGCCTGTTTGGTAGAAGGGGTGTTTCCGGCTCCCTGGAAAACAGCCAGGCTTGTACTGATCAGCAAGGGCAAAGGTGATCCCGAGCTGCCGTCGTCCCACAGGCCTCTCTGCATGTTGGACACGGCTGGGAAGCTGTTCGAGAAGCTGATCCGTTCCCGCCTGACTTCTGCCGTGGAAGCTGCCGGGGACTTATGCCCCCGTCAGTACGGCTTCAGAAAGGGACGGTCAACGATCGACGCTGTCACCGAAGTTCAGAGAGCTGTGGAGAGAGCCGAGAGCCACAACCATTTCTCCCGCCGAGTAGTGCTCCTTGTTACGCTTGATGTCAAGAATGCCTTCAACTCGGCAAGGTGGGTCGATATGTTGGATGCGCTTCGCAACACCTTTCGTATTCCTGCATATCTGTTGCGGCTCATCGAGGATTATCTACGCTCTCGAAGCCTGATTTATGACACGAGGGACGGAACGCGGACGATGGAAGTCACTTCTGGTGCCGCACAAGGTTCAATACTCGGCCCGGATCTCTGGAAAGTTGCCTATGACAGCCTCCTGAGGTCCGAGATGCCTGAGGAAACCACTTTGGTTGGGTACGCCGATGACGTTGCAGCTCTCATTGCTGCACGCAACGTTGAGCTGGCCCAACTGAAGTTGAACCGAGTTATGCGGGTGGTCAACAACTGGATGTCCGATCACGGTCTCTCGCTTGCTCTCAGTAAGACGGAGATTGTGATCCTCACGAAGAAGAGGATCGACACCGTCGTCCCACTCCGAGTGGGAAGGGAGGTGGTCACATCAACTCGTGCCGCCAAATACCTCGGGGTTATGGTGGACACCAAGTTAAGCTGGAGGGATCAGATCTTTCGTACGGCGGACAAGGCCGCTAAGGTAGTCACTTACCTTAGTAGGCTGATGGCCAATGTCGGGGGTCCCCGATCCAGCAGAAGACGTCTGTTGATGTCCGCGGTCCAGTCCGTGCTCCTTTACGGGGCAGAGGTGTGGGCAGGCGCTCTAGATAAGGAGTGCTACAGGTTGCGACTCGCCCGGGTTCAGCGTCAAGCTGCGCTCCGGGTGTGTTCCGCCTACCGGACAGTGTCCGAGCCTGCCGTCCTGGTGGTCGCCGGAGTCATCCCGGTCAAGCTCTTGGCAGGGGAGAGGAAAGCGATTTACCAGAGACAAGGCGAGATCGGCAAGGACACGGCAAGAACCGAAGAGCGCTCCCGAACCTTCCAGCAGTGGCAACACAGCTGGGAGCACGACACCCGAGGACGATGGACTGCGCGACTCATCGAGCGGGTCCAACCATGGGTGGAAAGGCGGCATGGCGAGGTGGACTACTACCTCACGCAGTTCCTGACAGGTCACGGCTACTTCAAGTCGTACCTGAACCGGATGGGCAAGACCGGTTCACCGGATTGCATCTACTGCCCGGGCGTTCCCGATGACGCGGAACACACCTTCTTCCGCTGTTCGCGTTGGGAAAGGCCCCGCCTGGAGGCCACAAGAAAACTCGGTGTTTTTTCGGTGGACACGGTCTGCCAAAAGATTATGGAGGATGAGGGCAACTGGGATTGATGGTCACAGTTCGTCCGGGGTATCCTCCTGGAAAAGAAAACCGATTTGGACCACGAAGTGGCCCAGATCCCTTGACCGAACAGCTGGATAAGGAGCGAGCCCCATGGGCGTAAGCCAAATTTAGGCCTAGCCTGACGTAATGTGATAAACAGTTCCAGGTTAGAATCCTAAAGAGTAGAGGAGGTTTTTTAGTGGGTAAACCCGTTTTTTAGGGGAGTCCCACACTACAGGCTGGCCACCTGTGTGCGTAATGCATTTTCCCTGCCTCTCCCTCAAAAAAAAAAAAAAAAAAAAAAAAAAAAAAAAAAAAAAAAAAAAAAACATGGTGTCAGTACTTTGAAACACGATAAATGATTAATATACATGTGCGTGATAAATTTGATTTCACTGATAAACAATCTTCAGCAGAAAATCGGAAACTGTTTAAATGCCAGTGGGAGAATTATATTGCCTTAGCACAAGCATGTAACTAAAAAAACCACAAATTTGACTAATCGGAAGACACAACTCACATTTTTTTATGACGGTTTTAATTGTAAAAGGTGTAAAATTAATAAATAAATTGTGCAACGAGCCATCAGATGTTGAAGTAATAAATAGATTGGATGACTATTTCACAGATGCGAGAAACGTAACCAACGATAAATTCATATTCAACAGTACCATGCATGAAGCAGACGAAACATGCAAAGATTTTATCAACAGATTATATTTGCTCATCAAGGAGTGTGATTTTAATTCCCTGTTAACAATAATAATAATAATAATAATAATAATAATAATAAATAAATAAAATTAGAAGAAACATTCGTTTGGTGATCGTGATTGCTTGGTGGAATGAGTAAAAATATTCGCCTGAAGAAAAGTTTTTTGTCCAAAACAGATCTGACCTTGGACAAGGCCACCAATTCTGTATTGCTGGTTAACAGTCAGAGACGTTTGCATCCAAAATGAAATGTGATGAAGGTAATAGTGATAAAAAATGAGAAACCATCTTAAAAGTGCGTAGTAATAACAGAAAGAAATATTAAACTCAATTTGAAGAAATATATGATTGGCATGAGAGAAATCAAATATATAGGCCATATTATCAGTTCTGATGGCCTTGAACCAGATCCTAAGAAAATATAAACTATTGTCATGATGGATTCACCTAATAATAAAGCTGAACTCCAACAATTTCTTGGCATTATGAATTATCTAGGAAAATTTTTACCTAGATTATCTGGAACCACAGAACCACTGAGATCACTCTTAAAGGATGACACTCTTTGGTTGTGGGAATCGCTACATGATGATACATTCCATGACTTGGTCCAGATGGTTACATCAGCTAAACCTTTGCAGTATTTTGATTTGGACAAACAATTTACTGTACAATGTGATGTTAGCCAGTTCGGTTTAGGGGCTTCCCTCTTGCAGGAAGGTAAGCCAGTGGCGTACATATCTAGAACACTAAGTAAAACGGAATCCTTTTATGCGCTGATTGAAAAGGAATACTTGGTGGTTGTTTATACTTTGGAAAGATTTGAACAATACATTTTCGGGAAACCTGACATTACGGTTGAAACAGACCACAAGCCCTTAGAATCAATTTTGAATAAGCCTTTAACGTCAGCTCCCAATCGCCTGCAACGCATGCTTCTGCCCTTGCAAAGGTTTACATTCAATGTAATCTACAAACCAGGAAAAAGCATGCTGATAGCAGATATTTTGTCACGTTCCCCTATGGTTGGAAACAACAAAATTATTTTAAAATGTAGAGATATTCTCCTCTGATACTTTGAGAGCTCTGGAAAAACAAGTTTCAGACCCTACAGTGATGAAACTAAAGATGTTATTCAGAAAGGGTGGCCTTCTTCATTATATTGTTATCAAATTAACTGAAAGCATATTGGCCATTCCGTGATGAGCTGTGGAAGGGAGTATAATCCTTAAAGGAGAGCGAATGGTAATTCCATACAGTTTAAGACAAGATTTAATCAAAGTTATACATTCATCTCAAAAGGGCGCAGACTCATGCATTAGGAGAGCAAGAGACGTCTTCTTCTGGCCGTGCTTGAATAAAGACGTGAGAAACGAAATAAGCTACTGTAGAATATGTAAGAAATATGCTACAATTCAACAACAAGAAGATCTTTTGTAAGGTTCGACTCCTGAAAGGCCATGGCAGAAAATTGCTGCTGACTTCACTCAGGAGGGCTCAGTCTGTTACTAGATCATAAGTGATTACTATTCATCTTTCTTTGAAGTGAAGAAAACTAGAAAATGTACCAGCGAAACACTGATAGTTTTTGCAAAGAGCCGTTTGCAAGATATGGTATACCAGAAGTAGTGGTTGCAGACAGTGTTTTAAGCTCAAAGCTTTACTAATTTTGCGCATGACTAGAAGTTCAAGGTTGTGTTACCACTGCCGTATCATCAGGCTAACGGAAAAGCCAAATTGGCAGTTAAGATATTTCAAAATCTACTGAGAAAATCTCGAGATGATGGGTTGGATTTTTATCACGCACTTCTGCAGCTAAGGAAAACGTCACTGCAAGGTATAGGGTATAGTCCAGCCCAACTGCTAATGAATAGGAGAACCCAGTCACAGCTACCAATCAATCCAAGCATGCTTTTATCTGAAGTACCCAACAGTGTTGTCGCAAAATGGGATCAGAAGAAAATGCAGAATAAGAATAAGTATGATCGCTCAACGAAAGAACTCCCCCTTTGAAAACTGACTAAGATGTTTTTGTAAAACAACGACCTCAGCTGGAAAATGAACCCTATGTGGAAGGAAATGTAGTTAAGAAGGAAGGAAGAAGAAAGTATGAAGTTGAAATTAACGAAAAAAGCTATGTGCGAAATATAGAATTTTTTCGAGAATGAAAATTGAAAAAGGGAAGGTGTTGGCAATGATGTTTTAATTTAATAAAAAATTATATGATTGTTTAAATGACATGTGATTATGTTTATATTTTCTTTGAGTTTTTATTATGAGTTTTGAGTATTAAAGTGTGTTCTTCAATACTCGTGAGGTTCAATACAATAGATTAGCTTATCAACAATATTATTACGTAGCATTTAATGGAAGTAACAGTACCAAATTTTACTTATTGGTATCATAACCTAATGTTTTCTGTACTTGTACAAAAGTTCTTTGTGGGCGAGAGGGAAATATTTGAGGGATGTATTAACATGCATTGCTTGGCTTTTGATTCTGATAAGCTTAGAATAAAGCGATTCTTCAACTGAGAATTGGGGGCGATTTCGACATTGTCTTCAACATTCTGGGTATGACATCTAAAATGAATTTAAGTTTAAAGTACAGACATATCACATCCGAACGAGTTGTCTCGTTCGGAAAAAAACCTTAAACATAGCATTAATCAAAACAAATAAAAAATTGTTTTTGCTTTTTAAAAACAGTGGATTTACATTGACGGTCAAAAAGAAACTTTATCAATCCTCGTGTAACACTCACTTTGATAAAATTTTGCGGCCGGCTAGATTGGGAATTTTCAAGATTAATTTTCTCCTTAAAAGTTCTTTTATTAAAAGTTCTTTAATAGTTATCTGAATTTCATAAAAAATACAGTTACCCCCAAAAACCTCTACTTAGGGTGAGGGGCAGATTTTGATAGTTAGTAAAAAAACCTTATGTTACTACAGTAAGTGTGTCCCAGTTTGTTAGAATTTGTATGGCCGTAAAAAATAAAGAAGTGTTGAACTGTTTATTACACCAAATATATTGAACATTTTTATTTTGATGTATGAAGCTCTTCTTTATTATGTGGTGAAAATATATTTTGCATGTGAGTTAAAACTATATGTCGATTATCTTAATATGAATATTTGCACAAAGCATGACTGTTTCACATCGGTGCACTAACTGCAAGCAAATCCTTCCTGGACAAGCTGACACGGATTAGCCGTAAAACTTGTATCTTCTCTCTTGGACTGCAATACATCTTTATCAAGTGACACTTATAAATGTTTCAGTTTGATTGTAGTCTTTTACATAATTGAAGGCAGCACACAAAAATATATAAGATATACATAATATTTCGTCACACCATTGTAAATTAACTAAAAACTAACATGACAATCATTTGGTATAATGTATTAACACTTTAAGAAAATTCTTTTTAGACAGAAATTTGAGTTATTTACTTTCAAGACGTGATTAAGAAGTTTAAACGAAAACGAGAAAATTTATAACAATATAAAAAGTTAGAAGTTTACAATACGTTTCCAATACGTTCCAATACGCAAAGAAAGTAAATTCAATTGATACAAAAATCATAAGTGTGACTTATTTCTTGTTAAGAAATATTAATCTTTCTCAAACGATAAATTAAGCATAAAATGACATATTTACAAGAATGAAAATACTAATTTACCTTATTCCTACGCCATATACTCGGTGAATTGATCGGATTAAACTCGTATCCTACCTTTTAGATCACGTGATTTTAAATTTAAAACTTGGCGGATGTTTATGCAAAAATATAAGGATAAGTGTTGATGTTACAACCTATTATGCCACTTTCAGGCATTAAAATTATTCAACTGTTGTTGTTTGGCCAACAGTCACAAATTTTCTACCCAAAATAAAATTTATTTATATATAAATATAATTGACTTAAAACCTGTAGTTAATATTTGATCATGGATATGAATTTAAATAATTAGTTTACCATATTTTGTTAAGCTTGCATTAGGTAATACTGTTTGAAATAAATTTGTTTCATTTTATTTGTTTTTGTTCAAGTTCAAAAATGCACGTCATAATCAAAATGTACCTATAACATGAAGATTAGATTTGCAGTTGATTAATTGTTGATAAATTATACAATATTTCATTTCAAAACATCACAAATCCATCACTATGAAGAATAAATATTTACATTCCTGTTGTGGGTTTTGATGAAAAATAACTTAATTACGTGCCACATAAAAACCCTAATGTGTTCAATACAACCTAATTAATAAACACGATAAAATTTATGAATAATAATCAAGTATTAATATTTTACCACTTATCTGCTATACTAATACAAAAAATGTATGTAAATTATATGCACTACTGTATATACAAACATATTTTTCATCCTGCTGTTTCAAGTCTAGTTCAAAACGTTTTTAACAGTAATAAACACTATTAAAAGCAGATAAACGTGTTTCGGATTCTTATTTAATATTCGTTACCATGGTATTATGAACAAATTCCGAAATTATTTATTATTTCAACTTGCAACGCAAGAACCAGGTAAAATTATTTTGGCCATTTCCTTTTTATATCATTTAAAAACGTATCGTAACATAAAAAAAACTAATATATTTCAATCAACATCTAGAAACAAAGCAATCGTCAATCTAGACAAAGACTGTCCCATTCTGTAATACACAACGAAGCCGAGCTTTGACATCAACAGCCTCGCCTTGGGGAAATACACTTTGAACACTTTGAACAATTCATGCTTTGAACATAAGATACACTAGAGAGAGCTTAGCGATAGTAGAAGATCAAATTGTAATAATAGTTAAATAACTGAAATATTGCATATAACACCAACATTTTCAAATTCAACCTTCAAGATAGTATTACACAACAGAAAGTGTTATGATATAAATTAATTTTATTTGCTTTGTTTTATTCATTCACTTTATTTTTTTGCGTTTCATTTTTATATTTGGATGTATATTTATTGAGAAGTTAAATTAACCAATAGGATCTACATAACGATTTCGAAAAAAAAACATTAATCTTCTTCCGATAGCTATGGGTGAAATAGTTATATTAGTTTTATCTTTCGTTTTCTTCACTGCCATTTACTTTGCCATGGCTCTTGAACTAAATAGTCA
Source organism: Neoaliturus tenellus (assembly GCA_030545055.2). NCBI lineage: Eukaryota > Metazoa > Arthropoda > Insecta > Hemiptera > Cicadellidae > Neoaliturus > Neoaliturus tenellus. The sequence goes on from CM061532.1 coordinate 78,015,074, forward strand.
AGGATGTAATTCACCAAGTGACAGTACGGTTTAACTTTTAACGTTGATTGATTGGGTCACTTCAAACTTTAAGTATGTGTTGTGAAGTTAACTAAGCCTTATTACACGTAACATCATTCACGTAGATCAAGAATAAGAAGGGCCTAAAATTGTTCCTAGGCCTAAAATTCCACATCAAATTTATTTTGATTAAATTACATGTATTCCCACACTTCAACAACTGTAACACCTTAATTATATAACTGTAGCCCTGTTAAAAAATTTACAAAGAACTCAAAATAATTGCATTCGCTTTCTATACAGTATTCAATGCCATGCCCACATCCACATCTCTCCTTTCTACATTTACTTATCTCTTTAAAAATTATCAGACACCCGACATTATCACCATCACCCATTCTGCAATCATGCTCACTTAGGATTCCAAATTATCTTGCGACCTTTTAATTTTTGGGTGAAAGAAGTGCTAGAAACACTCATCAACGCTACACACTCCGCACAACAAAATAACAGTCCTATCAATTATTTGTCGTCACAGCTTGCTGTCTATGAGACTCATTGTCTTACTCAATTAAGTCCATAAAATCCTACCCCCGGGTTACGGCCTGAAGAATAATATCATAAACGGATGGCCTTGGCTTGGCTGGATGTTTATACATAGGTCTAGGCTTAGGTATAATCATGAGTGAATGCGTGTGTAGATGTGAATAATGGAAAATAACTACTATCAAATAATGTTTTTTTTTAAATTAATTAATTGTTGTTAATATGAAAAATTTTAAATTCTTTAGTAGTCAGTTATTTACCTACTTTTGATTTTTAATTGTTGATGTAACTTAATCTAAAATGAAAGCAACCATTGTAGGGTTAGAAGCTAACATATTAAAGGACCATGATGTCCTAATATTTGGTCTAATAATTAATTATTTTAATTTATTTTAATTTCAATCTCAAATATTCTCGTATAACATTAAGTTAACACAACAAAACAATCGTTTTCAGTAAGATTAACTTCGAACGATGTATCAAATTTTGATTTTTATTTACTACGACTGAAAATGTGTCTAATATAGATTGTGAATAGAGAGAAACATTTTTTCTGGTAAGTTTATGATTGCTTTAATGCATATAAAGTGTGCCAAAAACAATTTATAACTTATAGCGTTATTCCGTTTTTTACAGCTAATAGTTTGATCTTTTACAACTAAATTTGACATAGTGTTGTCCAAATATCTGGACAGACATTTGGTCGAATATCTGTGCTGTAACCTTGAATAAAGTCCAATGACATTAAAGCGTTTCTGTGTCCAGACTGTATAACTAGAGATAAAACATGTTTTCATGTCTTCTACATAGAATAGGTTTCTGTAAAAAATGAATAGGTCCCTATACAGGGTGAGTTTTTAATGCCCCCCTCCCCCAATTTTTTCCAAATTTTTTAATTTATTGACTCCCAACCACCACCAAACATCATTGATTAGTTTATACTATTTTTTGGTATGGTTCACTTTTTGGCCGCCATCTTGGATCCGCCATATTGGACTGAACTTAATTTTTTTAATGTAAGGGTAGGGTTGTGACCCATCATTTCAAAGTGATTTTTTGCGTAGAACAAGACGCCGCAATCCGTTTTTGATTATCTGTTTTCGTTCCCGAGAAATTGCAGGTTTTTTTTAAAACTAAATTTCAAAATAAGAAAATTCAAAAATCTCTGGTTTTATCCAATTTTTTTCTAAATAATATCGACTTTTTATCACCAGATATCCCATAATTTAAAAGTACTTCATTTTGATAGGACTTAAATTTTTGGCCGCCAACTTGGATCCTTCATCTTGGAATGAAATTAAAATTTTTAAATGTAAAGGTAGAGTTGTAACCCATCATTTCAAAATATTTTTTTGCGTTTAGTACGTTGCCGCAATCTATTTTTCATTATCTCTTCTCGTTCTAAAAATATTAGGGTATTTTGTACAAATACTAATTTTTTTTTTAACAAAATCGCTAACATTTTTAGAACGAAAACAAATAATGAAAAACGGATTGCGGCAACGTACTAAACGCAAAAAAATACTTTTATATGATGGGTCACAACCTTACCTTTACATTTAAAAATTTTAATTTCATTCCAAGATGGGGGATCCAAGATGGCGGCCAAAAATTTAAGTCCCATCAAAATGAAGTACTTTTAAATTATGGGATGTCTGGTGATAAAAAGTCGATATTATTTAGAAAAAAATTGGATAAAACCAGAGATTTTTGAATTTTTTTATTTTGAAATTTAGTTTTAAAAACCCTGTAATATCTCAGGAACGAAAACAGATAATCAAAAACGAATTGCGGCGTATTGTTTTACGCAAAAAATCACTTTGAAATGATGGGTCACAACCCTACCCTTACATTAAAAAAAATTAAGTTCAGTCCTATATGGCGGATCCAAGATGGCGGCCAAAAAAGTGAACCATACCAAAATATAGTATAAACTAATCAATGATGTTTGGTGGTGGTTGGGAGTCAATATCTTAAGAAATGCGGGAAAAATTAGGGGGGGGGACATTAAAAACTCACCCTGTATAATTAAAATTTCTATAGTTACTGTTCGCAATACTATTGAGAAAACTTGTGGTGCAATGAATGCGTTTGATGTGAAAAACATATTTTTAAACCCTAGAGAGTTTAGGTATTAAGGCATTGTGTTTTTAAATTGGGCATCACATTAAACCACACCAAAGGCTGTGCAGAATGTAAATTTTTTCTGCAGTTCTTAGAGTAATCGTGACAGACCTGTCGTCGCAAGATCCGCAACATCGCTTGTCACTGCAAGTTGGGACCGTTCCCTTGTATCATCAATAACGCTTAACGTCAGCCCCATTCTCAACTCCATTAATCCTGGGTCATCTTTAAACCTTTCAGTACAAGCTTCAATTTCTAAGTCTACTTGAAAAGTGAAAAAAGTGATAAAACTCGTAAATCTTTAGCGCATTACTTTCCTAACACTCCTAGTTAACAATATTTATTTTCCGCCACCTACAGTATAAAGCCGTATTTTACTCCTTGGAATAGAGTACTAAAGTACTCTTTTCTATCCCATGTGACTTGAATACTTAATTTTTCTACCTAGGGAAAACTCAACTTATTTTGTACCACGGGGCTAAAGTTATTTTTAGTTATTATTTTTAAGTTAATTTTACAATATTGATATATGAGTTGTGTTTTACTCCAATTACCCTATCACTACAGTAATAAAATAATTATCCATGCCATTCCTATGACATACTTGACTTATTAATTTACCATAATTCACAATAATCAAGCATTAACATTCTATTGAAATATAAATATGTTTTTAATCCTTCACTTAATGGCAATATTTGCTATTTTTGATAATAAGCCTATGTGGTCCAAACACATCAAGATAACTTGTAGCATTTAGTCACTTAGGCAACTCATACAGGTGACTGCTAATGCCCCCCCTCGGAACGGAACAGGGGACATCTTGATTGTGTACTTGAGTTCCACTGTACACTGTTGATATGTACCGAGCAACCACTTAGATACGAATCGTGTACTGATTGATTCTACGAGTTAAGTACACTATTTTTACTTTATGTAATTTTTTATGATTGCATATCTTATAAACCCAAGTAAGACCACGTAATCGGTCGTAAATGTACGTGATGGGCAAGACCTTTGCACAGGACTGGTTCCCGATTATGCGGAGCACACCTTCTTCCACTGCCCCCGTTGGGAAAACCCCCGCCTGGAGGCCACCCAAACTGTTGATGCATGTTTGGGTGGACTCGGTCTGCCAAAAGATCTTGGAGGATGAGAGCTGCTGGGATTGTTAGTCACAGTACGTCCGCGGTATCCTCCTTAGAAAAAAGACTGACCTGGACTGCTAAGCGGCTAAGATCCCGTGTCCATTCGGTTGATCAAGGAATGAGCCCAATGGGCCTAAAATAATTTAGGCCTAGCCTGATGTAATATGAGAATTAATACCTGGCTAAATTCCTAAGGAGTGGAGTATTTTTTGGGGAGTTTTTTAAGGCTGGCCCCTTGTGTGCGTAATGCATTTTTCCTGCCTCTCCCTAAAAAAATACGTAAGAAATTCTTGAAATTTGGTAATTTTACTTTAAAAAGTTTTTACTTGTTCATTATATTGTTAAATAATCGAATTGGAATAATTAATATGAGCTAAACAAATTTCTGGTACTAAAAATTTACATTTTAATAATAAATTTCTATTAATAAAATTAATGTATAGATATACAGATGATATTAAGCAATGTTATAAAGAACGTAAGAAGTATCAGAATATCACAATGTATAAATCCAAATGGTCCAAGTGAAGACTTGCAATAGGCCAGACCTTAAGCTCAACTTCTTTGACTAAAGATAGTCCAGCTAAGGTCTAATAAGACCTAATTAATTAAAACTAACAGTTGACTCAATCAACACACTACTTGGTAAAAGTTCTAAGCTTTTGATGTTTATTGACAAACCATAAAGACGTTTAGTGGGGAAGTAAAAATGTTGTATAAAAGATGCCAACAATTAATAAATACGCCCGTCGCAGCAGACCTGCGTACTCAGCGAATTTCCAATGGAATTTCAGATTATTTACTTTCCCTATAAAAACACCATAAGATCAAGTAAATGGGTTTGCTGCCATTGGGTGTTGTTAGTCCTGGTTAATCAATGATTGGTAAATGTAAACACAAAATTTTATCAAGCTCTGGCAATTTTTATTTTCCCCATAAACCTTAGGGGGGTAAGTATGTAGGTTTGCCGCCATATGGGTTTTGTAAGCAAGTATAAGTAAAAACCTTATCTGGATAATGTACATACCAAATTTGTATGTAATAAATAAGCAAGAAATATTATTTTCTTGATTTCCCATAAGAATAACATGGAAACACATTTTTGGACTTTCCTCATAACCAACCAGTTATGCTAAGACAAAAATTCAAAATACCCAATTGTTTGTTTTTTTAGCTCTTTTACATGGTTTCAGTTAAAAATGATGAATTTTAAAAATTAAGATCCAAAAATTCCAAAAACCCATTTCTAACCCCTTCGAAACCACATAAAACCCCGTTCCCATAACCCGACAATGCTGGTTCGCGAACTCATGAAAATAGACTTGGTCTTACACCTTCATACCAAATAACATCAAAATCGGAGGTCTCCTTCAAAGTTATCAGTACAACGGACACATCTATATATATATATATATATATATATATATATATATATATATATATATATATATATATATATATATATATATATATATATATGAAAATGAACGAACGGTGTTTTTGGCTTCTGGAGACCTCAAAATGAAAAAGTAAAGTGGTCCTGGGCTTAGATCTTACCATATGGCTACTACCGTAATAGCGTATTCCCTATAGGGAAATTCGCTAAAATTGAAATCTCAAGACTTATTTCACCATAATCTTGTCAATCCTCTTTTACTATAGGCTACATTGTAGGAGATTAAATAACTTGATGTATTACAATAGATTCATATTTTGAAATGTATCAATAAAATAACACAATTTCACTCATTTGGAAGCTACAAATCAACATATCTTACGATAAATAGCAAGCGAGGGTTCTAAAAAACTCACGAGTGTATTAAAAGCCGAATACAATCTTGGCATTTACGCCGTACTTTACCTTCGACGAACTTAAATTTCATAAAAACAGTTAGTTATAAACCTTTGGACAATTTAAAGGTTATAGGTGGTCACCCATCCAAAACCTAGCCACATAGACAGATGTCGAAAATCGAGAAATCGTCGTTCTCACTAACATAATATCACACTCTTTTGAGAATAGGCACATAAAGAAACTAAAACCTGTATCGTAGTGGGACAATCAGCTGATGTGCGAATTGCGTATTTTTTATCAAAACACTTTTTTGTCCAACGCCTAGCTCTGAGAACCTGAATTTTAAAGTGAAACCTGAACGTATGAGACCTTGTTAAGAAACGTTTTTTAATTTGGTTTAATAATTTACCTCTTTAGAATGTTGCTTGTGATGTATTCATTGGTTTTCATTGCAACGGAACTTATTAAGATTCTAAATATAAATTTGAAGTCGATTTGAAGGAAACATATGTTATAACATGGAAACATTTAGTGAAACTAAACGTGATAAATGGCCATGAGGTCCTAATATTTGCCTTAATAAACAAGCATTTATATTCACTAATTAATATCATATAATATCATTATAATGGTTTATTTTTTATTATTTATTTTTTTGTAAATACATAAATATAATTAATGTTAGCTAACATTTTATTTTGGCGTCCGACTTTTCGTTGCCAGCCTTAAAAGATGTTAACGTACCAGTCTTGAGTCATATGTCTCACTTTTATACTATTCTGTTGTTATCTAAAGCCAATTCAATCCCATTAAATATATTTTAATTAATTCTCAACCATATCTGTTAGCGTGTAATTATTTACATCTCAAATTTCAATTATTATTATGCAATTAACATCAATGTTCGTCAAATCATCAAAGAACAACATAGGGCACCTCCATAGTCTTGATTAAACAAAGCGATTAGATGATAATATAGGTGATATTATCTTCAAATTTGACGTCAAAGTTGAATCAAAGTTGATGACCTTTGATCAATAATGATGTAGACATGAGCAATATTGATGGACACACAGAAGCCCTTCATCCTGCAAGGACTATAACGTTATTATCGACATGGCTTAGCCTTTGACTGCGGAATATATAGTATATCCTTTAAATTTCAATAGAAAATACAAACGATAAAACTATTTTTATATTGTTACAAGTCGTAAAACCAATTTGATATTGGCAAGAAATTAAATCTTATTTATGAGCTTCTTTAATGAAATTGTGGATATTAATTTTATTCATTTAGATATTTGTTATTACTTACTGTTTTATTGTGTCTTGTTTAACACTTTCAATCTTAATTATTGTGTTACCGTTATATTTAATTATTATCATTTTATTTATATTTAATAGGTATCAAATTGAGTTTTATTGGAATGTTACATGCAATTTAGCGAGTTATTATCACATTTTAAATTTAATTCTACTGCCGACGTATATTAACATACTTTGTTTTCTCTTTTAATAGCGGTTCTTAACATATTGGTATTTTACCAATATGGTATTTGCCAAAATGGTAACACCGAAAACTGGGGATCTGCAGATTTGAGAGAAGTGTTTGATCTGATTTAGATGTATATAATAAATACAAAAATATAATTTTGTGTTTAGATTTTTTGACATTATCTTTTATTGTCAAATTGTAAAAATATTAACCAAGTTATTAAGTTATTAACTAAGTTATTAAGTTATGTAAGGTTACCCATTACATCGTTGGTCCCATAAATTCACTTTATTTCATATTATAATCGATTATTTTCATCTACAATTTTCAGTGCAAAGGCTGATAAAGTTGAATGTAATATGCAATATTGGATTTTAAATTAGAGTTATAGGATAATCTTCTTCTAATATGTAATATAGTAGAGTCAATAGTGTCAAGGTGTCACATGTTTAACAGGTATTAGAACCTTGGAGGGAAAATAACAAAATAATGCAATGTCTAATCCTTGTCTGCTGTGTTTAGGACGGATGTAATTTTAGGTTAGTGCACCGATATAGACATATACCGTATAGTGCATGAAGACTTATGTTGGCACCGCAATAATATTGTTTAACATTTATTGAGTTAATTCAATCCTCTAGTTATTTAAAGGGTCTAAATTATGAGCTAATTATTCTTAAATTTTTTAAGAATAAAAAAAGAATGATTTAGGATTGGATAAATTTAAAGATTTTCACCAGAGTAAAGTATTGGGAAACGTTTAGTAAAATGTATGCTTAAGACAAAACTGAACACTAAACCAAATTGAAAAAGGTGAAACTCGTTTCATTCAAATTCCAATAAACGGTATCAGTTAACTGACACATACTTTCTCCCAACAATATAAAAAAGACTAGGGGGCCTGTGCAGCGCAATGCGCTGCATTTATTAGGGTACCTGGTGATCAAACTTTGCTCCATGGTAATGAACAGAGTCGCTTTCAAAAAATTTCATTATAGTGAAAATCAGAACATTACTGGTCTTTCATTGATCGATCTTCATTACCTTGTCTCCAACTTCCCAATGTGATAGTGTTGAGATGTGGTGCTCGTTCTTGTAGGTCTAAATAAGCTCAGATTATGTCTTTTGCCGATATGTCTTAGGGCCTGTCTTAGTTCGGTTTAAATTTTTACACGTTTTGCCAAAATAGGTTTTTTTAACACATAGTGTTTGATGAACATCCACATAGTTCATCAAACATAAAACGTAAATGACAACAGAATAAAAATCAACATTTCGTTACTCCCCGGTCCTGTATGAGTTATGCAGCACTCACTGCGGCTGCTTTTGTAATACTACTGTATGAGGTAGTCAATGACATAGAGTCCACATTACTATTTATGCCTGAATCCTCTTTAACTTAACTTTCCATGATATTTCAAAATTTAAATAAAGAAATCACAAAAATTTAGAGAATCTACATCTTTGTTGGTGTGGTCCATTTTGTTTTTAGTGGCATTTTTATTTTGGTTAAAATTTCTCTTTATAAAAACCATTTTTGTAATAAACTTATTTTCTATACTTAAGGTAAAAACTTTTAAATGTTGTCTCTTTTACACAGGTGTTTTAATATGTGTAGCATTTTGCATAAAACATGTTTATACTATAATAGTAAACAAAAAGGTTATTACACTTACAACTAACTATCCTTTTTCCGTATATTTTACAGCAGTTTGAAAACCCATGCACACAAATTTAGTATTCTATTTTAATATTTGTTACCTTTCATTATTGTTTCAATACCAGTCGGACAACCAATAAGACCCATGTCAAAAATTTCAATTTCCAAAATTGCTTTCGTAAACTTGAATGAATTTTCTAGGGTTAAGCTACAAAGCTTATTTTGGTGCCCAAATACGCGTTAGTAAAACTTTTAAGCAAAAACTACCTGCTACATTTATTTTGAGAAAAGGTTTAAACCTCAGATTAGACACTCCTCATATTAAAGAATGAAATTGTGTTGATATTTCAGTACCAGTTCAATTTGCTTCTATTCAGCTTTTAACATATCATACCCAAAAACACAAAGTGTTGAGGGGTTGCCAAGTCTTAAAAAGGCATGATATCAAAATTTGTTCCAAGTCAATGACATTGGTTTTGGAATAGCTACTTGACACATTGATTCAATATTTTAAAGCTTGGTAAACATTCTGTAAAACATTCTTGTTTTATTTTGAAACCGTACTTGGCCAGCAAATGTATGGTATTTTATTTTTAGTTAACTGTACGTTAATGCAGGATTCCCCCATTCATCGTAATAGATCCTCATTAGTAAATAGGCCTAACTTTGCTAATACATCTGCTGGCCAAGTACGTTTTCAAAATAAAACAATAATGGTTTACAGAATGTTTACCAAGCTTTAAAATATTGAATCAATGTGTCGAGTAGCTATTCCAAAACCAATGTCATTGACTTGGAACAAATTTTGATATCATGCCTTTTTAGGACTTGGCAACCCCTCAACACTTTGTGTTTTTGGGTATGATATCATTATTTTTTATCATATTTGGCCATTTGGGTTTTAACAGTAAAACCTTTAAGTAGGAACACTATGCTTGTCTGGATTTTATACAGAGGAACATTGCTGGGTAGGATTTAGCTATTTAGCTGCATTAAGAGAAATACTAATTTATGGGCCCAAGTAGCATACCCGTGGTTCGTAAGGGAAGTGACAGGAAGTATTAATTTGGAGGTGTCTTTGGTCTTGGTCACCCCCTCCTCCGAATTCCTCTTTATGATCGAGATATAAAACAAATATTCTTAAATGCATAAGTTTGTGAACTGTTAATTTACCAAATTTTATTGCTTCATCTGCAGTGTTAAAAGATGTACGGTACTTTTACTCTCGGGATAACTCTGCAAGCGAAATTTTCAGACTACATAGAACTATCTTTGAGTAAAAACAACCTAAGATTGACTGTTTTCTACCACAGGTCTGTTCCACAACCTTTTTGTGTTCTGTATGTGAAGCTTTAAAATGGAAGTCAAGGCAGATAAAGCAATAAATTCGGAACATCAACACTGCCCAAAATTGCATTTTTATGGGGATATCAGTTTTTTGTCATAAGGGGGCCCTACCGGGATTATTTACTGATCAAGAAATGCGTTGGTACAAACCAATCATTCCAAGCGCAATAGGGTGTTACCCTTTAAGAAATTACCTGTTAATTTGATGAAGAATTGGCAAATATAACATCACTCCTTACTTGACACATCAATCTTGAAGGTCGGTTCAGTTGTCACGGAGAAGTTAATATAAAATCTTAATCTTAATTGAACGTATAGGTGGAGGAGGATAATTATTCTCATTTGGCACCGTATAGTAACGTTTTTATTGGTTTGGATCAATTTTTTATGTCTTCATGTACTTGTTTCTTTTATGCATTCCACAATTCAGAATATTTACAAAGCAAATGCTCTCTTAAAACGGCGTTTTGAAGATAAAGTTTTCCTAGTTGGTTTAGTTTTGTGTGTTTTTATTGAGTGTGTTTTTAAATTTCGGGTTGCAACTTAACCAAAGAAAAGTTACACTGTTGTAACAACACAGTTAAAACAGTGAGAAACAATTAAATAATAACAATTCCCCAAGTCTAAAGATAAAAATGTTTTATTTTGTAATGTAGTTATACAGATAATTCAAATTAATTTACTGGCTTGGACGAAAGTCAACAAAATTTTAAGTAAAACAATTTTCTGTATGAATGTCAGCTGATCAAATCAATGAATATGATGGCGAATTAAAATCATAATGTTAAATGTCTGCTTTGTTTACCTTAAAACAATTTACGAAATGTAAACAAAGTGCTTTAATAAATCTCATATTTGTTTTATTTTGTGATGTTTAAAGTGAATAAACTTGATCTTTGTACACAAAGGTTTGTACTATGTACAAATACGAAGATTCCTGCAAAGTTTTGTGTGATTCCCATCAGTGATAAAGGCTGTAGCTTTGCTTAAAAAATTAAAATAGTTTGTTTTGCGTAGGAAACCACATTTCTGACTTTTTTTAGGCTACTTTCGAACGCATATATTTTACTTCACTTAGGGTTTTAAAAGTAACCTTGGTGATTTTTAGTGTTCATTGACCCAGTTAAACGGATAGAAAACGAAAAAATTGTTAATTGCTGCTTTTTTGTGCCCTTTTGAGAAGTGAAAATTGGCCGTATTCTGCTTCGTGTCTATATAGGCACGCGTCGTCTGTTTGCTTGGGTGGGACTTGGCGACGTGACACGACCGTGCCACTGGATGTGTTTGTTTGTTTAGCTATCAACAGCTGTTTTATTTAGCAATTGAATATAAATTGTTCCCCATGTTAATCTCATGGACTAAAAATGAACTTTGATGGCTTCCCGTGGGCTTCAGAATTAAAATATCAAAAATCTAAAACCTTATTGCAAAACTACGAACTGAGACCATTCTTTTGACACCTCAAACTTTAAAATTGGTCCAGAAATAAGGGAGGAGTAGTGTTAACAAAAAAAGGGCATCACGTATTATATATATAGATGTTAAAAGCTTCAAACATAAATGTCTTGATGAATTAGTCGGATAGCTACCAGCTGAGCAGCGCGAGTTTGACCCTACGCGCATCTGTGACTTTTAACAACGTACTGCGTTTACCGCTAAACGAAAAATTGAATTTTCTCCGCAACCACTTGACATAGAGCAAAAATTTTAAATACTGGATTATTTAGTTTTTTGAGCTTGATTTAATGGTGATAAGTAAAATTTATTTCTAAATAACAGCTATTTTGAAAATCCAAAAAATTGATTTTTGAAACACTTATTACGCCATAACTTTTGAACGTGCATTTTCTCGGAGATGTGGGTGGGGTCATTTTATTCACCATTTTAAGCTTAATAAACCACAAAATTTTAATCAAAATCGTTAGAGCCGTTTTTGAGAAATTTGGATTTTTCACGATTTTTGAGGGTTTTTGGGGGTAAAATACCCTTAAAAATCAAAAATTCAAAAAAATGAAAAAAACGCCTGGAATTATCGAGCGTTTGGACCTACATACCAAATTTCACCAAAATCGGACCATTAGGGCATCCTCTAGCTCTGTTTACATCCTGACACACACACACACACACACACACACACACAGACATCACTCGAAAACCACTTTTTTGGGCTCAGAGGGCACCAAAACGGATAAATTTACCAACAACTCAAATTTTAAAATTTTTACGAAACCAATACTTTCTCAATATATACATTTATAGGGGGAAAGGGGGCTCCAAAATGGATATATACATCATCAAACTAATGCGAAGTGTTTTACGAAAACAATACTTTCTCCATATACTATGGTATAGGGGGAGAAAGTAAAAAGAGACAGCGATTTTTTTACTAATTTAGAACATTACGTTGATTAATAATATAGTATGGACAATCGAAATACTCTCCAATGTTATGTTCGTAGTTTCATTGAGAGAATATAAGGTTTATTAAAATTCATGTAACCTTCACGAGGAAGCTACAGTTAAAAATACAGATACAAATTTATTTTAAGACACATAACAAAATACTTTTTTAATTTGAAAAGACCTCTAAGTGGAAAATTAATTGAAATTGTAATATTGAAAGCGAGTTCTATCAAGAGCGCAGGCAGTAAACTAGGAGAGGTTTATGGGTTATCTCCAGGGATGTTTTATGAGTGTGCAGCGAAGTGAAGCGACACAACACTTCTTCATAAAGTCTCAACGTGTTCTTCGATGTGGTTAAGCTTGTGATAATACTTCAAATGAAATATTATGTAAAGGGACTACTATTATTATTGTTAACATTATTATGTAAACAACATTTTACAAAAAAGAAAAAAAAAAAACAACAACAACAACAACAACAACTTGATAGTACTCAAATGTGTATTCTAATGAGATATTTTTCTTGTTTATGTTAGAGATTATTTATTGAATTCTATATTTATTATTTATTACAAAACCTACAGTTTTCAACGCCTAGTACAATGTATACATGTAAAGTATCATTATATTTTATATTGACATCAGGAGATTTCACAATTAAAGTTTTTTTTAAGAGGTTGGCGGACCTCTTTTTTATTTACTCTGCCCCGTCCACATGGACTATTGATCTGTGCGTGGATCGTATTAGACAAAGTAGGGGGGTGAGCCGCTACAGTACAAGGTGAAAGGTACTGATAAAAGACACTAGCAGAACCCGGACTCGAACCATCGCTGCCATGGCCCCAAAGTCCGGCGCACTAACCACTACACCACCGACTTGCCCAAAACCTTCACGCTATAGGTTACTGTGCTAAGGAACTGAAATACTTTATAAATAACATTGATTACGCATTGAAAGACCTATTATACTATAGCATAAAATAACTCGTATACGTTTTATAAGTTACATGAAAGATTAGTGCTAAGTTACCATTGTGATTGTTCTGCACTATACTGTAGAACAACCACGAATGTTGTTATTGATGATTTAACAAAGTAAACCACAAAGTTTAGTTAGTTGTAGGTATATTATACTATATGTTACTTATTTATATGTTATACTTATTTATATGTTACTTCTTAGCAAAGTAACATATAAATTAGCAAAGTATAATCATCAGCTTTAGGTGATCTTGTTTTATAAAACATTAATTCAGAGTGAGACAATGACATGGCACGATTTTGAAATGTCGCCAATAATTGATTTTTAAAAAAGAGGATGGTTGTTATAACATTAAATTTAAGTCCATAAATGGATTTTTTTGCTTACCATAAATAGTAAATTTTTAAACATGGTCATTAAGGTAGCGTTTTTGTTTGAGATGTTTTACATGGATATATCCTCCCGCCGTCCGCTCACCAGATTTGTCAGTTCCTGACTTCTTCTTTTGGGGCTGTATTAAATGCAGAGTCTTACAAATGATATGCCAGGAACTGAAGATGATCTGAAAAATTTAATATAAGTTAATTCGAAAAAGCGAAGACCTTTAAGTGTCAGTGTGGTCTAGTCGTTGGTTTTCCATAATAATTTTTACCAACGAAATAATTTTTTATTACCAACGAAATAATTTTTTATTTCCAACCTAATTTGTTCCATTAGATCTTCTTTTTTTCTGGGTCACAATTTCCAAGCAGACGTAAAAAAGTTTCAATGTTACTAAACAACGAAACACAGATTTTTCACTGTTATTTCACCAAAACAATATCTCTTTTTTCTACACAGCACTGTTGAATTTTATGATACACCAAAGGTTAACGATACAACTATCTTTCATTTTAAACTATAAGTATTTTTTTCTATATAATGTTGAAAGATCGTCATTTGTATATGTCATTGTATTGGATTGTCATTGTAAAGTGCTGAAAGTTTTACTCATTTAAATCAATTGATTTTTAATGTTATTCTAAAGGAGATTTTAAATCTCTAATTTTATAAACAACGCCACAGATTCCACTATCAAGTCACACAACACGAGTTAGTCCATGAAATTCTTTAGATACGTGATATAAATCCATCTGTGATACTGGCTTATACGATGACATTCCAAAGTATATTCCTTATGTATTTGTAGTGTGTTAATGAAATATAAACTGAACTAGAATCGTATAAAAGTAAACTTTTTAAATATAAAATTTATTAAAAACGTAACAGTTTGGGTGTCCAAATAACAAAATTAAAGTCACATTATCTAACCTATTATAAGTGTACTCAAAACGTTTTATTTAAGCACTAATATGTTTCTCATTATGTTATACTGGCTAAACAATATAAGTGAAATACTTTATAAATTCAATTACACATTGAAGGACCTAATATATTATCGTATAGGATAACTCGTATACGGTTTATAAGTTACATGAAAGATTTGTGCTAAGGGGCCGTCCATAAATTACGTCATCGCTTTTTGCCAATTTTGGACCCTCCCCCCTCTATAATCATCCTACCATCATAATTTGTCTGACCCCCCCCCCCTCTCAGAAAAATGACGTCATTTTTAACAAACCTCCGTTTTAGGTAAAAATAATGCTTTTTCTACTTACCTTGGTGCGACTATGAACGCTACCTGATAAACTAAAAACATTGACCAATTAAATCTGAATTTACCTCCAGAAATAAAGCCAAAATGACTTTCTTGATGAAAAAAAATTAAAATGAACTACAAAACAACGCCTAAAATAGTCTAGTGTATTTTATTGGATAATTATTTTATAATAGTTGAATTGTGTACGAATTTATCATTGTTTTACTGTCAAAATTTGTTATAAAACATCATTTTTAAAATGACGTCATATCAAATCCTACCCCCCCCCTTGCACATCACCCTACCGTCATTTTCAATCTCGACCCTCGCCCCCCTATTTTCAGATGACGTAATTTATGGACGGCCCCTAAGTAGTAATAAGTTACAATTGTGATTGTTCTGCACTATAGTTCAGTGTTATATGCATCACACTGGAAAGTTCAACACTGTCTAAGAACTTGAAATATGACAATAGTGTCACTGTAATAGATTTTCCCAAGTAGTTTGGACCACAAATATTCACTTTGTTTTCGCCTTTCAGAAGTGAGAGATAAACTTTGCTCTTCTAGTATTTCCTGAATGTTTGACATATATTTGCAAAGAATGAATTATTCTCTAAATACTAAAAGATACAAAAAAATTTGTTTAAGTAGCTGAATAACATAACAAAATTTAGTAATTAAACAATTAGATTAGTATTTGAAAAATCACCTCAGCCTATATCTAACTATACAGAACTAAATGAAACTATTGCAGTAGTGGGGTTTGGTTACTTTCAAAACGGAAGTCGTGCCAATTGCCAGCCGCTGCCGGCCAGCTGCCATCGGCCAGCTGCCAAATCAGTCGCTGCCGCCATATGCCATGCCATATAGCTTCCGGTGGGGGAGGAGATGTTATTTGAAATTTGAAATTCAACTTGACAATTGGGTTATGGAAAGTATGTCAAGGTCATCCAGAGTAAGTTTTAAAAAACCCTATCCCGCTACCACCGGAGTAATAGTTCGGAGAGTGGAACTAACTCTGGCGATAGCGGGATAGGTATAGAATTAGGTTTGTGAATTTTATTTGTGAAAAAGATACAATCAATGTGTGACAGCAGTGTTTAAACAGGTTGAAGTTTTGTTATGAACTACAGAGTTGTAAACACAAACACCGACGACGATGAGAAGGTAAACGCAGAGTCCCCAGATGATGTATTTAAAAAGTTTGAACAAACGTAACATCTCGAGTTGGTTTTCCCGTTCCATTTCCAATCGTTTGATTTCCAATTTCAATTTATCCTCTTCCATCCTTGTTACAAATGGAACTTCATCCATCATATCCATCATGTTTGTGTTTTTTTGAAATTTTGAAAGAAGCGATGTTGATAGTTGAAGAGGCGAGGATGGAATGAGAGTTAAAAGAGGGAAATGTCGGTTAAATAAAGAAGTGGTGGGGGGAAAGAGCGTTGTTACATAGAAGCGGTGGGGGAAAGATGCTGCTCATCATTTGCCTCAGAAGTTGTGTCCGACTGTAGAGGGGTAAGAGGAGTAGTATTTAGTAAACTGTCTTCATCAGAACTTTCAACCTTATTACAAATAGGACAAGCGTAAGTTATTTCCAAATTCATTGTAATAGCGTTAAATTTATCTATAATTTCATTTAAAGCATTAAATATTTCTTGTAAATCATCTTTTGAGTTTATTTCAAAACTAGCATTCATTCGTGCCAATGGAGAAGTGTTCATCGTTAGAGAGTTAGCAATCGAATGAGGATTAGCGCCTAGGGAAGGGGGCTTATATAATGGCGACCTTGATCAGGTGTTTAGGGAGGGGGGCTTTCTAGGGAGGGGGCTTCTATATAGGGGACCTTGAGCTTATGATTGAATAAAACGTTTAGTTCTTCTTCTTCGTCTTTTAATTCAATTATTTGAACCGAAGTAGTTGTTTCATCCTCTTCACTCGATGAAGAAAACAATTCTCCAGGATTTAAATATTGAACTACAATTCTGAACCATCTTATAGGATATTCGTCAATGACAGAAAGTAAGTTTTGAAACAATTCTTCCATCTCCTCCCTGTCAGTTATTATATGTTCAAACTTGATAAATTTTCCTTCCATGTTGTTAGTTAGAGTGTTGGAAGTGGAATGATTTAATATTATATAAAAATTAGAACTAATGGTGGGGGAAATCTCAAGGTCATCCAATTGAAGTTTTAAAAAATAGTGTAAAACTGAAATTATACATTTGATGGTTCTACAGGATCGGAATACCAATCTGATCTGTATTTACATCTTTTTATCATATGTGTACAAAAATCATCTTGATGAGACTTGGTGCGTTGACAATGAGCAAGATCTAGAGGGTGAAATTTGAAACATCTTTGAGGACAACATGTATGAAAATATCTTGATTTGTAAAATTTGAAAGTTCGCAATTCCGGTGGCGGTAGTTGTTTTGTTTTACATTTGCAATAACAAGATCCGAAGAATTCACATTTAGTACAAGCTAACCCATCCACCATCATTGGTCCTAAATCTGTACACTGTTGTTCACAACAGTAACGAGGTTTGTACTTGTATTTTTGCTCTTCCATGTTGACGCTGCGGAGTCTAGTGAAAGAATAAGATTGTATACTGATGAATGGCGAGTTTTATGTACTATGAAAAGTGGTAGGGGTAATTTCAAGGTCATTCAAATGGAGTTTTAAAAAATTATACCTTACAAGTGTAAGGATTATTGAAATTTAGGAAGTTTGTTTCTGTTTGTTTTCTTCAGACTTTTTTTCTCTCTCCGCCTTAGCCATAGCAATAAGTTCTTCTGTTGATAGTGGATGTACTTCAGGAAATTTTAAAATTAATTTAGCTTGATATCCTTCTTTAGTTAATACATCTAAATCTTGAGTCATTTGTTCAACAGTGTTATAATCCTTTCCATAGATTTTCCCATCAAGTTCAATCATCATTCTGTATAACATTTTGTAGAATAGATCTTGTTGTGGCGAGAGCTGAGAAGCGAATGATTATTTATCAAACTGTTACATCCTTTTTATGAACTTGATATTGATCACGTGATTCCTTAGTTGTAATTTTATTTATTAAAAGTTATTCAACATTGGTAATACTTCTGGAACTTGACGTTATGTTGACCAGCTGGCGATGAAGAAGTTGTAGGTTGTGTAGAAAAAAATATTTCATCATCGCAATATTTTGTTTTAGTGAACATCCTTGTATTAGTAGCACTAACATCAACAGTTAAGTGATAACCACCGGTAAGTAAAACTCGCATTTCGTTAGTTAAATCTTCAAGTTGTTCAAAAGTAGTTATGGTGTTGGTATCATAAGATGCACACTTAACCTTTAGGGACATGTTGAAGTTTTGTATTTAGTGATAGAGAGTGAGATGTATACGGTACGAAAGGTAGTCGTAGACTGATGAATTTAACAAGTTGATTTTCACTTTTATTATCACACAAAATTGGGTCAAGGTTATCCCATGGAATTTTTAAAAAAAGCAACATATTGTAATGTACAAACACATTACAATATGTTGCTTTTTTATTTTTATTTTTATTTTTTTTTTTTTTAGGTTTATATCATATTTATTGAGAAACAAATACAAAGAAATATTTACAATCTTATGTACAAACTAATCAGTAGTAGGTGTTACATGAATTGTAAGTTCAGTAGAGTTGTTTCCACTTGGTCCATGTGATACCAAATAGAGTGCGCCGGGTTGAATTATACGAAGATCTTCATTTTGTAGTAGTTGTACGAAGCGCTTTGGTAGGAAGATTTGAAATTTTGCTTCATCACCAATTGTATAAGGTGCCTCGCTTAATGTGCAATTTATAGCATCACCTACTGAAGTTTCCATCTTCTTTATTGTATGAATGATGTAGTGTTTTTCTTCTTTCAGCTCGGAACATTTCTTTGTAGGTAGGATTGTTGATTTTGAATGAGCGTTGAATTGTTCAACTAAATTTTGAAGTAAGTTGTTTGATGCCATCTTAATGTTTTTGCTGATGCTAATCTTCTTGTTAATAAGAATATCCGTTGGAGATGTTGTCTCTTCGGAGGTTCGAGTAATACTCATGCTGTGTCATGGTAGCGCTCTCACTTTTATTATCGAGACTACCCCCACCACTGACACTACCCCCACCACTGATGCTACCCCCACCACTTTGTTGAAGGAAATTATTCAAGCGGTAGGCATTCTTCAAAGCACACTGTGACCTTCGATGTTTAAAACTTTTTGATGAAATACAAAGTTCATTAAAGTAGCATTGGAAATCTCTATCTATTATTGCATTTATCACTTCATTGCTTGTAAATGATTGTATCCAATTTGCTTTTTCCAATCCTCTTGTGTAGATAGTTTTAAACTCTTTACAATAATGATTCATAATATGCGGCATCATGTTATAATGAATAAAACCTTCATCCCATTTTAAGTTATGAAAATGTTTGTTTAACCATTTGTTTGTAACTTTCGCTTTAGTTGTTAGTTTATTGAATGGAAATGGAGGTTTGAACAAGTAATGATAAATTACAGATGTGTTCATATCCAAAATTACTAATTCTTTAATAATGAAATTTCCATCATTCCCTCGAAAAGCTTGAAATTCAATTATACCTCTTTTAACTTCCATTAACTGTGATGCAGTAGAAAACGAAACCCGTTTGTTCATGATGAAGTCTAATCCACAACTGACTGTTATTACAAACACGATTGTTCTTCTTTTATTTCTTGCGCTTCTTCGTTTATATTAAAATTGGTGTGATAGTTGTTTAATTGTCTCCACATATCCACTTCTTGAGGTATTCGATTAAAAATTGAAGTATCCACAGGACCATATAAAATTGGAATGAATGGTTGTCTGTCCAATGTATCGATTAGATAATCTTTAATTATTGTACTTGAAAATACTAGTTGTTTTAAGTATCTAGTGACAGGACCGGTAGTACAACTTAAAGTGTAAAATTCTTCTTTAGTGAAATGTAATTTTACATCATGTCTAGTTAAATCTTTGAAGCGAACAACTTGTCCCCCACGATGTTTGATTATATCAACTTCAATATTTGATTCTAATAAACTTAATCTTGTTCTTTTTCCAAATGTGTTGTTAGTTAAATAACATTCCAAAAGATGTAAATGTTTCATTAGAGAATCCCAAGAAGTTTCAGTAAAGATAACCATTTTACTTCCTTGATTTAACATAACAATTGGTGAATAATCCAATGATTTTACAATTCCAACAGATATACTTTTTGTCATGCATGAAGAAATAGGGTAGAAAATTCGAAGAAATACTTCTGTTAAAATATTTGTTGTAATGTTAACTTCAACCTTTTTTCTTTTTACTTCTTTTTCATCTTCTCCTTCTTCTTCTTTCTTCTTATGTTTGTTAAACTTGAGGAATTCATCCAATTCTTGTTCAACTTGCTTTTCTATATCAGAACTATTTTCATCCATTAGAGGTGTATTTTCTTCTCCGTTAGTAGAATTCATCTTGCGAACGATGTTTCCCATACGACGGTTGAAGATAGAATGAAGTTTCTACTAGTTAATTTCCTGCTTTTATATTTTTTGTAAAATTCTTGAAATTTATACAATTACATAATTGTTTATTTTCAACTTGTGTTTTATAAACAAAATTCTAACCTTAAAAATTAAGGAAGATAATTCTAACCTCAATATTTTGCAGTAGTTGTACTAATATTTTAAAGTACATTTTTCACTATTCCGGTCAGTGGTGTGTAAGTAACTATTTTATCATGTAGAATTAGACAGTATGCCGAAGTTCCATCCGCTACTGGTTCTTCAAATTCCATTTCAATTTTTATATCCACACTTGATGATTTTACTGATTCATTTTGTTTTGAACAATCGATTACAATTATTGGAGCTTTGGAATAATACTGATCAGGTGATAATAGTGGTGTATTAGTCTTTCCATAATATGATGATTGAAATCTTGCATACATATCATATAAAATGGAAAAACGTTTTTTGCTAAACATGACATTTAAATTGTCATATGGAAAGAATTGAGAGTTTAAGAAAACTTTACAATTCTTTATTTTACAGTGATCAAATTGACCAGCATTTGCAGTAATAACATCTTTTCGCTTAGTTTGAAAACCGAGTATTATGTACCTTGCACGTTCCAAGTAAGTTGATGTTTTGACGGTCCATGTTTGTCGTTCTGTTTGAGGTAATGTAGGGTATTCATGAAATTCCCAACTTCGGAATGGCATTACAATGTCACGGTCAGATTTTAACTTTCTTAACAATACGATTCTATGTTCATCAGCCAATCTTACATGAGGTACTCTCCAAACAACTTTATCCAATTGTAGTTGCCATTCCAGTTTATCTTCCGTAGTTGCAGGGTCTGCAAGTATTAAGTCCTTATTAGTTGAAGATCTGAGTAATACTAATTCTTGTTTAACATTTATTATAACCCTTTTGTAATCTTCAGCAAATCCTAAAAGCAATCGTAAAGGTACATGAAAATCAAAATGACCGTTGGAAGCAGGTGTTATAGTGTCTTTATCAGGAGCAACCCATCCGGCAGTGACTATTGAATTCTTCTCATGTGGTGTTAATGATGTTAATCCTTTTAATGTAGTTGTTATACCAACCTTTTTTGTTGAATCAACTGTCACCCCTGATATCTCATATCTTATTTCATCAAAAAGATATGCCATTGGGTTATTTATAAAAGGAACTGTTGAAGCAGTTTTTCCATCCAATTTTAATACCCTTCCTTCGATGTACAAATAACTTTCACATGGTAATGTGTAAATATCTTGTTGTTGAATGGGAATTCTTATTTCATCATTATTGTTTAATTTTGATGAAGTGTAAGGGTTGTGTGTGTGATATTCCTTCTCCCATAGTGTTTCGTCGAATGTCGGTCCTTGAGATATATCCAGGATATCCATCGTTGTTAAGTTTCAATCCAATCTTTTGTAGAAAACGAATGTTGTCTGATGTTAACTCTTCCAATGTCGAGGAGCTACTGAGCTCCCGACTCTTCCGTTGTGGTTTAAATGATAATCCCATGTTGATTTTTATGTCGCCGCTCTGATGTGTATTCGTATAGTAATTGTTTCTCCTCTAAAGTCAACACTATGACCGTCTTGATCCAATATGTTCAGTACGATGTCTGAAATGAAACTGGTGTTTAACGGTAGGTATATCAAGTTTTGTGGCTTCTCAACAATTTTAAAACCTGGAGCAACTGTTGGATAAAATGTATGTAAAATATGCTGATTTACTCCTTCTCTATATGATCCATGTATAATATTACATGTTACATCAATACTATTTACTTTTAATATTGTAACAGTTGTATTACCTGAATGAGTAGTTCCAGGAGTTAAGATTTTCTTTTTTGTATCTGTAAATCCAAGTAAACTGCCAATAGAGTTTTTCATTCCGACATCTATATAATATTTTGAAGTTATTTCTGCTTTTAAAGTATTATTATTTCCTTTGATTGTGATATTATCTTCTCCGAGTTTTTTCTGCAATAATTGGTTTATATCATCAATTTCATAAGCTCCAGTAGGAAATGTAATTATTTTCAATTCTGAGTATTTTCCTGCAGCATCCTTAGTTTCATAATAATGTAGTAAATTGTTTTTTCCTTCTGTAACATTAGGAATTGAATTGTAGGTAGTTAAATCAAGTAATGCCGCTTCCCATAATCTTTCCTTGGATAAACGCAATGCTGGGAATAGAGTACTTTTTAATGTGGATGAATTTCCACTCAGTGACACTGTATACGATGACATCTTAAAGGTGACTGACACTTTTCGCTAGAAACTCCAAACATAAATGTCCACATATTTCAGTATTGTTAGGTTGTTCTCTTTTGTAATTGTAAAAAATGTTTTTGGAGTTTTGAAAATAATGTTGAAGTTCTTTAGGCGGTGGTAGATTGCCAAAACTGTCAAAGTAGTAAACGGTTTGTCCGAGCTTTTTATAGCATACCCAATGAGTGCCTGGACCATAGGTGGAATCCAAATTTACTATTCCAGTTTCATTTTTCCATATTTTAGTTGGTAATGCATCTTTCATAAAAACTCCTCGAAAGAATGGTATTTTCAAACATTTTACATAATCATTTAACTGATGATTAGTTAAGGCTTTATTTGGAATTATCAATTGATTTTTTTTATTTAGTACACACGGTACGGTCTTAGGTATAAACCTGCTCCGTTTTTTACCATTGACCAAACAGAAGCCTTTTTTACTTTTGCTTTACGAGTTCTACGACGTCTCTTTCTAATATTTCCACCTTTTTTGGGAGCTCTTCTTTTTGCAGGTCTTCCTCTGCGACGTCGTCTTCCACCACCAAACTTAGCTTTTGTCTTCATGGCTGTTGTTACTGCCCAAGCCGCTGCTTTTTCTGCAATACTTGCGTCACTTGATTTTACTCTTTGCCAAGCTTTTTCTGCTAGAATTTTATCTGCTATTGATCTATTTGTTGAATCTTTAAACTTTGAATATGCTATATCGTGTTGTTTGCAAGCTTGATCTAATTTATTAATTCCAGGATCTCCTCTTGCTAAACGTTTTGCCAACTTAGTTCCAGGTCCACAATATTGATAACCTCCAGGAATATGTAATTCGTATGGTAAAGCGTCTATTGCTCGATTTACAACAGCACCAATAGGTATCCGTCTAAGCAGGGATAACGCAGTTGAAGTTATACCACGTCCTCTCTTGTTGCTGTCTTGATGATGACTGAGTGATACGGCCTTCATTATGTAGTCTTATATAAACTGGTGTGTTTACTCCACAAGATACATTACATAAATGAATAAGTTATGTATAATTTTTTATATTTAAACACTTAGTTATTCAAATTAATTATATATTGATTTATAATTCTATTTTTAATCCAAGCTTCCCGTTCATCGGGTTGAATTATCACATGACTCGTTGTACTAGCTATATGATTATGGGTATCAATAAGTTAATTGCCCACTATTCTTATTAAACAATCTAAATTTACAGCATCTTTTGGATGTTGAGGATCATGTAATTGCATAATACGTTTATCATTACATGTGTAAGCTGTTGAATCACTTTTTGATGTTTTTATGACTTGTCCAATAGTAGCAGCATCATTTGAATCTTCACCTGGTAAAATATTAATTATTTTTTTCATCTTTGCATCATATTGGGTCCCAAAGTGTTTATCCCAAGTTATTGTTTGTTTCATTGTAACACAATCATTTTCTTCATAACCAGGATAAATATCTTTTATTCTTCTATTACGACCATTTTTTTTTTTTTTTTTTTTTTTTTTTTTTTTTTTTTTTTGAGGGAGAGGCGGAAAAATGCATTACGCACACAGGTGGCCAGCCTGTAGTGTGGGGCTCCCCAAAAAACGGGTTTACCCACTAAAAAACCTCCTCTACTCTTTAGGAATCTAACCTGGAATTGTTTGTCACATTACGTCAGGCTAGGCCTAAATTTGGCTTACGCCCGTGGGGCTCGCTCCTTATCCAGCCGCTCGATCAAGGGATCTGGGCCACTTCGCGGTCCAGATCGGTTTTCTTTTCCAGGAGGATGCCCCGGACGAACTGTGACAAACAATCCCAGTTGCCCTCATCCTCCAAAATCTTTTGGCAGACCGAGTCCACCGAAAATACACCAAAGATTTGTGTGGCCTCCAGGCGGGGCCCTTCCCAACGGGGACAGCGGAAGAATGTGTGTTCCGCATCGTCGGGAACACCCGGGCAATAAATGCAGTCCGGTGAACCGGTCTTTCCCATCCGGTTCAGGTACGACCGAAAATAGCCGTGACCTGTGAAAAATTGGGTCAGGTAGTAGTCCACCTCCCCATGCCGCCGTTCCACCCATGGTTGGACCTGCTTGATAAGTCGCGCAGTCCATCGTCCTCGGGTGTCGTGCTCCCAGCTGTGTTGCCACTGCTGGAAGGTTCGGGAGCGCTCTTCTGTTCTTGCCGTGTCCTTGCCGATCTCGCCTTGTCTCTGATAAATCGCTTTCCTCTCCCCTGCCAAGAGCTTGACAGGGATGACTCCGGCGACCACCAGGACGGCAGGCTCGGACACTGTCCGGTAGGCGGAACACACTCGGAGCGCAGCTTGACGCTGAACCCGGGCGAGTCGCAACCTGTAGCACTCCTTATCTAGAGCGCCTGCCCACACCTCTGCCCCGTAAAGAAGCACGGACTGGACCGCGGACATCAACAGACGTCTTCTGCTGGATCGGGGACCCCCGACATTGGCCATCAGCCTACTAAGGTAAGTCACTACCTTAGCGGCCTTGTCCGCCGTACGGAAGATCTGATCCCTCCAGCTTAACTTGGTGTCCACCATAACCCCGAGGTATTTGGCGGCACGAGTTGATGTGACCACCTCCCTTCCCACTCGAAACGGGACGACGGTGTCGATCCTCTTCTTCGTTAGAATCACGATCTCCGTCTTACTGAGAGCAAGTGAGAGACCGTGATCGGACATCCAGTTGTTGACCACCCGCATAACTCGGTTCAACTTCAGTTGGGCCAGCTCAACGTTGCGTGCAGCAATGAGAGCTGCGACGTCATCAGCGTACCCAACCAAAGTGGTTTCCTCAGGCATCTCGGACCTCAGGAGGCTGTCATAGGCAACGTTCCAGAGATCCGGGCCGAGTATTGAACCTTGTGCGGCACCAGAAGTGACTTCCATCGTCCGCGTTCCGTCCCTCGTGTCATAAATCAGGCTTCGAGAGCGTAGATAATCCTCGATGAGCCGCAACAGATATGCAGGAATACGAAAGGTGTTGCGAAGCGCATCCAGCATATCGACCCACCTCGCAGAGTTGAAGGCATTCTTGACATCAAGCGTAACAAGAAGCACTACTCGGCGGGAGAAATGGTTGTGGCTCTCGGCTCTCTCCACAGCTCTCTGAACTTCGGTGACAGCGTCGATCGTTGACCGTCCCTTTCTGAAGCCGTACTGACGGGGGCATAAGTCCCCGGCAGCTTCCACGGCAGAAGTCAGGCGGGAACGGATCAGCTTCTCGAACAGCTTTCCAGCCGTGTCCAACATGCAGAGAGGCCTGTGGGACGACGGCAGCTCGGGATCACCTTTGCCCTTGCTGATCAGTACAAGCCTGGCTGTTTTCCAGGGAGCCGGAAACACCCCTTCTACCAAACAGGCATTGTACATTCTCATCAACAAGTCAGCGTTGATTAAAAATGCTTTCTTTAAAGCCTCACTGGGAATCCCGTCCGGGCCAGGAGCCTTGTTGCTCTTCAGGGAGAGAACGGAGGTTTCTAGCTCCTCGAAAGTGAAGAGTGGAACGTCCTCTACCCGTCCGAAGTCAACCGGCGGTCGCTGTGGATGTTCAGGAAACAACGCAGCGACGATCCTCCCCATGGTGGCGCCCTCCATGATGGAAGGTGGAGAGCGGGCGCCGAGTTTCTGTGTTACAAGTTTGTAACCCAGGCCCCAGGGGTCGGAATCAACGTCGTCACGAAGTCTCCTCCAGCTATTCGCCTTGCTCCTGTTGATCGCCTGGCGGAGAGATTTTCTCGCAGCTTTATAGGCCTCCGACTTACGAACTCTGTCTGCGGGGATTCTCGCTCTTGTGGCGGCTCGTCTAGTTCTTAAACATGTTCTTCTGAGTTCCGCAATCTCTTCAGTCCACCAGTAAACGGGTTGTTTGTCGCGTCGGGGTTTCCTTCGCGGCATAGACTGGTCGCAGGCCGAGACGATCAGTTCCATCGTGGATGTTACTAGTGCCTCGGCCCCAGCCTCACCAGGATTCCCCTGCGCTCCCCGAGAGATGACTTCGGTGAACTTGACCACGTCCAGTTTGTTGGTGTTCCACCGGCGTGGCCCTTCCCGAGATGCGGAAACTCGACGATTTGCCTGATCATGCAGGTCAAACACGACGTATTGGTGGTCGCTACCCGTGTAGTCCTCCACAACCCTCCAGCCAGAGATCCTCGGAAGGAGCGACTCAGACGCAAAGGTGACATCGGGGATCGTGCCTCTCTGCCCGGGGCGCCGAAAAGTAGGTGTGTCGCCCTGGTTGAGGACGACAAGACCGGCCCTGGCGATGAAATCCAGGATGTATTTCCCCCGGGAGTTGGTAGAGGGCATTCCCCAATCGACGGCCCTGGCATTGAAATCGCCACCAACGACGACATGCCCGGTGGTGCCGAGAACGCACTCCTCTAGGTTATCTATCTTGTCGCGGAAGTCCTGGACGGCCTCGTTGGGTGTGAGGTAGCAACTGAAGATAGTCACGTCCCCACACCGAACCCAGACGAATCCTCGGCCGCGCCCGTGACTCCGCACCAAGACATCTCGTGTATTACGTGCCCAAAATGCAGCAGTACCGAGGCTGTCCGAGATCCAAATGTTTGGGTCTCTGTCCCGATACTGTTCGCTGATAAGGAGCGCGTCAGCACCAAGTTCTAGGGCGAGCTGATCTAGAAGGTTATCAGCTCCCCAGGATCTATGAAGGTTGGCCTGGAGGATGCGAATTACCGGCCGCTGCCTTTTGCCTGTTCAAGTGCGGCTCTGAAGGCACCGCACTGACCAGACCCGGGTAAGTGACCGAGGGCACTGGAGCCTGAATCCTTGCAGAGGAAGCAGGAGGGGCTCGAGGAACATTCCTTGCGTTTGTGGCCCTGGCTTCCACACTGGAAGCAGTTGGCACTCCTGTCGGGCCCTTTACAGTTTCGGGAGGAGTGGCCGAAACCGAGACAGCGAAAGCATCTCGAAACTACCACCCTCCGTTTGAGCCTGCAACTGACCCAACCGACTCTGAGGTGCTGAAGGCTAAGCAGCTTATTGGCGTGCTTTTCGCCCATTTCAGCAACAGCCATCCGGAGTTGACTTCGGTTGGGCTTTGTTAGCCATACCCTCACTCCATCAGCTGGTATCTCCGGGAGTGCCACCTGGATCGCACAGGTCACCTCCTCTTCGGTGGAGAGGGCATCAAGGTCCCGAATCTCGACCGAACACTTCGGTTCTAGGGCCTTGATTGAGCCTTTGTCCCCAAGTGCAGTCTTGAGGGAAGCGGCAAAACCGATCTTGTCACTCGACTTCCCCAGTTCGAGGAGGACATCCCCGTTCTGGGTTCGCCGAATAGACTTGATAACGGTGTCGGTCTCCTCCGGTTTGGCCTGCGATCTAATCTGACCCAGAACATCGGCAAAAGATCGCCCCCCTAAAGGCTTGATCAAGATTGCCTCTGTCCTGGGCTTCTTAGGCCTGGGTTGTTTAGGCTTTCTGACAGACTTGCCAGAGGCCTCCCCAACCGGTTTCGAGACTTGCGTCCGCTCCACCCTCGACGCACTTTTCGAAGCCGCCTCCGCTTGCTTCTGCCTCCTCCTTTCTTTCTTAGACAGGCGCGTCTTCCAGCCCCCCAAAGGTGTTGAGGCAGAGTTTGCTGCCAAGGCAGGATTAGCCGCCGGAGCAGGAAACTCTGCAGGAGTAGCCGCTGAAATCACGGCAGCGCCCGGGGCGGATTCAGTAGCCTGGACAGGAGATGTCTGCGATGCCGCAGTGACAAAAACCGGTCTCGGCACCGAGTCCACCTCGACAAGCTCAGGGCTTCCAGGCGAAGAACCGCTCTGCCTCTTCTTTCGCTTTCTGGCTTGAGTCTGGGACTCAGCCAGGTGAGCTTGAGGCGAAGCAGAGATGACTCGGTTCGTGACATCGCGCTCCTGCTTCACTGCCTTTAGCCTGATTTTCCGGCATTCCTCGATTTCTTCTAGAGCATCTTCGAGTTTCGGGATCCCCTCTTTTATCGCCTTGTTCACGTTCTTTTGAATTAAGAGGGCCTTGGCCATCTCCTTCAAAAGAGCTTTCATCTTCTTCAGAAGTGAGTCTTCCTCCTCGTGGGCGTCGTCCTGCTGCTGACGAAGCATTTGCAGCTCGAATGCCGCACGAAGAGGGCTCTTCCTGGGAGGAATCCCTTGGATATTGGCTAATGGTGTTGCCGGCTCGGCCACCTCCATCGCCATACCGATCTCCTCCTTCTTCTGTCCGGTTTTGGACGACGATCCGACACCACCAAGAGCCTTGAATGGCATCGGCGGGGGGGTGGTTTTAATACCCTTCGTCGGCGTTCCAGTGTTCAAGGTCGGAGACCTCTGCAGTCTTGAGCTGCGCTTAAAGGCGGCCTGCTCTATCTCATCATCGTTCATGTTTTGCATTTTAAAATCCATACTTTTGTTTCACCAGCGCATCGTGCGGCAAGAGGCGGCCCTTCATCGGTCGAGAGCGGGTACACCCTCGGAGGTCTACCCCCCGTAGGAGATAAGACACCCCTACCCCGGGACTCCGGGGCCCGAACCTCCGTTTGCCCAGCACCGATACACAAAATGTGCCGGACGTGCTGGGGGTCGCACCGTGGCAATGCAGAGTCCGATCCCTGCATCCATGCCGCACTCCCTGACTAAGGTCCGAAGCGGCTGGCTTCTGACGACACACTGGAGGAGACCATCGGCAGTGCGAGGCACACATCAGTCCCTGCAACACAACAGGGACACTCCCAGGACCCCCCAGCATGCGCCGGTCGAAAGAAGGTGGAAAGACACCCTTGATTCGGGGTCGAAAACAAGAAGGTGAGCAAGGTTAGCTCAGGAAAGAATAAAGACAATGAGCTAAGACCTGAAAGATGAGAAGAAAGGCCCTAGCTCGGGAAGAACTGTGAGGAGGGTCTCACAGCTTGGCTCAGGTACCCCGGGGTTGCCAAGAAACACCCGTACAGTGGAAAGCCCACTGCCCCTGAGGGATCTATTACGACCATTGTATGTACCTAATGTACCACCACTCGCAATTAATGTTTGCACCATTA
This sequence comes from Neoaliturus tenellus, assembly GCA_030545055.2. Lineage (NCBI taxonomy): Eukaryota > Metazoa > Arthropoda > Insecta > Hemiptera > Cicadellidae > Neoaliturus > Neoaliturus tenellus. The sequence continues at coordinate 78,045,037 of CM061532.1, forward strand.
GAGGTACATCTGTATCTTTTATACCAAATCTTCCATTTGTTATTGTTTTATGTCCTGCATCCCATTCATCATTATTTCCTTGCATTAAATTAAACTTTTCATTTCCATGTATAAATTTATCTCCCCGCTTTAACACGGCATCTTCATGTTTTACAAAATTGGATGTTTCCTTTTTTAATTCTTTAGATAATTGTTCCATAGTAACAGCATCTTTTGGTTGAGAACCAAACTTTACATTTGTCAATGTTTTACCATGACAATCGATTCCATTAACATCTTGTAAAATACAGTTGTCCTTGATGTATTTTAGGTTTACAGCATCACCGTCTTCCTTTGGGTATCCAATGTCATTTATAATAAATTTATAAAAAGAAAATCCATGTTCAGTTTTTTCCGGTATTATAGAATGTAAATATTCTTTATTAACTGAATCCTTATTATTTTTGGGATTTCCCACATTGGTTATTCTATAATTTCCAGCATCATATGTTTGTCCATCTTTTAAGTTGTTACCCCATTGCAATTTTAAAGTATTTGAAAGTTCAGATAATAAGTATTCTTTAGTAATTGCATCAGAATCTTCAGTTGGTTTACCAACATTAATTAATCTATGTGATTTAACATCGTAAGTATTCTTATGTAATTTCAATGATGTTGAAGTAGCTTCTTTTACTGTCTTTAAATTTGCTCCATCGGTATCTTCTTCTGGATCTTTAACTAATTTTAGTCGTTTATTATTTATGTTATAGTCACCTCCAGGTGTTTGCGGTAATCCGCTTCTTTTTCTGTCTTCTCCAACTTGCACTCCTAATGCGGAGTAGCGTCCGAACTTGTCGACGCTCATGTTAGAACTGATAAATCTTACACTTGCAACTTCTTTATATTCGCGGACAATTATACAACTATGCCGCGATTTTTAAGTTCATCAACTAGAGCCACCCATTCATTATTTAAACCAGTATGACCGGCTTCCATAGCTTCATGCAATAGTCTCATTCTGTCAACTAATTTATTGATGTCGTTGTAGTAGATAACATTTGTATTGTATAGATTTTTCATTAATCCTTTACCAGATGTTGAAGTATCTCCTTTACTCTTTTTACCATGTTGTTCAAGAAGTGATAAATCCATAAGTGATAAAGATTTTCTTTTTAATGGTTGTCTCACAGCCGGTGTGGTACGTAATGTTGGTAATTTTCGTGGGGGAAACAATTTTTTTATAACAATATTATATTTTGTTGCACGTGAACGATTAATCATTGCATCCTTTGAGTAGTTTCTTTTATGAGCGTTAGTATTTTGTAAAATTTCTTTAAAAGTATTTAAATCTTTTGCTGAATATTTTATTGGTATATTTTTAAAAATTAATTCATATAATCCTTTTGTTCCTTTATATCTATGATCACCAATAATGATATAATCGTCTTGAGTTACTTCAAGCTTAGAGTTACCAATTTTCAATTCATTTCCATCAATTCTTGCTCCATATACATGTGATTTACTTAAATTTGGATTTGATTTCATGTCATGTAGCATTTTCATTATATATTTTCGTCCAAGAGGTCCATGTTGTAATATATCACTACTCAATTGAGTTAAATTTGGAATAGATTGTTCTGCTTCAGGTATTGGCTGTTCTTCCTTTTCAACAATTGATTTTTCTTCATCTTTTGTTTCTTCTTGTTCACTAGCACTTGTATATGAATCATCATCATCTTCTTTTTTTAATGCTTGTACTTCTTGATTAGAAACTGGTAGTAAAACATCTCCTTCATAACGAGGTTTACCAATAGTTTCTGATATCTGTTTTAAAGGTTCCGTGATAGGTTTAAATGTATTCTCTAAAAATTCTTCTCTTTCACTTAAACCCATCCTTAATGCACGATTCTTTATCCTAATAGAATCACTGAGTGATTTTATTTCTTTTAATAGTTTTTCTTGATTCACCATGTTTACACTGTGAAGTTCAACGTGTTACTAGATGTAGCATAGGTAGTTCAACGTATTAATACAAATTTATCCAATCCTATACGATATCTACCATTTTTAATATCTTCTTCTTTCATAATAACGAGAAATCCATATTTTTCATTCCATGCTTTACCACACATTTCTTTAAATTTATCAAATGGCATATCCGCATTAACATGATCATTATATATATGCTTTAAATTTGTCTCATCTTGCTTAAAGATGATTAACATATTTGCATTGTCTCTTATAAGTTGTTTTGGAATTTTACTGTATGTTTGACCAATATAAATGCTATCAATATTATTATGTCTTCCCATAGCAAAATAATTTCTTATAGTATCATGATTTTCACAAGAAACATCGTCAAATATAAAAATGGAAAATGGTTTTGCTTCACTTGGTTGCATTATTGTTTCACTAGCATTAAACTTGTAGAAATTCACTTCAGGTACACTTGCAAGTATTTTATCTAATAATTGATATTTTGGTTGTTGCAATGATTTTGAAAAAATATATATATTGTTAAAGCGTAAACCTTTAGGATTAGTTATAAGGTTAAAGACAACATTAGTTTTTCCACAATTTGAAGGACCAGTTATTAAACATCTTATAGTATTTGGTAGTAATTCACCATGTTTACCATGATTTAACTTATTATTGTCAACTGTCAATTCATCAATATTATTAATATTAAATCGATCTTTTTGTTGTACAATCTCCATCTTGTTTAAAGGTTAAACACATAATGAGCTATTTAATAACTATACCAAGTCTTTTGAAGGAATCCAAGAGTCTTCACTTTTATCAAATCCTAACCACCTAACTTTAACCATATCCTTTTTCCTTTGTAAAACCTTTTCAACAAGATATACATCACCAACTGTTGATTTTAACAACTCATGTCCATAGAATCCACCTTGAAGTAATTCACCCTTATTATCCTTTAAAATGTAAGTTTCAGGTATAGTTGGTTGTACTTTATAAATTGTAAATACTTCATTAGTCCAATTTGGCAGATATCTTTTACTAAATACACCTTTGTATTTGCTTATACGAACTTTATCATTAACCTTAAACTTTTTTGGTTGTAACTTTTCTATTTTTGGTGTTGTATTATTTTTGATGCGTTGTAATACAATTTTAGCATTAGCACTGTTTACTTGGATAGGTTTCATTCCAATGGTGCGATGATATTTGTTGTTATACTCTTTTATAAGTTGTGGTAATATGTCATACCACACATATGATCCTCGTTTTGAAAATTGTTTATACATAGCTCCTTTTAATGTTCTATTAAATCTTTCAATTATTGAAGCTTTAACTTCAGAATTTGTAGAATAATGATTTATTTTATATTTTTTCATCAAAGCTCCAAAATCTTTATTAAAATATTCTTTTCCATCATCCGTTTGTAAATGTTTAATTTTAAATTTATTTCTTTGTATTGTTGTCTCCATAGCTTTGGTAACACTTTTACCAGTCTTGTCCTTCAAGGGTAAAGCATCAGCTATTTTAGTAAAACAGTCTATAATTGTTAAAATATATTTAAATCCTTTGTTTAATTTACTGTGTGGTATCATTTCAATAAGATCAGCTTGGTAAAGATCATTCATTCCTTTAATGATTGTACTTCTTCTTGGAAATCTTCTTCTTGCTGGTTTATGTAGTTCATTTACAATCTTATCCTTTACACTTTCCATCTTAAAGTGTTGCTTGCACACTGTTTGTAGAAATACTGATCCATACAATGGTTTATTCTCTTATATATATAGTTGAAATATAGGTCAAGGTCATTTAATATTAGTGTAAAAAAGAGGGAACATGGCATTGGGCTTGCCATGTCCCCTCTTTTTTACGGAAAGGAAAAAGGAAGAAGGTAAAGGACGAAGAATAGGTTTACTGGTCGATAGGGTTTAAGGAATAGTGGCCAAATGGTAGAGTATTAATTTTATCTTCTAAAATATGTCGCTTGTCGTCTTTGTAGCTTAATGCCCACTTTGTTTGTTTGACACTAAAAAGTTGGTGGTTATAACTTCTAATAGTGTTAAATGTTGCAGTTGTTTCAACATTTTCAAACAAACATCTTTTATAATGTTGAAACTGTACGTTCTTGAAACTTATAAATTTTTCTGAAGTTTCAGCCAATACATCTATTGAACCATCGTCTCTTCCTAATTCAGGTATTATAAAATGAGCATCATACCCACTGAGGTTATGCAGAACCACAGGAATAAATAGTGGTAAACGATAGCTCAAATTACATTTATTACAAGCAGCACCCCTGTAATAACCTGTAAGGTGGTCATGATCTTTAACTTTATAATTGTCAATGGTAAATTCATTTTTACATAAGAAACAATGAGTTGCATTTTCATGTTGAATTTCCTCTTCTTCCTCCATCGGTTTCATTGGTATGATATTTGTATATAATCTTTGTACATTTTCAGCTATTAAATATAAATGGTCAAGAAATATTGTTTCCACATTTTCACCACGATATACTAGAGGTTCTGAAGTTAATCCATATTGGTTTAAATGTTCTTCTGATAATGTTGATTTAACCATTAAACAAAAACTATTTGGTTTATGCATTTGATATTTGACACTTTTTCTAGCTTCACAATTTTCATCTTCTATAGGAATTAGTGTTGATTCAAAATCAGCATATACAACTATAGGGATACGATATTGATGATGAACTTTTTGAAATGTAACAAATGCTCTGCTTTCTGAAGGTAAAATAATTTTTGCTTCATAATTATTGTTACATAATCTTTTGTGCTCTTGTAACCATTCCATTCCTTGTCTTCCTTCTCGTTGGAAATTAAAACATCTTTTGCAGATCAGCTTTTTGTTTCGATTTTTTGAAAGTTGTTTATTAACAAGAGAGTCAAATTTCTTTATATACACATAATGAGATACATCTCCTTGTGTTAGTAGTAGTAAATCTGTATGATCTGCTAGTTCTTCTTTAGCAATACGTAAAGGATAAACTTTATTTGAACTATCTAATCCAAAAACATTAATAGATGTGCCGGGATTTTTCTTCTCAAATTTTGATATATCTTTTAGTGATACAGGATAACTAATTCCTTGAAAGTTATATCTATATCTTTGATTTTCATAGTGCTGGTTTGGTTCATTACAATGATTTGGTACAAATTTACATGTCATCGCATATCTAAAACATTCGTTATCTTGATTTTTCACATTAACACATGATCTTGTATCCTCAATTATTTTTGGTAAACGAATATAACTAGATCCCATTAGTCCATATCCATGTTTATGAACTCTTATATTTAATCCTTCAATCCTTATAAGACTCCACCCTGATCCTCGTCCTTCATGTTCCTGAATTTTAGTTAATATTTCTTCTATACATTTTTCAACTATTGAATCAATGTCTGAACTTCCTATGATAGTTTGATTTTTATTTATAAATCCTCTTGGTGATAATTCTTCTTGTACATTTATAAACATAGCTTCTAGTAGTAATCCAAATTTGAGAAAATTTAATCTTTTTAATTCTTCTTTTAAAGTTCTACTGATAATTGGTTTTGCTTCTCTAATAAATTCTTCTAAGTTTAAATCTTCATTTTGAATCTTATGATGCATTACTACCTTTCCGGGTAAAGCTGATACTTGTAAATTTGGTAAAGTTGTTGTAGGTCTTGCTGTTATTTTATTTTGTTCTTCTTGTTCTTCTTGTTCTTCTATGTTGTTGTGAATTAGTTCCTTATGTATTTCTAACAGAATATCATCATTAAACGATTCCAAACATTTATCGCAATGATACATGTTTGGTGGTGTTCACTCTTCAAAATTTCGCCAAGAAATGAAATGAGCTCTCCCTTTCCTTCTTTTATAATAGTTCCCCCACTACTATTTCATCTTCTTCTTCTTCTTCACTTTCAGAAGAAAACAAACGTCTTGGACAAAATATTAATCTTGTACAAACAGATTCTTCATTAGTATTCTCTATATGAATTGGAGTTTCAATATGTATTTCTTCATATTCAAATGATGACGAAGACTCTGATATTACTACATCCATATCCAAATTTTCATTCTCCACATCATTGGCATTTTCTTCTTCTGATGTTGTTACATCCACATCCATATCATTTATAGTTTCTACTTCTGAAGTTTCGCTATTATTTTCATCTTCTTCCATATTTAAATCCTCTAATTGAATTTTATACAATATTTCAATCATAGATTTCCTTGGATAATCGGTGTTGTCCACAGGAGCCATTTCCAGTAAATGAGGAATAACTGTTTTTGATCCGGCTTATATGATATTTTGCTAAGTATGTCAAGGTCATTTTTGATTAAGCGAGAACTGGGAATAGATCACTAAGCAGCATGATGATTCATTACTACAAAGTGATCTATTCCCCATTCTCTAAGAAGTGTCCAATCAATAACCAAAGTCCAAGTTCATTTTTTTTTGTTTTGTTTAATTTAAGTCTTTTACATCTTCTTCTTTTATTACACAATTTATAGGTTCATTGTTCGATGTTTCAATATGTTGTTTTATCTTGTGCTCCAGCTCTTCTATTCTTGCTTCCTTTATCATTAATTCCGATTGTAAGTAACTGATGTAATCAGCCGCCATGTCTACCGTTCTTGATCTTATTTCTCCTAACTTAACACCAGGAATCAATCTCTGTAGTTTGTAAAATCTCAACCTTATTCTTGACTCTCTTACTTTAGCCATTTCTCGAAATCTTTGTTTTCTATCTTCTTCTTTGCTTGTGGTCAAGTCCATACTTCTGACAAGTTTACTTTCAGAGTGATTCCTCTACAGTAGGCTTCTCCTTTATACACTTTCCCCCACCATTTTCAATTTCCCCCACCCTACTAATGTAGGTCAAGGTCATCCAATATAACGCGAGAACGAGGAATAGAGCACTAAGTGGCATGTTAGTCCATTACCACAAAGTGATCTATTCCTCGCTCTCTATTCTACATCTACTTTTTTTCATTTTACTATTTTATTATTTTTTTTTGTTTTTCTTGGGGGGAATGAGTGTTTACTTTTTACAATGTTCATTCTTCTTCTCCAACTTTTCAATTCTTTCTAACAATTCCAACAAATATGCATTGGTTGCTTGCAAAGTTTGTATTCTAGTACATCCCACTTTAATAGAGGGAACTGTTAACTGTAATTTTGTAAATTCTATCCTTTCTTTCTTGCACCTTTCTCTCATGTATGTGTTTTTCCTGATTCTTCCTGATTGAGCTGATATTAACTTATTACAATCCAAATGGGGTTTTGATACTTTAAATACTGATGTACAAAAATTAGTTGATGTTGTCGGCTGTTGATTTTCATAAAAATTTTGTGTTGAAGTAATAGTTTGCTGATTTCCATAACAATTTATACTTGAAGTGGCCGGTTGCTGATTTTCATACCAAATTGAACTTGAAGTACTAGGCAGCTGATTTTCATACCAATTTGAATTTGAAGTGCTAGGCTGATGATTTTCATAACAATTTGAACTTGAAGTATTTGGTTGATAATTTTGATGCCAATCCACAGATGCCAATACAGGTGTTGTGGAAGGATGCTCCATCGTTGTATAGAGTGAATTCTGTTCTACAATTTTGCTGGTTTTATCTCATTTCCCCCACCAATAACTTCTACATTTCCCCCACCACAATAATTTAAATTAGATACCAAACTTCTAGGGTCACATCCAAATCTTCTTCTTTTAAATATTTTATAAATGCAGAGCTTTCTGATGTTACATTAAGTGTGTTTAAATATGCCATTATTTTGTCATGACTTTCTTCATTGTGAATATAGCAATGTACATTTAGCAACTTTTGATTATCTTCTTTAGACTTGACAAATCCTGCAACAGAGCTCCAATCTTCATATTTAATTTTAAAATGGCAAACTTCGAACTGCATGTTGTTTCAACAAATGCTGCAACAATATTAAAAGTCTCTTCAAACAACCTACATTTATACAAGTTCTCCCACCACTTTATAATCCCCACTCTTTTTCTTCCCCACCTTCTTCATATGTAGAAGGGGTATCATGATTTTAATGCACTATACTTAATAAATTCAAACAAGTTTTGTGCACAAATGTTACATTTTTTCTTGACTGTTTCAAATTTCATCACTTGGCCTTTTACAAGGTGAACTAATTTACCTCCATCATCTTCAAATTGTTCAAAGTCTAAAACAGATGCTTTTCCACAATCATGACACATTTTTGTTCCATCTTCAAAAATAAAAGCAAGATAAATACCAAATCCACTATTGTCCTTCTTAAATTTCATGACCATTTCACGAATTGGTTGAGGTATTTCACATTTATTTGATGTTATTATATAACGGTAAAGAAACCCATTATTGATAATTTGTTGTAAACACAAAACTAACAAGCTGTCCATAGTGTTAGACTTGTACTGAAAGTTATATCCATAACTATCTCTTTATATGCTCTTACCCCCACCACTTTTATGTAGGTCAAGGTCATCGGATATTAAGCGAGAACTGGGAATAGATCACTAAGCGGCATGTTATTACATTACCACAAAGTGATCTATTCCCTATTCTCTAAAAGGGGTGCTGATAATTTAGATTCCTAAAATTTCTTTTCCTTCTTCTTCACCTTCTTGAACAGTTGTATTACCAGACATGTGTGATATTAATTTCTTCAATTCTCGATTTTCCATTTCTAATCTTTTCAATTTTAGATCTCTTGCTTCAACTTGTACTTTCAAAAATTTGATATAACTTCCAGCCCAGTGGAGAGTTTTCAATCTTGGTGCTCCAAGTTCAATTCCTGGTATTTGAAATTGTAGTCTATTAAATTCCATCTTCATATCTTCTCGGTCTTGTCTTTCTTTTTCTAGTCGTTTTAATCTTTGTTTTTCCCTGAAGGAAGAAGTCGGTACATGATGAAACATTTTGATCAACAATTTCTTGAAGAGTGAGCTTCTACACAGATAGTCAACACATTTATCCATCAAATTTAAGTCAGTAGTGGGGAGATGCCAATGGTGGGGAGACGTCAATGGTAGGGAGAGTTATACTAATGTAATGGTTATTTCTACCGTTACACTCGCTCCATTCTCGAAAAGATATTTGTAATATGGTTCGGGATACTGTTCTCTTTCAGATCCCGCATGTTCTTGAATAAAGTTGAAAGCCAATTTTTTTGAATAATCATTGTGAAATACTTCCCTCACACAAACAAGAATTTTTTCTTCCAAAAATTTGACTTGAACTAATGGTATTTTGCTTACATCGTCCTTGTCCATGATAGGTAGCTTGTAGGTAAAAGTATTAGGTGGTAGTTTTTGTGGTTTATCCAGTAGAGAACAAAATTTCTTGTACAATTTCTCCTCAATGTCTGGAAAACGATGTATATCAAACAGATTGTAGTATGAAGGATCAAAAGGTATTTTACGAAACATCTTCGGTCACTAGTCTCTTTAAGACTGATCTCCTGCACAAATATTTAACACATTTATAAACATTCCCCCACCAACTTTTAACTTGTGGTGGGGATATTTTCCCTCCACTACTTCTTCAAAATAGTGGGGGTACCTTAGTCCAATTCAGATTCAGATTCAGAAGACAGTAAAGGTGATATGGGTGATTCCAATGATGAATCCAATATAAATATTTCAATAGCTTCCTTAATTATATCTTCATCACTATCATTTATCATTTCTTCAAATAGTTCTTGTTCAATCTGTACCATTTCTTCCTCTTCCATCATAGAATCATTATCAGTTTCGTCATAATTTTCCTCTATGTTTTCTTCCTGTATTTCATTTGTGCTTTCAAAAACATCTTTAACTTGAGAATAATTAATAAATGGAGTATCTCTAGACAACATGTTTCTTTATTACTTCTTTTACTTCAAATAACAAACTATGCATTGCTTACTTAGTCTTATATATATATATATACTCCTACCCCCACTATTTTTGCAAAACCAAGTAATAGGAGGGGGTTTATATCTATTCTTCTCTATCTAGGTTATATTTCATTGCTGTCACATCTTCTATAATTTTCTGCTCTTCAACTTTATTGCGAATAAAAATTGTCCAAGGAAATAGTTCATTAATATTGTTAATTGTTACTTTTATACTATACAAAATTTCAAAATGTTCTACTAATGAAACAAAAACTATAACTCCTAGCTCATTGTTTGCCATAATTTTTTCTTCAATTTTCATCCGTAAGTTTGTTATCAAACTCCATATATTAATATCATTGGCTATAAAACCATCAATTCTGGTAAGCATCTTCATGCCGCAAGGTGTAGGTACAGACTAGAAACTTGGAGGTTCATAGCCCGCCTTTTTATTAATTTTAAAAATGGGGAGGGGGAAGGAATAAGGATTGGGAAGGGATAGGGTGTATGGTGGGGGAAAGGTAATTTTTGTTATTACACTACTTGTGCAAGAAAATAGCCACCAGTGTCTACACCTTGTTCATAGCACTCCATCATAGATTGTGCCCACTGCAACATGCGGTCTCTGTCATTTGGTGTGACAAGTAAAGAATGACTATCACCATACAATATAAAAGAGTCAATTCGTATATAACATCCTAAATTTAACCATTTATTAGCTTCAACCATAAACTTTTCTATTGTATCAAATGGAAATTGTGGATCAATTGCTATAACTTTACGTTCTTCACTAAGTTCAACACTATAATCATCATCGTCTTCACTCTCACTCTCACTACCATTATTTAAAATGTCTTCAGGTTGTACAAAAACATCGGAAATTTCGGAAGAATTAAAATGGTAATTCACATTAGGAGGCATTTTTTCAAACAAATAATATTTTTAAAAGGTGGAGAAAAAAATACAAGAGATGTACTTCACGGCACAAAGTGCGAGTACAGACTAGAAACCTGAAGGTTCATAGCCCCACTTTTATAAATTTTAAATATGGGGAGGGGGAAGGAATAAGGATTGGGAAGGGATAGGGTGGAGGTGGGGGAAGGGTAATGTGGTTATTAAGCCACTCTTGCAACAAAGTACCCAACACCAATGTTCAGTTCGTATGATCTCATCACATCGTCCTGCCAAGTAAGAATTTGTTCTCGATCATTTGGAGTTAGAAGGAAGAAGTTACTGTTATTGTAGACAATAGGTGAACCAATTATAATGTTGAATCCTAAATTTAGCCATCTATGTGCTTCAAAAATAAATCTTTCAACTACATCAAAAGGAAATTGTGTTTCTATAAAATATACTTTGAATTGTTCATTAATTTCAATTTCATCTTCACTGTCATCTTCACTTTCATCTTCACTGCTATTATCCATGTCTTCTATCACATCTTCTTCATGTTCTTGGAAAGCATCTTCTTCATGATGTTGGAAACCATCTTCAGGTGGTTGAAAAACATCTGCATTTTCTGAAGGATTAAAATTTTCATTAAAGTAAGGAAGCATTTTAAAAATAAAGATATTAAAACTGGCAGGAACAAAGCAACAAGAGCGGCGAAGCAACAAGAGTGGTGGAAGAAACCAGAATGAAACACTAGCCATAGCCGGCGCGTCTTTTATAACGGTATGCAAATGAGAGGGGTTAGCAGCCGGCCATGACCGTTCATTGGCCCGGGAGGTGGGGGAAGGAGTGGGGGAAGGAGTAGGGGAAGGAGTGGGGGGGGGGCTCCATTTTTTGGGGGGGGGGGGCCTCCATTTTTTCGGGGGGGGGGGGTCATTGACCTTTCAGGTCCGGTCATTGACCCTAAGGAGTGGGGATGGACACAGAACCCTCCTTTGCTTACTACTACACGGATCAAACTAGCCATGTACCAGAACTTATTTCTGCTAAGTCGCATGTAAGCTAAATAGCTTACATCCCTAAATTTAAGTCTTAGGTGGCCCTGAAAAGGGCCGTTTGGCTGGGTTTGGTGGACTGCTATGGAGCTTAAGGCATAAAAAAATTAGGGACTTCAATGTTATTTTCCAAATCGATTTCAGCAGGATCGGCTTGTATAAACTTGTACAAATTAATTGCACAAATATCGCATTTTTCTTCTTCTGGGATGATAAACTTGTATGACAAGTAACATTTGTATTCAAAAATTCCACCATCTATTGTAAAATCCAATAATCCATTTCCTATTGCAGCCGAACCACATTCTGGACACATATTTGTTCCATCCATAAATTTATACTGAAGGTAATGAAAAACTCCAAAATTTTCCCTATAAAAAGAATACACTTCTTGACATAGTGTTAGTGGAAGGTTTCCATCTTCAAATGCAAGTTCCGCCAACACTATATTTGAAACTATCTGTCGCAAACATAATTCTAATAGAGTAGGCATGTTGCGGCAGTGGCCTCACGGATTGGAATGAAGACTCTGGAGTAGCTAGTATAACGGTTAAATGAAAGTAGACAACCGGTCATGACCGGCCATTCACCCAGAGGAGTGGTAGGGGAAGGACTGGTAGGGGAAGGAGTAGTGGGGGAAGGGGGGGAGGGGGGGGGGTTCCATTTTTTCGGGGGGGGGGGGGGGTTCCATTTTTTCGGGGGGGGGTCATTGACCTTTCAGGTCCGGTCATTGACCCGAAGGAATGCAAACAGACACAGAACCATCCTTTACTCACTACTCACATTAAAGTAGGTCACGAGACTTAGAGTGTTAAAAAATAATGGGGGAGAAACACAACGCTATAACGCGTTGTGTTTCTCCCCCAGTATTTTTTTAAGCAATAATTTGGAAAAAGCTATGTGAATTTACTTGCTACGCCCCCACCTTGTAATACCATCCAGTTTGTGTCTGAGGAGATAGTCTTTAGAGTCTAACTCATAAACTGATTTCTCTTTGCGCAAGGATTCAATCACTTTAATATTATATCTTAAGCCGTTACAAGTTGCCAAAATGTGTTCGTTGTCAATAACACTTTCAAAAAAATAGACACAACCTCTCTTAAGCCTATTTCCTTTCACACCAATAATTTTAGATTGGTATTCAACAGTGGGGGTTTCTGTCACTTGTGGTTCACAAATGTGTTTTACGACATGTACACGGCAAAAACTTTCGTTTTTTACACATTTCCTCCCACAAGGTGATCCTTTCTTAATTCCCCTAGTAAGCATTTCAGGGCAAGTAGTGGGACGGCTAAATGCCCTACGACGCTCTTCTTGTAATAATTGAAATTGCTCTGAAGGAGCGGGTTTAGGAGTAGGTTTAGGAGTAGGTTTAGGAGTAAGTTTAGGAGCTGGTTTAGGAGCTGATTTAGGAGATGATTTAGTAGCAGATTGGGAGGAATCAATTTTGTGATAGGTATGATCTTTAGGTGTACTAAGTGGTGGGGTAGGAGGCAATGGTGATAGTGGGATAATGGGTGTGCTAAGACAATGAACAATGGTTTCAACAGAAGGGGTATTAGGATGGTGATGAACTGGCTTCTGCGGTGGCGGCATAGTAGTTGATGGTGGTGCGGAGTCCTTTGAAGGCGAAGGCGAAGGCGGTGAAAAAATACTACGAAGTCTAGAAGTGTTAGTTGGCGGAAGAATAGCTCTAGAAGTTGAAGGTTGAGATGCAAGTCGGTTCTTGTAGCAATCAGGAAGGTTTTTGAGGCGAAGAGTTTTCTTAGGTGCAGGAACAGCTGTAGTAGAAATAGAAGTCGAAGTAGAAGTAGTAGTCGGTAGAGAAGACATGGTTATAACTCTAAGTTCGCAGCGTAACGTCTGGAATCAGAATGAAACACTGGCCGCGGCTGGCTCGGCTTTTATAACGGTATGCAAATGAGAGGGGTTAGCAGCCGGTCATGACCGGTCATTGGCCCGGGAGGTGGGGGAAGGAGGTAGGGGAAGGAGTGGGGGAAGGGGAAGGGGGGGGGGCTCCATTTTTTCGGGGGGGGGGCTCCATTTTTTCGGGGGGGGGGGGGGTCATTGACCTTTCCAAAAGTGGGTCAAGGTCATTCAAGATTTATAATGATCCAAGGTGATGGGAACAGTAATACTGTTCCCACCACCCTGTTTGCCTAGCGGTTCCCACTCCCAACCCACTAGTTACGTTCTGCAAGGGAGGTCCCTGGGCCGTCCGCATCAAAGCGTAACTTCCCGTCCGCATCAAAGCGTAACCATTAATTTCAGGGAAACTGGAACAGTTAATGCAGAAACGCAACTCTAACCCCACCCAAACTAATCCCACCCATCATATTCCTAAACAAAATGCAAAAAAAAAGTCCGGCTTGCGGATGTCCCACCCATTTTAAATGAAGTTCAACTGAACTTCTGAATTTACAGTTAATCTACCCCCTAACATCTAGCTGTAAGGCAAAACAAATGCACAAAACAAACATAAATTATTAGTACCAACACATCATTATTAAAAACCAAATAATTCAACACAACCAAATACCATCATTATTCTTAAAATTAATACACCTTAATGCTAAACACCTCTTAAAATTAATACACCTTAATGCTAAACCCAACTTATAACTAACATCGCAATGCGCAAATTATTTCTTAAATTAAATACACCTTAAAACTAAACACACACACACATACCACATTGCATTAAAAAACGCAACATAGTAAAAGAAGTTCAAATATATATAGGCCTACTATATATTTGAAACCTCTTGCTGAGTCGCCAACAACCTTTCGCTATGAAAGTTTGTTGGCAACTGAAGCAAAGATATAGCTCCTATCGCTCCTCGGATTTTCAAATAGTGGGGGGAAGTTGTTTCACTCCAGTACAGTGTTCAATCCAGTCCAGTTCACAGCAGTGTAAAAGGAAGGTAAAGAAGTGGGGAGCGGCGCATGCGCAACAACACAAAACCAAGGTTTGAGGTTAGAATTATCCATGTGCAGTAGCGCTAAAGTGAGTAATACAGGACTAGGCGCATGCGCATAGCATAGACTCATTCCCATCCGGACAACTCATTGCATGCGCAGCAGGTTTGAGGTTAGAATTATCCATGGCGGCTGCCATATTTAGTCTAGTTTCACCACATAAAGTCAACAACCGGTGGTGACCGGCCATTCACCTGGAGGAGTGGGGGAAGGAGTGGGGGAAGGGGAAGGGGAAGGGGGGGGGTCCATTTTTTCGGGGGGGGTCCATTTTTTCGGGGGGGGGGGTCATTGACCTTTCCGATCGGTCATTGACCCAAAGGAGTAGGGATGGACACGGAACCTTACTTCTCTTACTACTCAGGTGAAAGTCGGTCAACCAGTCATTTGCTCACCATCTGCCGCCATCTGGCTGGAGTTATTGCCTCTATAAAAGTGGGTAGTTTATCGCGCCACAAACATTCATTGCCTTGCATCCGCTCAGTCATCATCTCTCATTAGTTTTATGTTATGACTACTTCGGTAACTAGGTTTGAGGTTAGAATTATCCATGGAATAAACTTCATTACTTTTAGCATTCATATTGTAGGTTAATCTAACATACAAAATTACTACTCCGGCATTTTCTTTTACACTTCATTTTATATCTCAGTCTTCTTTTAACTTCTAAATGTAACACATCGGTTACAATGAATACACAATGTTTAAAATTAAAGCTTTTGCGAACACAACACATATTACGAACTACTTCTAAACCTTCAATTTCAAAGTGTAAAACTAATTTAAATAGAGTTAGAAAGAAGTACAGTTTTAACCCATTATACTGTTCAACAACTTCTCAGGTTAATGTTGATGATAGTGTTATTTACGACATTTTACGTTCTATGTTACACTTCAATAACATTCAACTTATTACACCTATCGACTGTGTTCAACAAGTTTTTTTATTTTACCCCCACCATTCTCTATATAAGGGCCCCGACAATAATTCCTACTTCATTATCTTCTATGCTCTTCAGCTAACAACATCTCCACTCTAATTTATACTACAATAATAATGGAGACCAACCAAGAAAATGTTCAAGTTCATGAAATATCATCAACAACTCATCCAAGGGAAAATCCTTCTAGAAATTCAACTTCAACAACTCCTCAGAACCCTGTACAAGTTCCAGATGTATCTTCTACAACAATAAATGATGTAGAAGCTATTCTTCAGTCCCTTGTCGGTTTCGACTGACCTGTATGACAATCATCGATAAACTGAACTCTTAGAGTTCAATCTTTTTTAAAACCCCCTCCATATGACCTTGAAGCAATTATCCCCTCTCCTTTATACACTAACTCCTACTTCAAAAATTAACACCATCTCCTCACCCCTTCTCCACCCCTTCATTTCATTTAGCCTCTCCCCACCTGAAGCTATATGGCATGGCATATGGCGGCAGCGACTGATTTGGCAGCTGGCCGATGGCAGCTGGCCGGCAGTGGCTGGCAATTGGCACGACTTCCGTTTTGAAAGTAACCAAACCCCACTACTTATTGCATAAGCTACTTTATCTACGATCAACTCAAATTCAGTAAATCACTGTAAAAGTAAAATGATAAACCGGTCAAAAATTATAGGTTATAGGATTTAACCTACTAAAACCATCCCCACACGCGATGTCGCTGGACTCGATGACTTTGTTCTAACTCATAGATGATCACACTGTTATAAGGTAGCACACATCAAAAATTTAAAACGTGAATCATTTTAGATCAATCAGTTGGGAGTGTAGGGTGTGTAGTTTTTATTATAACACTACCTTCGTTAAATACTGAGCTCTCATTGGTCCATCATCAGTATTTTAATGTATCTTTGTTTGGACCCATAATCCAACGGGTTGGAATTTGGATTAACAATGCACCTCTGTTAAACTTATTACCTGTAAAATCATCAATGATGCTTATTACAACGATCTTAGATGAAATAATTAATGGAAAAAAAAAATTATCGAATCGTTCTTGTCAAAAGAGATCTCAAGTTTTATGTTACTGTTAAATAACTAACATTCATCAAGAAAGTAACAGTTTAAAGTATTAAGTGAACACCTTTAATTTAACAGTAATTTGGAAATATATGGGCAGTTTTTATATTCATGTGTCAGAACGATGCGACTGGTTGGGATTAACTTAAAACAAAATGTCACTCATTAAACCCACCAAGCGTTGCCATTGTATATAATCAAATTGCATTTCAACTGTGTTTGTTTATGTGCTAAATTTACTATTGATTTTTGTTTGTTAGATTAATATGACCCTTATACTAACTGCATTATTTATTTTAACGTCTATTCATTATGAACTTAATTTAAAATTAAGTTTCACCTCTCTCCTTACAACTAAAGCAACTTGTATAAAACTTAAGCAACAACATATATATATATATATATATATATATATATATATAAAGTATTATTTTTTTATTGTGTACCAAGACACAATAAAACATTACTAAAACACAATAAAACGTTACTATAGTAGTACTAATATGAGCACTATTTGCCATTTCTCGAATCTCATTGAACTTGCATAATATAGACGTATATATTTATTCTTTACAACCAGGTAAAGATAAAAATTATTTATAAGTGTAAATACTACGTTAGGCAAGATATAAACATAAAAACAAAATTATATTTCAAAGTTTTGCATAGAACAAAAGCAAAGGTTCACAAACACGCCCTCCATTCTAATACATGTCGGAGCAAGGGCTTGTGTCCCCAGTTTTCACTCCAACTTATATCAATGTATTCCATTTCTTTTTTCAGCTTCTGTTTCTTTTCGTATTCACGAAATGGAAAAATTCAATCCGACAAGTTGATAGCTTTTCTAAGAGTAAACTTTGAAGAAAAATATGTTGACATAAATATTCGATTGACATACAAATATTTAATATTATTTTAAAGTATCTTATGAATGGAGTGTACGATCAATTCAAAATTTTAAATCTTATACCAATCTAGTTAAAGTACAAACATTAACATTTTATAGATAAGAGAAATTTACTTTTCAAATCCTAAACGAAGGCATGTATGAACCAGACATTATCATTGAATGTAAATTTATTAGTGGAAATTTAAAATTTAAAAACAAATTTATTTTTATTAAAAATTTTATTGAAATTTGAAATTAAATAATCAAATTATGTACATGAATTATTGGTCACAAACATAGAAACCCACATTTGTTGATTGTAAATTTTAAGATGGTCATCTAAGATAACGTGATTTTGTAAATTTAATAGTTTACAGTAGGTACCTCTCAGTGGGTACTTGTTCACATCTCCATTAAGATGGGAAAAACTTAAACTTAGGATTAATGTGAAGTAAAAGGTATCAGAAAATTATGTAACCTATAAATATTTCTGAAATGTATTTATGAAATATTTCTTCATATGTAATATATTAAAATTGGTCATCTAAAAAATATCCGCTATATTTTACGAGCTGTCACCGAGTTTTTGAACAGATTAATTGGTTGAAAATTAATTAACTCTAAACAATTTCCAATAATCTATTAACTATACTGTTAAACTTAAATTATAGTACCAATAATTATTTCTCAGTGGTATAATAAATACCTACAATGTTTAGAGTGTGCTCCTGGTTCATATGTTTTTTTTCATACAAATTACTTTGATTGTAAGCTACAAATCTGTCAGCCTACGTTCATATTGCAGTCCTGTTGACAGAATTGCTAGGCAACCCCTTGTCAACCCCCTAGCACAGATAACAGAGCTTTGCATTATTTGTTTAACCGTTTCAGTTCTGACTCCCTTGTGAAATGTTCATTTTATATCAGACATCTTATCATATTAGTTTATTAAAAACTAAATAACTTTAAGTTTGATGACATAATAGCAATTTTCTACATTTAAAGTAGGATGAAATTGTCAAAAATTAAAGGGGATGACAGTTTTGGTTTATATTTCGACGGAAACACTTAAAGACTTCTAATACTGATGTGGGCGAATTGGCATAGACGCAATCCCGGCGGCGGTGGGGTCTAGACTCCAGTAGTCTAGACCCCACCGCCGCCGGGATTGCGTCTATGTCAATTCGCCCACATCAGTATTAGAAGTCTTTAAGTGTTTCCGTTCGTGTGTGTTCGTGTTTTTCGTGTCCGTGTCGTTATTTGTAATGTATCCGTACCGTGTGTGGTCATTATTTATTAAACTTTTAACAACGTTGACGTTCTTCTTATGAAGAGATATTACATCTTTGTATTAAAGCCTGAAGATGACTATATATAAATGAGTCGAAACTAGTTGCTGGACAACAATTGGATTACCATAACTCAGGTATTTAAACCATTAATAGTATTTATTGGTAATCCGGAGGCTAACATTCCAATATGAATAAAATCTGGTTTTTTGTATGTCTGAAAACGTAATCTGCAAGTCTACAAGTCTCGATTAACAACAACAAAAACAAAGATCTAAATGTTATTCTAATAAGAAACATATTCATATTCCTCACAACTTTTATACTTTTACCACACGATACCACTTTAAAAAAACCGGTATGAATTTAGGAGACTTGTAATATGCATGTTAAGTTATAAATTAAAAAATATACTTCAAATAAATAAAATTAGATAGACCTATAGGGTATAGCTACATGAAAAGGAACTAGTGGGATGGGGTTGTCGTTGATAAAGATGCTCCTTTAAACTTGCAATACATGTATAACAACCACAATCCTAGCAAACAAAAACACCACAATCATTCTTCTCACGACACGGATATAAATCGCTTGGGATACCTCATGGCCACCACTATGCCATAGGTCAATTAAATACAGGGAGAGTGCTCTAGAGGGAGCCAATAAGTAACTTTTTAATTCTATATCCGACGGTATACTTCTTAATGGGGACTTCCTGTATTTTCTTAGTTGCTTTCAGGTAATTATTTTAATTTTAGTGATTGCCTGCCGTTTTTTTTTCAAATGGTAGCAAATTTAAAAATATTAAGTATGGAGCCCCCATTTTGTATAATTTCTTTGTTGTACAAATAATTTTGGGACTTTCCTATTTTTTCTAAACCTAATGGTTAGAGAGCTAAAGACAATCTAAGTTCATTTTTTGAACCTTCATAAAACATGGGAAAAATTATAATAAATGTATGGCGAAACCATTTGGTAAAAAACAAAAATTCTTATACGTAAAAATGTCTTAAAATAACGTTTTAGGAACGATTTAACTCATAAAAAATATAATTACTCATAAATTAACTTACTTTCCAATATGGTGAAAACAATAACAATGTTTAAATTTCAAGTTATTTTGATAGAAATTTTCTTAATATATCATTTTAAGACAATTCTTAAGTATTCTTTATTTTACTAAATTATTTCGGAGATGCAGGCAGTTAGAATTTACCCCGTGTTAATTTTACGGGGCTAAACAGCTTCAATTAATTGCTTCTAGGTGTTGGATTTAGAGAAAAATGCCAAAACATACGAAGATATAAAATTATGTTTTCAATCCAACAATGATATAAAAATAGGGGTTTGTATATTATATTTGAATTTTATTTTGGAGCCGCCATACTGTAAAAATTGCTTTACTCGAAAATTATAATACGTAACTAAAATCAAAAAAAGAAAATAAAGAGGGTCCTCCTTAAAATTATACCTTCACATATAGAATTAAAACGTTAGCTATTAGGCCACTGATAACATTTGCAATGGAATTCGTATAATTAGCATCAGCTGATAAACAAAAATAACGAACTAATCTGACCTAATGTTCAAATTATCTGTGTTATCTAAGCTTAATATTGACAAAGTACGAAAAATGCGGCATTTCATTTCCCTTTAGGTTGGTCGATTCAAGTGATAACCTGACCTTTTGTGTTGCCTTTAAAGAGCCACATCGTCGATATTGCTGTGCCTCTTATCACAAACCAAAAGAAGAAAAACACACACACATTCACACGTAACACACTCGTACATGCAAGCACAAAAGCACATTGCTACTGTCTTCCTATTGGTTCAGTATTTTGTTTTTGTTATCGATATAACCGTTGTGATATAATCATTGTTGTGCTATTGTTAGTACTACTATTAACTATTGTTATTATTATTCTTAATATCTTTATTATTGTTGTTATTCAATTATTTTCTGTGTACATTGCAAGCTCATGTAATTATTTTTCTATGTTGAATCCTCTTGCAATTATGAATTTATTGTTACATTAGTATATATTTATTTCCCTGTTATGACTTTGTTACTTATATCTTTTGTTAATGTATTTTTAATATTTATCTAATTATAATTTTGTGTGCAAAATGAAAATTTTTTATCTCACAACTTGTACTCAAATATGCCTTTGTCGTTGAAATGAATGAAATGAAATGAGAAAGTGTAATTATTGAATTCTGTTGGTTTTCAGGTCGACTGGGAAGTTACATTCATGTGGTTACTCGTTGATTGACGTAACTGAATTAGAATTCCTCCCGAACATGTTCCAGCCGGCCCATTCCGACAGTCTATTAAAAGTGTTATCGATAATCAATGATACGATTCCAGTTTTCAATGATCGTCCTCATGTATTTTATTATTTTTATATTGTATTTATTATATTTTATGGCATTAATGTTTACTCAATAAATAAATGAAGTTCTTGAATATTGATTACTTTAAATAGAAGTATTATTTTAATATTATTTTAATAGACGTAGAGTAAATTAAAATAAGTTTGCGGCTAAGATCTCGGTGCTACGTAACATTTTCAGTTCTCGGTTGTTGGTTAAGAACTTTCAATGGCTATAACAGCCACATGTAGGTTCTAATAGCACGGTAATGAATTGTAAATGTGTATGCTTGCTTACACATGTTATATTACTATGCACAAATTTTATTATTTACTAAAAATTATAAAAAAATAAAATATTAACGTTAATTGTGGATATAAATCAATACGTTACATATTAAGCCTTTAGTTGAACAAATTTATACCAAAGTGCAGCACCTCTTGGCCTGCTGAGTGAACAAACTACCTCGCTAAATTAAAGGCGAAAGAGCTGAAAAGAAGAAGGCGAATGAGCGGAGCGAACGAGCTTTTACTGGAAAATAAAAGTGACGTTTACTAATTTTACCGTACATAAGCTCGGTCACCCTAGGCAACTTAATAGCAAAATAGGGATATTTTAGAAGATTTAACGTTTATAACATTACCATGAACAGATATAACAAAACCAAATTACACAAGAGACATATATGTAGTGGTTTGTGCTCGGAACGATTTCCTATGTTATACCTGCAACAATGACCAACAAATTCGATACCTTTTGCTTTTGGCTGATTGTTAAATTTTAGTTTTATAGAGCGAAATTGTGATTTTTTTACAAAACTCTACTGCGGAATTTATTTACCATGACCGGTTAGAAAAACAAACGCGTCATGAATTTGTTTCACAGTGATCATTAATCAGTGATGGAAAATGTCCGCGAGCATGTACTGTGCTATTATGTATTACAGTAATGTATTACTGTGATAATCACTAACACCATCACTAACAATCAAATTTAAACAAAAAATTAACCAATATAAATTAAAAAGAACAAAATTTCTAAAGTTATCGTAAACTAACATAATTTATGATTTTTTATATATTAAATTCATTATTTCAGTAAATTACCAATCAGGCAGTAGGCTATTATGACGCAGTCGTCTGAAAAAAAGGAAAGTCATTAGATTACTCGTATTAATTACGGTAGTGGACTAGTGGATTTATTTGACTGCAGTGATTGACGTTGAAGATAGGAATAAAATATACTAATTGAAATATTGAAATAGTAAAGTAGCTTATAATGTACAAAAAAATATAAGAATACTCTTTTATTAAGAAAATATTGCATTTAGCAATTCCTCCTATATAAAAGTTTAATACAATGTTTACGTGCAGCTTCTGGTGGTTTAGTGCCTTAAGTATATTAATTAATCATTTAAATTTCGTAATAGAAATTACATAAAAACTCATTTGTCATGTTAAGAATAATAAATTTTGCATCAAATGGGCAAGGAAGGTTTTTCTCAAATAAAAACAATATAATATTCTGCTACACTAATTGTACTTCCACATGTGAACAGAAATTTATAATTTACGCATAAGGACAAATTTTGGAAATAGCCTATATCAATACCTCGTAATTTAGCTATTGTAACTAGTGTAGCACATTCGGTGAGTGTATATATATATATATATATATATATATATATATATATATACATATATATATACATTATATTTTATATATATATATATATATATATATAATGGAGATTAGTTAAAAACAAATTAAGTAATACATGTATTTATCAAGAATAGGATACCGAATTTGAGACTGTAGAGGGAAATGAGTTAAAATAGCGGTGAGGTCACGTACTGAAGTGTAACGACAAGTTTGGAATGACAAAACTGAACAACTGATGGGCTGGGGTTTACTGTAGGGATTGGATGTGTGCCACGTTTTGACTTGCACCGTATTGCTATCAATGAATATACTGTTACTAAATAAGGAAATTAGGACGAGCATCCTCCTATTGTGAATGAAACGTAAAAGAGTTCAGACTAAAATACTCGATTATCAGCTACCCTGTTGTTTGTTTATTTTATATAAATGACTTTGTAGTGAATACGCCTTAACGGCGGAGGGTTAGTGCTGTAGTATTACGGTGTTTGTATAAAGGTATAATGTAAATAAACACCTTGGACCGAGGAGTATGTTCCTTCTTCGTTTAACAAAATAAGTATAAAATATCGTCGATACACTAACATTCCAAATAGGAGTTTTTCACATTATTTTTAAAATTTATCTAAACAAATTATGTTACATATACAGTGTTAAGATTTAAGCTAAATAAGTATATGAGTGAAAAATGTCAAACAATTTTGTTGACTCTATTAGATCCCCGAAAGTCAGGTTCCCACTCACCGATCATCCTTGTGTCTGCGTACAGAAAATGATTATATTTTATGAATAAGAGGATTATCGTATAGAATTAGAGTTTTCAAAAGTTATCATGAATGATTAAACTATGAGATCTCAATGTTACATGTTTTTTTTTTCATGACTCAACCTATTAACATTGTTTTCCTTATAAATAATTTACAAAGATTTTTTTTGTTTCGTATTTATAAATTACTAAAATCTATACTATTTTCATTTGCTATAAATTTATTATTACTAAGTTTAAGTAAAATTATTAATTTGAATAAGAAATGCAATGCTTTTATTTAAAATCTCATGAAGAAAAACTGTAGTTCTTAATGATGATCTTATTATTTAATACATTAAAATGTATAAAAAACAAGACTTTATAGATACTAGATAATTGTTTTTGAGATAATTTATAACAATTTGCATGACCTCTATATAAATATAGCCGATGTTTTTACAACAAAATTCAGCAAATCTACATGAGTTTTATTGTAAATTTCTTAATCACTTAGGTCTTGTAACAAGATTCTAGTTTGTTTGAATATTCAAAACTATTGTGGAAAATAATAATTTTTTATTTTATTTCAATAGCCTACAAAATATACATCGGTAAAATGTGACAAACTTAATTTTTTTTATATCCATCAACGGAAAACTTTAATTTTTAATTTCATTTGCTTTTTATTTACTTTTTAGGGAAGAGAGAAATAATGCTCTTACACGGAAAGGGACTCAACAATTTGTGCAGTCTGTCCGGCATCTCAGACCCAATTACACTATGATAAGCGACATTCCAAGGGTGTCTAGAGTTCGAGCCCTGCGCGGCACCAGATGTAACATTCATTGCCCGCTATCCGTCATTGGTGTCATAGATCAGTCTTCTTGCCCACAGGCAATCTCTGATAAGCTACAGCAGATACACTGTAAAGCGGAAGGTGCTGCTCAACTCGTCTGATATCGACCCATCTTGCCGAGTTGAATGCGCTCTTGACATCAAGGGATATAATATGCAATATTCTGCGAAAGAAAGGTTAAACATTAGGATCTTAGGAATTATGATTCGAGGTACATTAAACTGGAAATGAAACAACTCGTATCATGCTGATAAAAAAGGTTCAAAAAGAGTATAAAATGGTTTAAAATGGAGTGTATGTATTTAAAATGGAGGGCTTCCAGGCTGGATAGGTCACTTCTAGTACATCTTGTACATTTGGAGCTAGTTTCAATTTGATTAGAAAGTTCGTAACCGGTTTACATACAATGGTCTAATTATTTTGTTGTGTTTTTTAAATGGGTCCACGGGTTTTCTAAGACAAGTGTATTACAGTATATGTTAAGATTTTTTATAAATGTTGGTTTTAATCCATTTTAGTACCCTAACTGTAGATAAATCAGTTAAAAAAAATTATCGTTGAAATGCGGATTTGAAATTGTTGTAACTGAAGATAAAGAAGGAAAACAGTTGAAGAGTGATTTTATTCTGGCTAAGACTTCTTACATTAAAAAGCAATTAGGACGACACGAACAATTACCGCTTAACTCAGAACAGAGCCTAGCGGCGGAACAATCGGGGCGTTTATTGAATCTTTCAATGAGTGTTAGTTTCAATAATTAATGGGACAAGGCCTTTAACAGTCTAAGCCACTCAATGCCCATTTATTTAGAGATTGAAGTTAACAAAAAATTAGCGATAGAAAGTTTTTTTGTAAAAAAAGTTGAAATTTGCTGAATTGCTAAAATTATTGATGGCTGAAAGTAGAAGTGGCCCAGAGATTGGACAGAATGACCTTGAAAATCAGCTGATCGGAAAAGCGCGGGAAAAAAATCAGCAGTGTTGCCAACCCCCAGGGATTTCCCAAAATTTCCCTGCAGTGTTACCAACTCATACCATTCACTATAAAGTATACACTATAAACCATATACTATAAGGTATACACTATAAAGTATATACTATAAGGTATAGTCCGCGGTAGAGGTAGAGAGTTTCAGCTCTCGAGGTTGTGCCAGGCATTATAATTTGTCAGAGGCAGTCCCATTAGGACTGCTATAAACCCATTACAGTCCTAATGGGTTTCGTGACTGATGGAGTCACGATATTGAGTGGCTCCTCTTCTTCTTCTGTGAGAAGAGCTTTTCCCGTGGGAACATGACCTTTTACCAATCGTTTGTTGGAAGTGTACCTTCTACCTTCAGTTCGTCTTGGTCCTTGGACTGTTCGCGTCGCGTAGTGTGATGTCTGTGCGTTGTTCGTGTTATTGTGTAGTGGCTGTGTAGTGCGTGTTTTGTTATTGTGATGTTTAGTATGTGTTGTGTTATTGTGTAGTGAAATGTGTTGTAAGTGTAAAATTCTATGAGTATTAAGATGGTTAGGTGTAAAAGTGTTAAAGGTGAATTAATTAAAAAACAGTAAATTTAAAGAATGATATTTATTTTACAAAATTAAAAATATAAATTTAAACGACCAGTGATGGTCTGCCTGCAGTGTGGGCAGCGGAAAAGACGAATTGAACATTCAGGACATACGACGTGTCCGCAGGGCTGTAGGGCTGTTGTAGGTAGTGTGGCCATACATACATGGCATTGGATACTTCGTGGACTTTCCGTTGTTATCGTGTTGTTTCTGGAGTAGTGCAGATGGTCAGCGATGACCGGACCTTGAACACTTAAAATATGCTCCAGGGTCGACTTTATGTCGGCCCATATCACTGGTGCGATATCCAGTGCTTGTGATGTGTTTGTGCCTAGTACTTGGGACGCTACTGCTGTTATTTCTCGGAGTTCCGCTCGAACCAGAGCAAGTTGGAGTACTGCCCGACTGTCTGCCCTTGTGGAGGACTGCTCAGCATTCTGTAACATAAGGTAAGTGTTTTAAACTCTCTTGTTTTACAAGTAAGAAAAAATTAATAATTATTTAAATTGAAATTAATACATGTAGTTTTTACCTGAAATAAAGCTCTCCGTCTGAGATGAATCAGACGCTCTTCGCGTTGACACCCTCTACAGAGTGGCCCCGCCTCCGAAGGTATTCTCTCAGAACAGCTCAAATTCTAAAAACAAATTTATTAAATTAAAATATTAAATTATTAAACTTTAAAACAATTAAAGTTTCAAAATTATATATGTGAATTACTAACCATATTATTTTGGGGTGCCTCGGGGGAGACAGTATTCACCAATGCCTGAAAACAATACAATCGTATATTAAATTTATAGCTGTATATTGTTATTGGTATATCTATTAAATAGGAAAGAAATGAAATAGGAATGTTATGAAAGAAGAAAAACCCTAATACAGTGTTTGTTCTTGCTAGGGGTGGTATTGTTCTCCTAAGTTGAATTTCCCAATTAGGTGCTATGTATATTCTCCTATCTCTCTAAAAAAACAAATAAAAACTAATTACCTGAAGAGCCTCAGTATTCTGTTCAATAACATAATTAACTATCTGGTTAGGTCGTCTACCGATTCTGAAATAGTCAGCCACCTCTAATTCCGTTGGAAAGAATACCTCGCCCCCTCGCTGAAAAATAAAAACATGATTACCTGGAGAACAGTTGAGTTGTATTCAATTGTGCGTTCGGTAGGACCCCCGACTCTGGGGTTATATCTCTCTGGATTAACCATATTATCACCTCGCTGAAAACAAAGTATATTAGTTTTTATTTGTAGTATATTAAGGGTATGGTATAGTGTATATATTTTATTCTGTTTTAAAACAATAAAAAACAAGTTATATTATTGTAGATATATATTCTTACCATGAGGGTGTATCGCTGCCAACGAATACCATTCACTACAATTTGTTCTTGAAAAACGTAAATTCCTGTCTCTGATGTAGGTCCAAAATATTCTAACCAATTATTTATTGTTTCTTGTGCAGCAACCTAAAACGTTATTTTACAATTAGAGAAAATATTTTTGTAAAAAATTATAGTTAAACATAAACAATAATAATAAAATTATTAAACTTACTGATTCTAGAGGCTGGTAGCTTGGTGGGGGTGGAAACTGCCCAGGTCTTCCCCGATAATTTAAAATTTGCCATTCTCGGTTGCGAAAATATTGTTCCCCTGTTAACTGGAAACTCTCATTCTGAAACATTAAAACTGTATTAATAGAAATAATAGCTAGTGTAGAAACTATTATTAAAGAGTAATATTTTAAATAACCTACCATTGGTGGCACATATCTCCTTGATGGTCTAGCACTGGGCTGGCTGGTACGTAGCTCACCGGTCATTCTCTCCTCCAAAATGGCAATCTAAAAATAATAATAATAATAATATAAATTAATATAGCAAATAATAATGTAAACTAATCTAATAACTCTATAATGTGTGAACTTACTCGGGGGTGACAGGGTGTCTCAGGGGAGGGTTGGGTTGGTCTCCTCTCTTCTTCAGGGAATATCCGCTGGGTAGGGAATGTGAACTCGTCTTCTATCTAAAAAAATATATATAAAATCATTTTATGGGTATATAATAAAAAATAAAGAAAAACACTTTAGATAAAAATTAAACAATATTTACTTACATTATTGGGTGAAGATGCCGGTGTCTGGGGTGCCTCAGGGGAGGGTTGGGGTGGACTTGGTATCTAAAAATAAAAAAAAAAAAAACATAAAATTACTTTATGGGTATTTGATAAAAAAAACTTTAGATAAAAATTAAACAATATTTACTTACATTATTGGGTGTAGATGCCGGTGTCGGTGAAGGCGGTCGTCTTATTGGCGAACGATCTCTCATGTCCTAAAAACAAATACCCCCGTCGCAGCAGACCTGCGTACTCAGCGAATTTCCAATGGAATTTAAGATTATTTACTTTCCCCATAAAAACACCATAGGATCGAGTATGTAGGTTTGCTGCCATTGGGTGTTGTTAGAAAATCTAAGGTAATCAATAATTGGTGAATGTAAACACAAAATTGTATCAAACTCTGGCAGTTTTTTATTTTCCCCATAAACCCCATGGGGGTGAGTATGTAGGTTTGCCGCCATATGGGTTTTGTAAGCAAGTATAAGTTAAACCTTATATAGATAATGTACATACCAAATTTGATTAGGTTATGTTAATAAATAAGCAAGATATAGGGTTTTCTTGATTTCCCATAAGAATAACATGGAAAACACATTTTTTGATTTGCCCCGTAACCAGTTATGCTATGATAAAAATTCAAAATACCAAATTGTTTGTTTTTTTAAGCTCTTTTAAATGGTTTCAGTTAAAATTAATGAATTTTAAAAATTAAGGTCCAAAAATGCCAAAAACCCATTTTTGACCCCTTTGAAACCCCATAAACCCCCGTTCCCATAACCCGAGAATGCTGGTTCGCGAACTCATGAAAATAGATCTGGTCTTACACCTCCATACCAAATTTCATCAAAATCGGAGGTCACCTTCAAAAGTTATCAGTACCACGGACACATAGATAGATAGATAGATAGATATATAGATATATATATATATACATATATATGAAAATGAACGAATGGTGTTTTTAGCTTCTGGGGACCTCAAAATGAAAAAGTAAAGTGGTCCCGGGCTTAGGTCTTACCATGGCTACTACCGTAATAGCGTATTCCCTATAGGGAAATTCGCTAAAAACAAAAACAAATTAATTTATAATTAAAACATAAAGATAATTTACAAAAGAAAGAATGTTCCTTACCTGTATTCTTTGTGGAGTCCTTTGAATAGGAGGCGCTGGCAATTGCCACTGTAAAAATAAAAAGTAAATTTGTATTTAGAATTTAGGAATAGGATATAACTAGACTTGATGGTTAAATATTAAAAGTACTTACTTGTGATAGTTCACGTCGGATTTCCTCAGGATTTATCCCATCATTTTCCTAAAATAAAAAAACATAACTATAACTTATATTTTCTCTAATAATTAAAAGTAATCATAATAATAATTAGTGTTACTTTATACTAACCAAATGGTGTCTTACAAGAACCGATCCGTCCTGTAAAAATGTGCGGGAAACATGTATATATCTCCCATTAGAACTTCCATTGCTACTAACCCCAGAGAGTCTTATCATCTGAGTTAGTCGTTGGTCAAATTCATCCTGAAAGAAATAATATTTCTTTCAGTTGTATTACTAACTGTTATTGCTAAAAACTAAAAAGAAAAATGATATATACTCAATGAACCCACCTGAGATATTTGCCTTAGCTCCTGAGACACATTAGAGATACTTGATATATCCGACCCCGTCTGCAAATGTTGAATTAAATTAGTTATAAATAAAAATATTAATTTAGAGGGTATTTGCTTATAAAGTCTAAATATATTTACCTGTAAAACAAGGACATCCAAGTCATCCGCAAAAAACATGTCCTGACAGAGTGGTTGTTGTGAACTTCCCTAAAAAATAAAAACAATTGATAGAACCTATTTGCATTGATATATAATAGTTAAAATAAGTATCTTCAATAAAATAAAAAATTATTACCTGTGGAGGGATGTTTTCTTCGTCGCTGTCTGCAGCAGCGGTTCGAAGCGCAAGTAACACTAATACGAATAATACCATATTAAGCACAATAAAGAGCATCTCTGAATTGGTACATAGGGTGGCCTGTATTTATGCACATAACCCCTCTTTTACAGTTATCAGCTGTCCAACCATATTCAAGGCTAGTAAACCCCACCTACCCCCAATCGTACTACCCCTCCGCTTCCCCTGACCAGTTGGTTATGGCGTCACCGTTGAGTTTGTATGAATTGTGTCTTTATAGTATTTGTCTAGATTTTCCCACACCTTACCATATTACTAATCAATTTAAAGATGTTTTACCAAATTCAATAATTACAGATCTAAAAGAGCAATTAAAAAAATTTACAATAGTTAGATCCCACTACATTCCTTTATTTCAAAAATGTAAATTTAAATTCTTAACACATTCAGAATGTGACGAGTGTAGTTATAAGTCAACTTTCAAAATACTGACTAATCCTGGAACCTGTCCAATCTGTGAACGCCAAATATTAATATTTAGAGACATCCCATGTGATTGCTACATGGATAGCAGTGACGAATCTGGGGTGAGTACTATAGTTATTATTTTGGTTTCCCCCACCACTTCCCATATACCTAGAGTGTGTGGAGCCGGACAGTCAGTTTGCTGTAAAATAATGGAGAGGTGGTATTTCATATTATTTAACACGGACCAGCTAAACGAAGTATACATGTGTTTACTTAGTCTTTTTGTGCGGGATCCGGGAATACAAATTCGGGTCACGCTTCAGTACCAGCTGTCCGATAATGGTGAGTGTAAATTTTTTTATCAGCGTGGAAGTGGCTGTGATCAGTCGGTGGTGAGATGTCCTCGTGCTTGGATGTTATTGTGTTTGAGGGCTATTTGAGCCCTATTTTTACATGTCTCTTCTTCTGCCCTCACACGGTGCATATTGCACCATTTGTAACTATAAATTACCACATTTGTATTCCATCCGGGGAATTAACCCGGGTGGAATACAGGTGGTTGGTTTTTTATAATTGTTACCGGTGCAATATGCACTTCTCCACCGGCTGGCTGGAACACTTCTTGCGATAAGGTTAGTAGTGGTGGGGGAAGAGTGGTTGGGTTAGCCATCTCTTTTGGGTTATTCAGTCATGGAGCACACTTGTGTGGAGTTTGACGTTTTTGAACACACCCTGTTCCCCGTATGGGTACAGGGTATTTGTTTTTGGGGCCACCCTATACAGGTGGTCCCTACAGTAACAATAAAATACCATCTATGTATATCCCCTGTGTTACGCGCCAGTGTTAAAACCCATTGGCGCGTAAGATATCTGTGCCACAATTGTGGCACAGATTACACAACTGGCCCTGGTGAGTGTATTTCCATTTTATTTTTACTCCTATTATTTTCTGTAGGTTCGAAGGGTAATTTTTCGTTACCCTTGTGTTTCTATTATTAAATATTATTCTGATTTCTTATTTTTGATATAAATTATTTTTGCGGTTCGAAGGGTAACTTTTCGTTACCCTTGTGTTTCTATTATTAAATATTATTCTGATTTCTTATTTTTGATATAAATTATTTTTTGCGGTTCGAAGGGTAACTTTTCGTTACCCTTGTGTTTCTATTATTAAATATTATTCTGATTTCTTATTTTTGATATAAATTATTTTTTGCGGTTCGAAGGGAGTAACTTTTCGTTACTCCCTTTGTTTTCAACTGTTTTCCACACCACGGTAGGCATGTATGCCAGGCCGTACAGTTGTAGGCGCGTTCTTTTTGTTAACCCAGAGCTTCCACCGGAGGCCTAACCTCTGGGGTAGGTTGCCCCAACCATCGCAACCTACGGTGGTAGCCACTCCATTACAAAAATGCTACCTCCCTTTTTATTTTTTTATTTTTTACTTTTATGTATTTTTTTATTGTGCATCTCAACTTCTGCGTTTCCCGAGCACATACAGGGAAAACATGTTACGTTTTATGGGGTTTAACCCAACCTGTATAACCTCTGTTCCTGGTCTTATAAGGTCTTACACCGGCCTGATAGACGAGGGTGCCAACTCAATAAGAGTTCACCCGGGATAGACCCCGGATGTGGTACTCAGCAGAAGCTATAGCGCACTTTTTATTATTATTCTTATGTATAATACAGTCTACTGTGACTGTGTTTTGTTTTTCATAAATTTCTATTACATTATTATGGAAGTTCCTTAGAAATTGAGCTTTTTCACTTCCCTTTGTATGAATAACATCAAAGGGTTTTAGCAGAGAACGCATCAGTTTCTTACTGAATGGCATTTCACCATCTTCCCACTTTATCCTGTGGAAGTGGTGAGTCAGCCAGTTAGCTGTTCTCTGCATTTTTTCATTTAATCTGTTGAAATTGTAAGGAGATCGGAACACTATCTGTGTTCTTTACGATCTCCCTACAATGGCCAGCTCTTTTACAATAAACTCATTATTATTGTCTTTGAACCCGTGAAATTCAACTACGGCCTCCATTCGGCCACCGGGTGTACAGTAAAATTTCGTCTACTAAACGGTCACACAAATACGATGGTAACTGATCCGATTGAATTTCATTACCCGATATAACTTGATCGATAAAAGCTTTAATCTCGTTTTCAATATAAAACAATTCTAAAAGAGACCGAGATATTAGCGATAAATTATTTAACAGCATATACCATTCGGTGGTGCCTAGAGCTAGGGAGTGATCTCCATCACAGATGAACACACAATGATTGCCAAACACTGGAGACACCTTTATACTATAGGTTCCCTCGTTTACAATTATTCTACTCTTATTTTCAAGCGATAGCGTTATTTCATTGAATTTGCTGTAAAATTGGCAGAATAGGTCATATGACCAGTAAACTAGACCGTTTCTCCCCTTGAATAAATTCGAGAGAGTTGTCTCTGTTTTTGAAGATCCCAGTTATAACACATTTCTTTAATTCCGAATCTAGGTAGTGAACAGATTTTAAAAACACCCCGGTTACCAGATTGATGGGTTCGTTAATTTTAGGAACAGGTGCGGGATCCGTTCCGCTTGACTCCATGATCGCGACTGACCAATTATGTAATTTCGTTAGAGTTAATTTCTTTTACTACCGGAGTCAAGTTAAAGACTGTTGCCGGCGACCCCTGTCTCTAGCGATTTGCATCCAAATTGATTTTCTATCTTCATCGGGTAAAATGTAAACCTTCGTTACGAGAGGTTTTGAAAATGTAACTTTTTTCTTTGTCATGATTAAACGGCCACCTTGCGTACCTCCCCTGTTATGGGAGTGTATGTGAAGTGGTCGTCGTGCAAAATTAAACAGTAGGCCCAAGTGTTTGCTTTAAAGTCCTCGTCGGCCTGAATTTCCAATTTTATTTCTACACCCCCGGTTTTTATAGACTCGTCTTGTTTAGAACAGTCGATGACATACAGTGGGCATTTAGTTTTAAAGTCATTAAAATCCAATATTGGGGATCCCACTCTACCGTAGTAAGAGTTTTGAAACAACTTGTAATAATCGTAGTACAGAGCGCTGTTACTATTGGTCGGTTCATACGGGTAATATTTAGAGTTTAAATATAATTTTATTTCTCGAATTTTGCATGAATCAAAAAGACTCATATCTTTTACTAAATTGTTCCTTCTATCGGTTTGAAACCCTACAATAACCATTCGAGGGACCTCTAGTCTGGAGCTACACCTGATAGGCCATGATAATACTTTGGTAGTCGTCGGTAGGTTGGGATATTCGTGTATCTCCCATGAGCGGAATGGTATGTTTATAGCAGGATTTTTTTCGATAAATCTATAAAGTTTAAGTTTTGTCGCATCATTTACAGTAATGTGAGGGACCCTCCAGTAAATTTTAGAAATTTTTAAATCTAATGTTCCAGCCGTGGTTGTCAAGGCAGCGTTTAAATCAGTAGAAGATCTTAGCAAAATCAATTCTTGCTTGACGTTTACTAAAACTCTTCTGTAATCTTCTGCGAATCCCAAAAGTAATCGCAAGGGTATAGAATAAACGAAATCCGTGACTGTTTCCGATTGCCCCGGACCCAGCCAGCACGCGCTTTTTAAACTATTTTTCTCTTCACCGCGCAAAGAAACTAGATGCTTTAATGTCGTGGTAAGTCCGACACTTCTGATGCGATCTATGGTTACACCGAAAATTTCAAACCGGATCTCGTCGAATAAAAATGCAATTGCATTGTTTATAAATTTAACATCCTGAGCAGTAGTGTTATCGGTTTTGACGGCAGAGGCTTTGCCTTCTATTATAATATAACTATCAAATGGAGCGGTAATTATGTCTTGTTGTAAGATGGGGATTCTGATTTCATCGTTATTTTTATAAGTAGTAGACGCGTAAGGTTGATGTGTGTGAAACTCCATATTAGTAATACTATCATCATACATAGCTTTATCGTCTATTGCCAGTAGAGCCATTCTTGTAAACTTTAAAACCAAGAGAGCGTAAGAAATTAATGTTTTTCCAACTTAACTCGTTGGCTTTCCGTCTAGGACTAAGCACTTTTATATGTGATGTGTCCCTATGTAGTACCAGCCCCATTGTGCCTAAGATGAAGTCTAACCGAAATAGGTTCTCCGCGAAAATTTATTAACGCGTTATTTTGGTCTTTAAAAGACACACTAATGTTTGTGATACGTTGAGCGATCACAGGCAAGTAAATAACATTCTTAGGTATTTCGATGATTTTATACCCGGGTGGTACGGCCGGATAGAACTCGTGTATTACATGTCCCTCGATACCGTTCAGATATGACCCACGAGTGATATTGCATTCTACGCGTATGGAATTCACTTTTAAAATATCCACCGGTAAAGGTGACGTGTGTAGTATATTGGCCGGTAATATTTCAGGTTTGAAACCTAGTAGTTTGCCAATATTTGCCGGTTTTTCGAAATTCACCGCCTCTGAGCAATTTAGTTCGGCTTTCAATGTATTGTTGTTAGGTTTTAAACTGAATGTAACTTCTTTCGGTAATTTTCCCGCGATATACTTTTCAATATCTTGGAGTTCATAAGATCCATCAGGAATATGAATTTCTTTATTGTCACCATAATAAAATATATTGTTGATGTTTTTTTTCTATATTAGGTATAGAGTTCCAAGTCATAATCTCTATGAGACCGAGTTCGTATCTCCCATTACTGACATCGATAGGGAATGACAGTTCATGTGATAGTACACTACTTGTCCCCGTGAGACAAAACATTACTGCTGAGAAACTTTAAACACAAGTGTCCACAAACGACTGAATTAAAACTTTGCTCTCTCTTACTATTATAATAAATGTCACAACCTTTGAAGTATTCCAATAGCTCCGGTGGGGGTCTCAGATTACCGAAACTGTCAAAATAATATACTTTATTATTAAGCTTTTTGTAGCATACCCAGTGAGTACCGGTACCACCGCTGGAATCTAAATTTATTATAGCTGTCTCATAAGCCCTGGGGTGAGTGGGTAGGTTATCACGCATAAATACTCCTCTAAAGTTTGGTATTCCCAAGCATTTCGCATAATCCATTAATTCGTAGTTCGTAAGTGGTTTTATTGGTATTTTGATGTTTTTTTTTCTTGAGCTGCGCCTTTTTCTCTTGCCGGAACCTTCTGTTCTGTACGGTCTTAGATATAACCCCTTGCCTTTTCTTTTTGAACCCCGTTTTTTCCTCTTTCCCCCACCAAATTTTGTTTTTGCCTTCATGGCTGTTGTGACAGCCCAAGCTGCGGCTTTTTCCCCAATTGAAGCGTCACTCGATTTTACTCGTTGCCAAGCTCTTTCGGTCAATACTTGGTCCGCGCGCCTCCGGTTTTCCGAATCTTTATATCTCGAGTATGCTATATCGTGTTCTTTACACGCTTGGTCTAATTTATTTATACCCGGATCGCCTCTTGCCAATCGTTTTTTCAATTTAGTTCCTGGTCCACAATATTGATAACCTCCGGGCAGATGAAGTTCGTAAGGTAAAGCGTCTATCGCTCTGTTAACAATAGAAGAGATAATACCTCCGCCCCCTTTGACAGTAGAAGGCCGAATGATGCGGGTTCTCTTTGATTTCCCCATTTTATTTGATGTATCTCAGCACCTCGTATAGCTTGTTTAATAGGGTTTCACGTATACAGGTCAGTTCTAGTATTTCTAATGCACTGGGGTGAGAGGTTTCCACTGTATTACTGAATTCATTATACTCTAAAACACCACTGTCGGTTATAAAGTAAATGCGACCGTTTATATATCTAAAGGCCCCACTAACTCGAGCGGGCACACCAAACAATACGGATGAAGTGGACCCCAAAAAGGTCCCCGTGAATGTACATTCGTTTATTTCAAAAATGTAATGATCGTCAGCAATGAGAAGTGTTTTACCGGAATTAGTTGAAACAACAGCGTTAATCTTTGACACCTGTTTCCCCAGTATTGTGATTATGTTGTAGCTTACTTTTAGATTCAGTGTTGGGAATGAAAAGATATATACCTGTTTGTTTGTAAATAATGCAATCTCTCCATTGGGTCTCTGGTAAATGCCTGAAACCTCATAAAAGTCTCTAGGTAAAAACCCCAACCAATCGGTTATCTTTGTTGGCTTAGTATATTCCTCAGGGTATCTATAGCTCGGTATTAAATTTATAACCCACACGTAATCTCTAAAGAATGCGAAAATCTTTTTATTAACTATAACAAATGTTTTTATTTGGTTTTTTATCTCACAAATATCTCTGTTCTCTTGCACATACGGTTTATGTGTAGTCGTGGTAGTAGAAGTAGTGGTTGTAGCAGGGGTTGTTGTGGTAGATGTTGTGTTTCCCGCACGTCCATACAAAAACTGAACCGCCAGTATGTCGTCTTTACTTAGAGTATATTCATCAAGCGATGTGATATTTTCGGGGTCGCGGTATAAAGGATACATTATAGAACTTTTATCATATGAATGGTCTAAGCCTAAGGCGTGACCAATCTCATGTAAAATAGTTAAAAAGAACGATGAATTTCCATGTTGAGGTAGTGACATTGAAAAATCCCAAGTCTCTTCAGAATCCATATGGATATCGGTTTGATTGTAATGTGGGGTGGGGAGAAACGCGTGTCCAAGGATCGTCCCAGGACCATCAAATGGATAATAACAAGTATCATGACGTGAATAAAAGAAATGTTTTCTATCGTTGGAAAATGATATAATAATTGTAGGGTTTTTAAAATCTCTTTTAAAAGTTACATTTATATGACTTCCCCATAGAGCGAAAGCTTTTTCGATAATTTCTGGGTGTAAATTATTCCCAAACTGGAACCATGTTATCTGAGTGCTATTCCATTTCCTGTTAGGGATTGCTGAAAATGGTAGTAGGACATCCTTATTCCCACACCTGGGTTGAGACATTAGCTGTAGCGTTTCATTATCTAAAATACCAGTGCTGTTTAAACCGAAAGTGTCTTGGAATAATCTAACTGAATTATGTATATCCTCGGTCTTGGCGTTTTCATTTAGGTAACCATAGCGTGTAAGATACTCTACCGTCTGGTTGCACAAGACCAAGGGCAATAGAGCTATAAATAATAAAACAGACCCCATCCTTAGTGTTCAACACTTAACAAGCATCTGATTGTTCCCCGAGGTCAAACCCCTATTTAAGGCCATCATCATTAGACTCTCTTGTTTCTGCTTACATCACCACTGCCATCAACCATCATGTCACTTTCTAAAAGACTGGCTGTCTGACCTTTACCAACAGCAAATAATTCCTCCCAATTGAGATAATCATCCTCACCGGCTGTAGGTAATGACACGGTTCTGCCCGACTGTTTCTGATTGATGTAGTTGAAAAGTAATACTCCAAATTTTCTCAGGTTTTTATCGTGATATATTTTATTATTTTCGATTTTACCTTCGCACTTTGCTAAACGGTCCTTCATTTCATTCAAGGTCAGTTGTTGGTTGACCAAGTTAGTGGTTACCAGCGTTAATTCTTTTTGTACAAATGCTTTTGTAGCGGCATCCTGACTGTTTACAGGGTTATTCAGATTAATAATTTTATTATTATTGGCATTGTAGTCACTGTTTTCGGTGTGTAAGCAGATTTTTTTTAAGGTGTGTAGATTAACAGCATCACTGTCTTCAATGGGATCGCTGATATTTTGTAATCTTTTTCCTAGGAATGTGTATCCATCCTTGACTGTGG
Source organism: Neoaliturus tenellus (assembly GCA_030545055.2). Taxonomy (NCBI): domain Eukaryota; kingdom Metazoa; phylum Arthropoda; class Insecta; order Hemiptera; family Cicadellidae; genus Neoaliturus; species Neoaliturus tenellus. The sequence goes on from CM061532.1 coordinate 78,083,486, forward strand.
GAATACTTTTTATATCAACATACACTTTTGTAGCGGCATCTCTGGAAGCCACGGGGTCGCCCAAGTTAGTTAGTCTTTTCTTTTCAATATCGAAATTCCCTTCAGGTGTTAAATTAAATCCGTCTCCTTTCGGACCTTTGAGATCCTTTTGATCACCCTTTAGGGTACGTCCAAACTTGTCGATGGTCATTTTAATAATGCTTTATATCTGCTGTTACCAGCACCTCTTATATAACCTGCCTCCCTCAGCTCTTCAATAATACTTATGATTTCGTTAGCGTGCACCCGGTTACCGGTTTCAGTGGACATACAGATATGCTTGAGTCGTGCCACTAATTCATTAATATCATCCCAGTAAATTATGTTGCGGGATCTTTCATTTTTCCACTCTACACCTCTACCCCTCAATGGAGGAAACAGGATTCTAATAAATTTTTTATATTTTGTACCTCTTGTTCCTTTGAGCTTTCCATTATATCTATAACCCTCTCTATGAGCATTACAAGCCGTCAGTATACTTTTATATGTTTTCATATCGTTTTCGGTGGTTGTTTTTTTATCCGGAACATTTTTAAAAATGAGTTCATACAATCCCTCGGTGTTGCCATAGTTTACACCCCCTATAATTATATTACCATCGCTATCAAAGTCCATTGTTTTATCTCCAATCATTAAGGTTTGATTTTCATACCTAGGTCCATACGTATAGTCTATAACTTTTTTACTGGTAACGTCTTTTAAAAAGGTTTTCATATATTCTTTGGTTAGGCTGTTATTGAAGTGTTCATTCACTAGCTCGGATGCAGATGATTCAGACACCAAGTCTGACAGTTGTGTTGTAGTTGCTCTTGGAGTCGAGGAAACAGAGGGAAAAAACTCATCCTCACTGTAATCCATGTTTTCCATTCCTTCTTCCTTGATGTCCTGTTTTGATTCCTCCTCCTTTTTTATTTCTGGCTGATTAACATTTTTTCTCAGTTCCTTCAGTAGAGGGTTATATTGTTTTTCTAATTTAATATCTGTCTCTTCGATACCTTCTTTGAACATTTTATATTTACGCCTGATGGCGTTTCGCAACTTTATTAGTTGCTCTGTTAGTTGTTCGCTCTTGCGTTTCATATTTGCAAATGATTACCCGGGGTGGATTACTTCTAATTTATGGCATTTCCACCTGTCTTATAAACATAGCACGCTTCTTATACCTCTTTATATAATTGATAACATCCAAAAGTGAAACTCCTTTACTCAAGTCTAAGTCTTTATAGTATCTCTGTTCTCTTGCATCAAATTTGGGAATCATGTAAGGTATAGTAAAACTCTTAAATACAAAAGTTCTTTTCCAACCATTTCTCCATTGAGGTATTTCCGAAATAATGTACCTATCCCCTTCGATAGTGTCTTCCATATATTTCTTTAAAGCGATAAGCGGTCTCTGATCATTTATGTGTTGTAATAGGAAACTGTTTAAAAGCCAAAACTCGCTGGGATTGGCACCTGTAAATGCTCTCCATTGGTCGAATAACTTTTGGTTTGTCACTGTGTATACTCCCCTGTTTAGAGATATTCCAAATTTTTCACAGTGTATAGGTAGAGTGGGCAACGCTTCTTGTAGAAATTCTACTGTATAGAGTCCTTGACATAGGTTGTTAACACCGATATATGGTTTATTACGATAGCCTTTGGGAATACCATCAGGTACAGGACCGTAAGCTGTGTTATAGCTTATATCTATGTAACATTTCAAAGATAGTGCTAATTTGTAGATTTTTAAAGGTGATCTAATCGGTATGGTTCTCTCCGTAAGCAGTATACACTTGCTGGCATAGGGTATTTTACTTCCGTATTCCAACATTCTATTGCATATTTGTGTAAAGTTTACACTACCGTGGAGGTTACGTAGTGGTAGGGGTTGGCCAAAGATATCGGGAAATGGTCTAGACCTGGATATTAGATTTTGAGGGTCCCTCACTGTACAGTTTGCCATGTCTTCATGGTATATTACTAATTCCAAAGGGATGTTTTTCTTTTCACAATGAAATAAAAAGTTTAACCATGTTTCACGGTTATATGTCCGCTCACTGGCAGATATCATCAAAAATACCACAGGGGGTAGCATAGCTGAATATGTGGGCCTCTTGTGTCGCCAACACCTTTTATTAAATTGATAACCATGTGGGGGTTTACGACTACAGTAATTACCACAAAATCTCTTTTTATCCTTATAATAAAATGTACAAAGATTGGACTTGACGTTGTGTAGTTTTCTTTTGAACCCTGTCAAGTCGTTAAATGTATAGATGCGAACCATTATATTTCCGTAATAAAAGTGTCCAAACCAACTCTGTACCGCCCCTTATAAGGATCACGAGTCTTATCAATTGCAATGAATCCATAATTATCAACCCATGCTTTACCACACATTTCTTTGAATTTCTCAAATGGCATATCGGTGGTTACATGGTCATTATATATATGTCTAAGATTTGTTTCATCTTGCTTAAACAGGATAATAAAGTTGCAGTTGTCCCTGATGAGTTGTTTTGGGATAGCACTGTATGTCTGACCCAAATAAAATGTATCAATATTCTTGTGTCTCCCCATGGAAAAATAATTACGAATATTATCGTGTTTCTCACATGATATATCATCAAAAATCATAATAGAATTCCGTTTACTATCGTTTGGATGAACTACTAGTTTATTATCATCATAGGCGAAGTATCCCACCTCTCTAGGCATTACCTTTTTTAATAATTGATATTTCGGTTGGTAAAGAGACTTTGAAAAGACATAAATGTTTTCGAATCTTAATCCATTAGGGTCAAATAGTAAGTTGAATAAAACATTTGTTTTACCACAATTAGATGGGCCAGCTATAATGCAACGAATGGAATCGGGTAATAATACTCCATGCTTATTATTTTTTACAACACCAGACCCCATTACTATGTCGTAATTTCTGACAGGAAACGTGACATCCTGTTTCTCAGCCTTCATCCTGAGCGATTAGATAGTAGTCACGACCGCAAGATAATTTATACCGCCGCGTCCCGGATACTGTGGTCGCTCATTACGACTTGGCCTTGTCACGGATTTGTAATTTTCCCTTCACCAAGTCCTTCACATTTACCCAAGAGTCATAATTACCGTCAAAATTGAACCACCTGACCTTCACTTTATCTTTTTTACGTTGCAACACTTTCTCGACGAGATAGACTTCACCTACTGTTGATTTTAATAATTCTTCGCTGTAGAAACCTCCTTTTAGTATTTCACCATTATGGTCTTGCAAAATGTGCGTTACTGGTCTCGTGGGTTTTATAGCATAGACTGTAAATACCTCATTAGACCAAGAAGGTAGATAACTTTTTTTGAAAACTCTTTTGTATTTACTGATTCGCACTTTATCACCGAGTTGAAACTTGGGTTTTTTATGAGGGCTTTTCCTGATATTAATAAGTTTTTTTAAAATAGTTTTAACATGTTTTTGCCTTACATCTTTTGGTTTCATGCCTATACTGCTATGTTTTGTATTGTTGTAAGACTTTACTATTTCTGGTAGAATACTTAACCATTCGTAACTCCCCCTGGCTGTAAATAGTTTCCACATACGGGACTTTAGTGTTCTGTTTAATCGTTCTACAATACTTGCTTTTAATTCAGAAAAAGTATGATAGTGGTTAATATTATATTGTTTCATAAGTTTGTTAACATGTTTATTGAAAAATTCATTTCCTTGGTCCGTCTGAAAATTTTTCATTTTATATTTGGCTAGGATTGGTTCTAAGGCTCTTGCTACTTCAGGACCCGATTTGTTTTTAATAGGAATGGCAAAAGCAAATTTTGTTAAACAGTTAATTATAGTCATTATATATTTATAACCTTTGTTAGTTTTCGAATATGGTTGCATCTCCACAAGATCCGCTTGGTAGAGATCATTTAACCCTTTTAGTGTAACTTTTCTTCTGACATAGTTTTTCCTACTTGGAGCATGAAGTTCATTAGCAATAGCTTCCCTTACATCCATCTTTAAACTAATACTTTTTATTTAGTCTTTTTGTATTTAAACCCTCAATTCTACTGCCCCTGCCACCGCAGTAGAAAGCGTGGCAGCCTTCCAAATTAGTTGCTGCCCCCGCACCCCAATTTTTTTATATTTTTATACAGAAATGGTTAAGTCCTCCTGCAGGTTTTTTTATATTTTTTTATAACCATAGCCCCAACCATCGCTATGGTTTGTGAAGGCCTTCCAAATTTATTGCCTCCTCCATTATTTTTCCACACTCGCTCACACATACAGGTTTACGGACTTTTCAGCCGCGCCAGTGACCTTCATTCACACCGGGCTTTTCGAAGGCGAAATCCAAACCCTCCTCGGGTCAGGGCATCTCAATCTACTAGGCCCTTAGTCCGTGGCGGTCGTGGGAAACACAATGTTTTATGGGGTTTAACCCAACCCACTCATCTGTCAGGACTTACCAGGGGCTAACCCAGCCTTGACAGGTGACCTCTCCATGGACACACACACACACACACACACACACACACATTTTCTTTATTCATTTAAAACAGTCTTTACAATATTTACAAGGTTATGACAGGTTAAGACATTATTATGTGCGGATTCATAGTGCATGTCGTATTTACGCATGACCTCCTTGGCTCTGTTTAGTATATTTATGCCGTTAGGCACAGGGTATCTCATAAAGCAGGGGACAAAACCATCTTTCTTTGCTCTCTTTAGCGCTCTTTTATATCGTCTTTTTTCTGCCCTAATACATTTATATTCCATTAAGCCATACTGTTTGTAGTATGCATCCTTCTCCAGGACACAGAATACATGTTTCAACCCCTCATCTTCGGTCATGACTGCAACTTTGGGTGCTTGGTCAGCTAGTTTTTTGGTTAGGTTTTTATTGTTTTCCAGTGCTAGATTCAAGGTATGTGTCAATTCAAAGTTTTCTCTCCTTAATTTATACTCCCCATACTTGCGAATTGTAGGTAGGACTACTTCAAATACCCAATCCTGGAATCTTTCAGCTACTTTCATTTTGGATCTCATAATTAATGCGTACAGACCCGGTTCACTGATAAATACAGTATGTTTTTGAAAGTTCGAAGGGAGTAACTTTTCGTTACTCCCTTTGTTTTCAACTGTTTTACGATACTTTTCTCTGACATGGTCAATGATTGCTTTTCTAGGATTGGTATACTCTAGTATCTCACATATATCTTTTGCTTTAAACCATGGATTGTTCTCAGAATCGAATAAGACAGTTACAGGGCTGTTATCAAATATGTAGGAATGTAGTACTGACATATTTGAGGTTAGGAAACACGTCTGTTCGATACGGAGGTTAAATATAAAGAGAAAAAATAATTTAATAATTTTAATAAATTAAAGAGGTGGAGGGGGAAATAAATAATTACAGCCAATCGCAACGTGACACGCTTATTTTTAACCAATCACAAGCTTTCTAATTATGACCAATGACGACACACTTTTTAAAGGTTAACTGCTTGTGTCACAACATTGAGGTCACCCTTCCCCTCCCCCCGCCTCTCTCTCTCCCTCCATGGCTAGCTCTCTCTCTAGTCTCTTCAGTCTGCCACCATGCTTCTAACAGTTATAGTGTTTTTAAGTAAAGTGTTTTTCGGGGGTCAGGAGAGGAGGAGGGAGGAACAGTTGTCAAATTGGGTTCAGTTATGTAGGGAGATAGATGAGTTAGAGGAAAAAAGAGACATTTTATATAAGAGAAAGGCGGAGATGTGGGGTTTGATACTCGGCGACGATTAGGTAAGTGGGAGGGGGTATGCCCCTACTCTTTCTTGCTTGTTGTTCTCAGAAGTTAGTTGTGGTGTGTGCAGTAAACAGTCAGCATGTTCCTTGTGATTTTTACCGCTATGCAATGGTTTTATGGGCCATATAACCAGTTTATTCAGGACAAGTATTTAAGTAGATATTTTGACCTCGAAAGGAAGATTGAGGAAATAAGAAGGGAGCAGCAGGAGATGGAGAAGTTTATTGAGTGGTGGGACTAATAGGTAAGTTTAGGTTGTTTAAATCCATAGGGTACTGTGTCATAGTTATCTTCTAGTTTTCTTTTAGGACCAGTGATCTTAAACTGTTTGATTTCAGTGACTGTTACAATATTTTTATCTTTTGTGCGTCTGATTCTATTCTCTTCGACTTGTAATATTTGAGCGGATTCACTCAAAACCATTTCTTTTAATATTTCAAAGTTTACCAATTTAGAAGTTTTAAGATTCAGTGTTAGGCCTTTAACTTTACATACAGGGATCAATTTCTGTTTGTTGGTTGACCACACGAGATAGGCATAGGTCTTCGGCCCTCCAGATACAAATTCTACTATGTAGGACCCGGGTCCATACTCTACCAACTCATCGGTCATTTCCCCGAGGTAATCCCCTGTAGGCACTTTATACAAATTACCTCTCAAGTAATATATTGCCGAATCTGTATCATAATATAGGACTTGACCTCCCAACTTTTCAAGGTGTTCATACAATTTGAGTCGGGCATGGGCTGTAGTGTAGGCCGCGATCACAACATTCACATTTCTCAGTGCCTCTCCCACCTCATCAATGTACTCCCAGCTAACAACTAACACTTCTTCATTGATAACCTGTATCATGTTTATCTTTATTTCAGGACTAATTAACATTTGAAAGAAATCTTTCGGGTCTCTAACAATTGAGGCTTTGGTTTGGTTCTCCCTCTGTCCAAATTTCCCCCAGAAAGAATTCAACATTAATTTTGCCAAAGACCTTAAACCCCCATTCTTAGCAATCTTGTTTTTCTCCAGTTTTACCCCCTCATGTTTATAGTAATCCAAAATATACTTGTCTTTATCTTCCTCGGTCTTGCACCAACTAGGAAACCCTGACGCCTCCTGTTTCATTTTTAGAAATTTATTTATAAAATCGGTAAACAGACCACCGGTTTCATAAGTCGCCACTTGGTATTCCCAGAGTTCATACATGTCCAGAATCACATAACCCTTCTCTACAGCCTTTCTAATCTCCTGCATCGTCCAAGTCCCTACTAATGCCCTCTCATTACTTTCATGGGAACATTCCCCCTGATTTAAAGTCTCCCCACATTTTTTACATAGGACAAACATTAGTTTACTGTTCATTTTTACTGGGAGCACGGGATGGTATAGGTCCCTAGGTGGCAAAATTTTACATTTGAGCAAGCCTTCTACGTCAAGTCCCCGCTCTCTGCACTCCCTATCCCCTACATAAATTTCAGGGTGGCCTACGGGATAGTTACAGTATTTATTTACATACGGATACAATGAACAAACATCTACGTACTGAATAGTTTCTCCCTCCGAGCATTTATGATAAGCTTTCGCATTACCGGTCCTACCTCCAAAGAAAGAATCTCTCGGGTCAAGGGGAAGGCTGTTCATTATCGGTAGACTGTCCAAGTGTTTAAGATTTTCGTCCTTTTTCGTTTTCCTAAACTCGCACTCCCACATTTCAATAACATTACTTCCGAGTTTCTCAATTTTCTTTAAAGTTCTCTGATAGCGCAAATGAAGTGAATCTGAGGGATCCTCCTTCAGAGGGGCCTCCCGACTGTAAGGGAAACATTTAGGGCAACCATGCCAGTAACACCCGTGGAATTCATAAATATTCTCCCCATCAAAACCATCTACTTTCGCTCCATTAATTTTAACTTCTTTACCCCGGCCTGCATGTTCAATCCTAACACCACGCTTCTCCTCTTCCCAAGATAGCCACTGTAGGGCTACGGCTGACTGATTGTCTGTTAATCGGTACCCACCTTTCGGGATCAAGCCAATCGTGTTAGGTTTTAGGAATTTTCGACGGGAAGCCAGGTTACACGCGCTAGCAATAGTCACGGCCTCGAGAAACGGATCGACATTACATTCTTTTAAAAATAAGGCTCTGAATTTAATACACGCTTGGGCCAGGATCTCAACATCCGAAATGCAATACTCTAAAATCTCTTTTTGAAAGTCAAACACATAGCCACTGTTCACTTGTTCATTATACCATTTATGAAAGTCATCGTGGGATTTCTCAAACATAGTCTCCGGGCAATAAAACTCTTTCGCGGGCATCGGGCCTACATAGTTTTGGTTCTCGAGGGTGTTGAATAGGTGCGGGAAATAGCCCTTCTTTTTCTCCGGAGGCAGGTCAAACGCTTTCGGGAGTGCAGCAAGGGGCATGGGAAAGTAGCTTAGGGAATCAACAAACCTAACGTTATCCATTTCCATCAAAATAATTTTGGATCCTCTCATTACCAGTTCGGGTGTGAATTTAGTCTCTTCCAATGTATACTTTAAAATGAATTGGAAATCAAACCCCTGTCCATTGTGTGCAATCACACAAACATCTTTGAACTTTTTCCTGACTTGCATCACATACTCCATAAACTGTTTTACCGGGTCCTCTTTGAAAATCTTTGTACGGTTTTTGCATGCCATACAGAAGCCTGAACCCAGACACTGTTCACAGAACTGCTGGCTTACGCATAGGTTAACTTTATGAACTTTTTTCTCAGGATCAGATGGAAGGTTTTCATCTTGCCTAGTTTCAAAATCAAAGAAAATAAATAAGTAGTTTTTCCCCTTCGGTTGGCTTTCATTGGGTTTCATATAACATTTATGGTTGGGATCCATAAACTCTTCACATACTTTACAGTACACCTCCCCACATTGATGGGGCTTAGACCTTTCATTCATCATTACTAGTTTACCACAGTCAAGACATTTCTTTACTAACTGACATTTATCGATTTTGTGTGCTATAAAACGGGCCTGATTTTTATAAGTCATGTTGCATTCTGGACAGTCTATTCCTTGGTGTTCCAGCTTACAGGGGGGTGAGATAGTCTGGCAAGTAGGACAAATATTAGAGCAACGGTGTTTAGGTTTGTGGTCATAGGGGACATGGCATGCTTCGCAGAAATACTTGCATGCAAAGGCAGCGGTTAGTGAATTAATAACATTGTAATGGCCATTATGGAAAAGCAAGTTAATTTTGAATTTTGGGTTTTCAACTCGCCCCTCAAAGTAAACTTCGCGACCTTTACAGTCGTAGTTGTAGACTGTAATTTTAAACTCTTTCAGGTAATCTTGAAATTTCTCGAGTTCCGGGATACCCGCTCCACCATTAGATATCTCAACACGCGCTCTACGCAGAAGCTCCTGGGCTCTAACGGTTTGTCTTCCTCTACGGTCTTTTTTAATTAAATTATAATCTGAATCACCGGTAACTTTAGCCATTGCGACTACTATCGCCCTAGGCAGACACAGATTGTCTTTATTATTAATAATTACAATACCCTTCCTAGCTTTACATTCTTCTTCAAAAGTATTGTATAAACCGGGTCTCCGGAGTGCCCCAGACCCTACAGGGAGATTAACTCGAGTACATTCTACTTTAAAAGTGTCTGTCGACTTGATAGATTCCGAATTACTTTGAATAATTCCGCCAAAAATTTCCCACAAAACATCTTCAGTTACTTCGTTGAAGGGCCGAAAAGCTACGTACCCCGGGACTTTAGATTTTAAATTTAGACTCTGTAAAGTGAAACCTAGCATATCGTTTTCATGTCATTGGCCTTTAACTTCATTTACTATGCTCGCAAAACCTTGCCTTAGCCAATCAATTTCATTTGTTTCAGGTGGGGGGTTAGTAAATTTGAAAATCGTTCTAAGCCCATATAATCTGAATTTCTTTATGTAAGTCTGGTCCTCACTAAGAACATTAAAAGGTTCAACAACCGACTCCATTACGTCCGTTCGCTACGAGAGCCTGACGCAAAGAGAGCGAGGACAAGCAGCGGTCGGCAGTATAATTACCAACCAGCCAATCAGAGCGCTGCACGCCCATTATCCACCAATCAGAGACCTTCTTGTTCCAACCAATCACAGCACGTTATTCTTCTGTTGCAGTGAACCACGGCGAGCTCTTCCTCGTCCCACCGGAGGAGCTGGAGGGGGTGGTGGGAGGAGAGGCAGCGGGAGGAGAGGTAGCAGCAGGAGGAGAGGTAGCAGCGGGAGGAGAGGTGGCAGCGGAAAGAGGAGAGATGGCAGGGGGAGAAGAAGAAGAAGACATGGAAGGGGAAGAGGAGGGAGAAGAGGAAGAGGAGGAGGAGGAGGAAGAAGACATGGAAGGGGAAGAGGAGGGAGAGTAGGAAGAGGAGGAGGAGGAAGAAGAAGGAAGAGGTCAGGGGGATGGGAATGAAGAGTAATGTACATATGTAAATATTATAATATATAGTTTAGTATAGTTTTTTTAACCAATATTGTAAATATATAGTCTAATACAATTTTATTCTACTAACCCACAATATTAGTTTTTATTCCACACCTCTACCATAGAGTAATATAGTGTATAACATATGGTTTATAGTGTATACTTTATAGTGAATGGTATGAGTTGGTAACACTGCAGGGAAATTTTGGGAAATCCCTGGGGGTTGGCAACCCTGCTGATTTTTTTCCCGCGCTTTTCCGATCAGCTGATTTTCCGATCAGCTGATTTTCAAGGTCATTCTGTCCAATCTCTGGGCCACTTCTACTGCTGAACTTTAACATTAGACATACAGTATTGAAATTTAATGCTATGGTAAATTGTAAATATAGTGAGTTTAACTATTAAAAATATTTTATCTTAGGGCCTAAATAAAATAAAGGTAAGTTTAGTCATAAAGCTATTCTTTTATATTTAATTCTTAAATGACCACCAGTACCAAATGATCCCCATTTTTTATTTTTACAAACAATAATAACAACCATAAACTAAAACATAACCCATGCAACTATGTTCTTGTTACAATTTTTATAATAATCATTTGTCTTGCCAAGACGTCCTCTAGACGTAACTGCAGTAATGTCTTGCGAGGTCATCTGAGCGTCGCCGCTGATGTACGGCGAACACGTGACCTGCACACAAATGTTCCCGCAAAGGCAAATGTTCGCAACATATCCCATCAGCCACACACATATGTTCCTTCGTGACCTTATCTCCCAACAAGAAGACTCATGTCAATTCTTTAGCAAGGTATTGCAAGATCTTCAACTGCACACTAAATGCTTTTGGGATGAATATTTATTACAGTATCCATCTCTAAATGCAAACACACATTATCAACAGAGATAATGGATGAATTATCTCACCTAATTTCAAGTATTGCTTTGCTATATTTGGAATTATTTATAGTTCTCAATTAATACGATGAAATTGCACTATTTTATTTTTCCATTTTTTCACTATATTTTACTACAGATAAAATATTAAAGACTTCTATGTTACCTTATCTTTAATATTCTCAAGATTGTAAAGGGTTTAAAAGACAAGTTCAGTTATACATCCATCAAATAATAATAAAACTAAGCAACTTGTGGAACTGATAGTGTATTTTTTCTGGCTGGGAACCACGTTAATTTTGCGAGATTATGTCTCGATAAAATTAAGTTATCTTTAAGTTAAGGTAATTGACAAGATTCCGTTCTTCATAATATTTTTTGGGGTTAACGCAACATTCATTCTCTCATAAATTATTCAACTCCTGAAAATCTCTTATAAAAGTTAATTGCTATTTTGGTTCATATTATAATTTGTTTGTCTTGGCATTTATTTGCTTAAATGCACTGTTAATTTTTAATGTAAATCTTTTCAAAACAAAATACACTCGGAAGTAATGAGGAGCATTAAAAAGTAAATTACATTTGCTTGTAACGAGTAGAAAGGATCCTCCGGGAAATTTCATAAAACCAACACTGCTGTCTCGTAGGCAAACATGCAATCAATTTCATCAGTATCATACCTATTGCTTGTTGTGTGCTTAACCCAAAACTCATGATGAATATGCAATGGAAATTCGACTAATAATCTTACATTTAAAAATAAGTACTGCATTTAAAATTTATAAAACTAAATCTTAGGTCCCATTACTAACGGTAAACGTGACTGTTATGTATCATATGGTGAGATTTGAGATCATCGAAGGTAACTAATTTATAATAAATTTGAATTAAAAAGTTTATAACAAACTAAGATGTTTAATAACCTAATAACCTATATTAAAAAGATCGTATGAAAATAATTCATTTAATTCAACATAGATAGTGAATTTTTAACAATTGGTGGGAACTATATTTTATATGTTGCTGAAATCGGGAAATTGACGGATGTAATCAGTTTCGGGTTATTGTTAATGAAATTAGTGTTCTTATTTTTAAGTTTAAAATTCTTTAACTTTTAGTCTTTTTTATTTTTATGATTTACTGGTATGTATAGCTTTGAAAAATTTAATAACCAGGTGAATAATATTTATCTTTCACCTTTAAGCAAACTGTAATCTTGCTTCAGTTCTGGGAAAATATTTTCTGTAAAGTATATTTTATTTTTGGATAAAGCAACATACAATTATGTAATCTGTATTTTCCACAGTTATTTTATCATATTACCTATTATTTTGACACAAAATAACAATTTACAAAAGAAAAGACTCCTCGTATATAAAATTGGGATGGCAAAAAATTTTTTTTAATGATAAAAATAAATAAATAAGTATTTACATAATATTACATATTACGTTATTACAAATTACATAGTATTATGTAATTTGTCGTTTCAAAATATTACATTGGCTTGATTTGTTTTCGAAACTACAAAGTTTTTGTATGACTCTACACTTAGTTTTTAATATGTCGTCGAAGTTGTATTAAAAAAATACCAATATATTTTCATAAGTGGTTCGTACAAGAACCTCCAATTTTTTCACTCTGTATGTAACAAAATCATGTTTAAAATTAATTTATATATTACTTTAAGGTTGTTTAGAAGTAGAAAATGAACCTCAATACTATGAATACATAAAAGTTATATATAAAATGGTTTTTATATTACTAACACTTCTTGTTGTCTGATAATATCTTAAATACATTGTCATGTCATTTATATTTCTTAAATATATTCTACACATTAGTAATTAATTTTATAATCAAGTATAAGAAGTCCTAAGCTCGTAACTATAATTTTATATGAATAGAGGAATTCTCTTGAAATAAGTTCGATTTCACTAAACATCTAAAAATCTACTAATAATAATTTAAAAGTTATTCTAGTATAGATTTAAAGAACAAAATAATACTTAAAATGTAGTTGTGATTTTGCTTTAAAATAATTTACACATTAAATTGTAACAACAAAAAATAGCCACAAAAATAGGTGATCATAATAACATTATATAAACAAATAAATAAGAAGTATTAATTATTTAAAATCTTGATAATGATATACAAATTAAAATAAATTATTTGTGAACTAATATGATCGTATAAGTAAGAAGAGTAGGAAGAAAGTATAATAAATTTTGCTTGTTGATAAAAAATTAATTAGTTTAATTCTAATAATGTACAAAATGAGTTTTATCTCATTGTGGCTTTTCCTCGGGATTCCCTAAATCTGTATTCAAAACGTGAGATGCTCTACAAATATTAATTACCCACGTGGCGCTCTACAGACCAGCAGCATGACACGGCGCCGTGCTGGCCTGCCCCAAGGCGGCGCGACGGTGATGGTTCCGACCTTGGCCACGGGAGCGCGCGCATGTCGCTGCCACTGGCTCATTCTTCTGTGCGCCTCCGTGCCGAGCGGACGTGCGGGTGCTCTGCGTTACTTGTGCGCTAACAACTTGTTATAGGAACCACCAATGGCAGATACTGGTAACAGTTCTTATTCATCTTAAATTTTTGTTACTGTGTTATTATTTCTTACTAATATTTGCTTGCGTCTGATTTTAAGCCGGTTTCCTAAAGTTGTACAATAAATAGATCTTAGTTATTTTACTAACGTTAAATTCAAACAATGAACATGTTATTAAAATACAATACTTATGGTATACAGTAGAGTCCATAATGGTATTTAAAAAAATCACAAGTAGTTAATATTTGAATATTGCATTAAATTTTTTTATACAGGGACATAAAACAATGTTTATATTTATGTATTGTTTCACAAATAATTTATTTAAGCTGCTTTGATAATGAAAAGGAAGGACCTTTTTAACATAAGCCTCACAACGTATAAAAAAGTATTCAACAATATGATGTTTAACACTTTTAATCACATTAAATTAAATACTTTAAATAAACTTATCATATGTACAGTATTATACAGAGTTTCATACAGTTCAAAGTCTTTAGTCCATATTTTATTTAATGTTGAAATTTCGTTTTTATATGCATATAAAAAAAATAAATAAAAAAGAAAAACATCATAATATCAATGAGGAAAATTGTATTTAAAAATAATGATAACTGGTCACGTAGTTTATCTAGGGTCTAATAGAATTGAACGATCTGTAAATGGATGTAGTTTTTAATAAATTAAATATTTGTGTTTGTTAGTAGTATAGTTTTGTAACGAGCAGTTAAATAATAGTGCATTAGGAAAATATTTTCATTGTTTAAAAAGCGTTAGCTACGTTGAACTATGTTGGGCTCGTTAGTCCGTTATATTTGTAATATATGATAACACATTTTGAGCCAATAAAACTATTTTCTGTTATTTGGTATTCGTGTAACTTTTTCAGCAACTACTTTAGGTTATATTCATAGCCACAATCAGGTCCTGAATTTCATTTTGTATAATTTACTGAATTCAGTATCTTCGGTCAAGCTTTTAATGCTTTATGATGGTATTAGTAAATTAAACACTTTTTTATTATCTTTTTTATAATTTTTTTTATTCTCTCCTTGGGCCTGATGATGATCGGTGTGTCCAGTCGAAATCGATTGCCATTATCCATCTTTTGATGTATTTACCGTCTGTATTCTTTGCAGTGTAAGTGTGAATATATTTATGAGTGGTGTAGACGTTTGTTTTTAATTTCTTATTAGTAAATTATAAAAATTTCAACTTTAATATTTTTTATGTATTTACGATCAAATACCTTTGGTATTAAACAATTGATCACATCCAAAACTATAAATTGGATTACTTTAAACAGATTTTAGAATATCTTCTAAATTGAAATAATTTTTTCTGGCGCTCAAAGAACTTTAATCTTATTCGTCCTTGGAACAAAGTCCAATACCTGAAAGTTTAGAAAATAGAATTTTTATTAACGAATAAGTTTTCCAGTACATTTGAGTTCACTAAAAATACATATGCTAGGCCTATTGTTGTATAAAACAATCTCTACTGCATAGACCTTATTCTTTCAATAAAACTAACATTTGTTTGTCTACAGAATTTAAGAATTTGGGATTTTACTAACTTATTTCCTTTCAACTTTCTTTTCGTACCAGATGATCTAAGACTGCATTGACAAATTAACTATTGTGTTTCATCTCTTTAGGGATTACTTAAGTATATCCCTTGAAAGCCAATGGACGTTTATGAAATTTTTTAAATGAAATGGAAGTAGTTTATTACCATGCATATTATTACTTTAATATTCAACATTCTTCTCTTACTGAACATTTTTTAAAGAAAACCAAACAAAGTGTAAACTTACAATCTAAATGACGTTAAAGTATTGAATATCCAATTCAATATAAATTTTTATTTCAAATACAAGATGTTTTGAGGTATCAAAAAAGTAATCGTATTTTCAATTTATTAAGGGTATTTAGTAAATTATTACCATAAACATTATTACAAAAAAAACTTATAATGTGAAACGCATTCCTTGTTTGTTTTCAATTCATCATAATGATTAGAGTAGCTTTTACGATTCATTTTCTTAGTTGAAGACCCTTGATTTGGGTAGTACCTGGGTTCCTCAGGGATAGGACAAAATCACTCGACTTAAACGCAACCAATTTGGAGTCAGTCTGTAACTACTGACTCCCTACCTCCTAAAGTACTATAGTTTGTTTGATATGTTAATAAAATGAAAAAAGTATATACTATTATTTGCACTCACCATTATGCGCACAACACTAAAATTGTAGACTACAATGAGTTTGTTAAAAACTATCATTGAAATACCATTTTATTTGATAAAATACATTTCTTAAGTAATATATTTTCCCCCCTTAATTGAAACTGATCATTTACAAAATAATCATTTGGAAAAGGTTATTTTCCAGTTTTTTTATTTAACAACAGTTTTAACATTGATATTTTAATGAGTGCAAAATAAGTGATTTAAGAAACCAAAACTTTTTGCAGAGCTATAAAAAAATCGTCAGAAAACCCTCAACGTTTAAGAATCAAGAATCAACAATCTTTATTGCCGTTGATCAAGACATGAAATGGGCATGGTCAGGTTCTTAAAAACTACTTATAAAAAATACAATGAAACCAATAAGGCTGCAATGTCAACATTGGCTGATTCTAAAAATTCTTTTATGGAGTAGCAAGGGCAGTTAACAAGCCATGAGTAAACCTCAGTCTTAAACCTATCAAGGCTAGCCAACTGCTTAAGAGAGTCAGACAGCTTATTATATAATTTCACACGATAAATTTTGAAAGAGTTGCCGGTGATCGCCAGCCTGGGATGTGGAATGTCTAGTGTATTCTTGCCTCTAGTGTTGTAAGTGTGAAATTCCTGTCTGGTGTGAAAATGGAGGATGTTAGATTTTGTGTAAACCAGTACTGTGTAAATGTAAATTTTATATGCGGAAATTAATGAAAATAGGTTTGCAGTTCTCCACAAATCCAGCCCCAGCAACTGTACGAACGATTCTTTTCCGTAGTAAAAGGATAGCTCGAGTATGAGACGAGTGACCCCAGTCAATTAAACCATATTGCATGTGGGATTGAAAAAGTCCAAAATAAGCCAATCTAAGGTATTCAGAACTGACAGGAGGTTTTAATTTACAAAAGAAATATATTACCCGAGCCAGTTTTTAACTAGGATTGTTCACGTGCACCTTCCAGTATAATTTAATGTCAAGATGGATACCCAAGAGATTGACAACTTGGTCAGGCCTCTTTTGTGAAAGGGAGAAGTTAATACTTTGTGTTTTTGTATCATTACAGAATAGTTTTTTTTTTTTCAGGATACCATTCTAATGCACACTATCTAGCCTTATCCTTCTTTCTGGTACTTCGAACGAAAGGTTTTACTCATCATAATGAAACTTTGAGTAAAAGAAAACCTTGTTGGGTACACCGGTGGACCGCGCAATCCCATTAAGCGTAAAAACTAGACAAATCTTTTGCAGTAATAGATTTACACAGTCACGTAAGATTACCCTACGATCACGAGTCCATATAAGCTTATTTCTTTTCAAGATAAACTCGTTCGTTAAGGACATAAAGCATCCCTCATTCGCCTTTGAGAATGTTTTAATATACGCCTAAAGGTGCTGTGCTTTCGTATTAATATTTTTAAACTATGTGTTGAAAGTGTAACACGCAATTTTTACTACTTCAGTTTGGAGCGGATTTTAATATTAATAAATTGTCTTGTGTTTATATTAAAAATTGTGTTTAAACAAATAAAACTTTTAATATATTCATATAAACAAGCATAATCATCACTATAGATGACGATCAAAGACGGATCAATTATTTTTATACTGTATAACATCATTCGGCAAGTCAGTAATTCTTATAATGTAGAACGACATTTTTATACTGGAACACGTGGTCTGTACTTTCACAGTTGAGTGAGATGTTTTCAGATTTTCTTTGTTTGGATTTTAACTCTGCAAGAACACTGATCACATCTATACTTATTTAATACGCTAAGGTTTTTTAATAGAACTCCTACAATTCTCAATGGATTTTCAATTTTTTTGTCTTGTTATATCGGGCTTGGTATGTGTAGTTTTTGTGACTACAGTTGACTGGTCGAATGTCATAGATTTAGAACTAAATGTAACTTTTGTATTTTATCGAAATTAGTTACTGGATTTCGAATATAATAAAAATTTATTGATCGAATATTGCAGATCGTAGTAATCGTGTATTGTTTGTAGATAGTAATTAATTGGTATTTTTTGTTTGAATTTTTTTTACAATTTGAATTTAAGATTATGACAAAAAATATTTCTTAAAAGGGACCTGTAAATGAATTATTGTAATCATATTATTTTCATCCCAGAATGAAGCTATTCTCAAAGTTTGAAGAAGATCTTTATAGCCGTTTTCTAGATTCGTGTGTAAAATAAGTAAGGCATACATGCATACCTTACTTTTATAGGGGCATACCATATTACACTTAACACAACAATCACCATTAGATAGGTATAATGGAATCGAAAACTGCTTATTAAATTCACTCAGAAAGCCCAGTAGCGTCATAGACATGTAAAAGATGTAGGGAAGGGAGAGAATACATTCATCAGGATTACCACCGTTGTTTGGTATGCTGTAAGTTCAAAGGTTGCTGTTTATATTTAACAAGATCTATTTCTCAACAGTTTTGTAGTTTTGTTATGCGTGCACATGATTTTTCACAATAAGTCTACGACCAAAATTGATCTTCTGTTTGGTGACCAGCCTGTTGCCAAAATAAGTTTGACTCAAAATAATAATATTATTCTAAAAAATAAGATTCCTTATTTTATTTATAATCATTATCGATTGCACTTAAATGCAATTGGTCGCAGGATTTAACTGTATTAAATGTAATAATTGATAGATTTTGTCGTTTGAATAGTAGTGAGGATGGATTAAATAACCTCGAAAAGTTATTCAAAACTATTTTTTTACAATATGAGACAAAGATATATGACTGTTATAATCTCATTGTGTGTTCTTATACGTTTTGACAAATGAGAAAAACATGCCTTTAACAACAAATCAAACTGTATGAGTCAATAATTGGAACAATAAATGGATAACAATGTACACTCATAAACTTTATATAAAAACATATCTTAATAATCTTTTTATGCTGTATTTGTATATAGTTAGGTCTACATCCTCATTATTATTTAGGTGCAATTAACTTATGCAAGTTCTTTAGCATTAAATATTCCGGCAGAATTTGCATCCTTGTGTGCAGGAAGGAATTTAAATATTCCTCTCCTGGCGAGGCATTCAAGAACAATATTTAAGCCGACTAACAATGTTGTCTGAATCGCTTTCTCTTTTGTCATTATTTTCAAAGAAAATGTATATTAAATTTATTTTAAAGATTCCTATACAATGTTTTTATAACGAAATTGAACAACTAATGAATTTCAACTTTGTACTCTAAAACTAACTTGAAATTCAAATTAGAGTTGAAAAATATGATACGTTCACTGTATGTGAGTAATCATAAGACGAAGTAATTTTGGCATGACTACAAAATTATCTCAAAAACACGTATGAGAAATAATTTGAAATTAAAAACCTTCATAACCAAAACACGCAAGTACACAAACGTTACTTTATCACACAAATAAACGCGAACTAGATACGCGGCATTTTGCATCCCGACCTAAGTGCCAGGTGTATCATTATGTGATACAAAAAAATTTATACCAGAGTGTGGCACCCTTACATTTGAAAGTTATATAGTGATTTGAGTAAACAATATGATTTGTAAAAACGAGTCTTGAAATTTGGTAGGTACCTTAGTGTATTTCATGGCACCTGACTAACAAATTTAATATAAAAATTTTAATTTACTTAGCTTATAATTCAATTTACATTATAATTTATTCACTTTATACTTAATTTACTTATACTTATAAAATAGCGTATAGACTATAGATGCTTAATTAATCATTAAATTAAGTAATCATTGATACTCGATTGAAATCCAGCTTCTTCTATAAATAATCGAATAAGTCGAAAAAAAGAAAAATATAACACAAACACAAAAAATAAGGTTGGTTGTATTATATGAAAAAAGTATTAATTATTAAAATAGTTGGATTTAAAAACTATTATTTATCATTCTTCATGAAACCTACCTGTTTTTTGTTCCCTAGTACGCAAAACCTAACGTTCTTATCCTAGGACGTAAAAAATCAGCTGTGATCGTTTTTAAGTCCTAGGACGTAAAAAGTTAGCTATTTGCTAACTTTCATACATAATATACATGAGAGAAACGTTCCCTAGAATACGTTATAAAAATATGTTTAAAAATCACAGATATGTAAACCCTGTATACTGTATATTACTTACTTTATAAACATAACCACCAAATAAAACTTTATAGTTAAAATTCTCAACAAATTAAAGTCTAAATAAGCATTACGATAGTCAGTTTGTTCATCACTAGGTGTTTTTGGTGCTCAATCGTTTTTAAAAGCCTTTCTTAAAAGGATGCGCCTCGCATTAAAAACACGATTGGGTACCAAAAATAGCAAATTTCTTTCCTAGTGATTAAAACTACTAATACCGTTTCAATAAACATACTGATAACGATACTATCAGGTTCTAGACCAATAAGAGCTCAGCACATGAGAGCTTCAATAGAAGCGTAGTACAATTGTAAGGCCCAAGGAAAATAGCGCATCACTTATTGAAAAATTCGCTAAAACATTATTATTGAAAATTGTTAAATTTTGATGTGAATACTATTGAAAGAAGGATTTTCCGGTATACATAAACACTATATGAACTCTTAGAGTTTTAAGTCTTGATTCAAAAGTGGTTGTTATGGCTTTATGCGTTGATTTCTTTCATTTTATGAACAAAATGAGTTTTTCTTTCCATTAAAATACATGTTTTTACGGGGTAGGGAAATTAAATAATTATTTTACAAATTTTGGCTCTCCCTTCTCCAGGGTATGACAGCGTTATCCATTTCTTCTGTGGCGATCTTCGCACTTGTCAAGATTTGATAAATAACACACACGACACGTACGGAAAATAAATATCTTACACACCACGTAACAATCCAAATTTTTGGATAATGAAGCATAAACATTTCTTGTCGTCAAGGGCCAAATCCTGTTTATTTAGAAACTGTAATACAGGAATAAACTCGACTGCCTGTTACTGGAAGTAAACAAACGTTATCAAAGATACGGTTATAAATATATGCAAATGCTTTTTACATAAAGCATAACGTCAAGTGAGGTGACATTATTATACTATATAAAGAGCCTGACTTAAGGGAAAATAATATCTCGAATCTCTGTTTATGGCAGCAGTAGAAAAGCATCCTATTTCAAGACCATCTCCCAGTATATTTAGAAACTGTGAAGAACGAAGTGACCTAACAGTCTGATACTGGACGTAAACAAACTTTCATAGTTAGAGGGTAATAAAGTCATAACGAACTTTTATTTGTTTCTCATCCCTAAATAAAAATACAACTTTATTTAGCGATGAATAACCGATAGAAAAATACGTCACGATTGAAAACATCACGACGAAAACATACCGTAAAGAATTAAGGGTAAAACAGGTTACAGGGTATCAGATACAGAGTAAAAAAGGATTGCCACTCGTCCCCCAATTTTGAAAGCACCGCCAGTTTTAGGCGCTCGGAGAGATTGTGAAAGTACAGTTTAGTAAAGGACCTTTGAATACGGGAAACGTTTTTTGTTTGTTTCATAAAACGTGTATTGTTTATTTTGTATGTGTTGTCTATGTGTTATTGAAAAATTATTGACAAATGCAAATATTGCAAGAAAATGGACAACGCTGTCATATCCTGAAGGTGGGAGAGCCCAAATAAAGTAAAATAATTAAAGAAAGGTTTACAATGATCGTTGCGGATTATATCTTTCTCTGTAAACAGAATTACTGTACAGTAGTTTGTTAAGTATTTCAATAACATAAAAATTATACTACTTGATAGGCATTTTTAATATCAAATCCTTTATTTGTTGCGCTTTCTCAAATTGTTCGCTAATTTCCTACATTATACATAACATTTCGTTTAACCGAGCCTTGCTCGTTGGTTTTTATTCACTTTTGTTATAGTGTCAAGGTAAAAAAGCAATTAAATTTCCACCAACAACCAACTATATCTCTTCACAGTTAACAGCTGTTTCAAAAAATCTGCTTAACATTAATGTTTCTTTTTTTTTTGCTGTTTACATTTCGTTACCAAAATAGCAACCCATAAGACTAATGTTAAAAATTACAATTTTAAAACTTTGTATTTGTCAAATTTTAGACCAAATTTGATTTTTCCTGGGGTTGAGGCTGTTTCTAAACTTATTTTTGGGCCAAAACACTCTTTAATGCAAACTTTAAGCAAAATCTAACAGCTAGATTTCGAGATCGTGGAACACACATCCCTTTAGATATTCCTCGTATTATAGTATAGGATTTAGCTAACTTATTGTATACCTTATGTCCAGTTACCTTTTATCCAGATTATTTCAAGATTAGTACACATACTGTGTCATTTCATTGTTAGCCAACGCTTTTTTGTTAATCTAACCTGTAAAATCTTTTAATATTGCACAAAATATGGTTTGAGGTTCCTTTATATTTTTTATGTTAATCCATTGTGAACCTACCCTCATAACAGGCATTGCCTTTGAGGGTAGTGTATCGCCAAAAGTTTATTTTTTTATATATCGATATGAAATGATTTTACATATTTATATTGTTGTTATTGTAATTTATTTTTAAACTGTATACATTATACTTTTCCGGATGTAATCTTTTCAGTATTATTTGTTTAATGTTAAACTATATGTAACAAATTGTAACAACATTGTAAACTTTTGGTTGAATAAAATATTATTATTATTATTATTATTATTATTTATCAACGCCAGTTCTGTGCCGGAGCTGATTTTTTCTAACGCAAAGAAGAGATCCGAAGTTTAAGGACGCAGCTGTAACGATAAAAGCTGCTACATTTCATAGCGCCATAAAAGTTTTCTATCACTTTGTCGAATCGTTAAGCAAACTTTTTAATACAATGAATACGTTCTGGCAAGATTTCAAAATTATTATATATTGCATTTTTTAATACAATGAGAAGTAGTTTATATGTATTTTAATTAAAGTGAAACATAATGATGGTTTATTTTTACATAAAAATCAAATGATTGAATAAAGTTTTAACCATTGGAGGTTAAAAAAAATCAAATTTGATGGACAGTTACTTAATTTTCTTTCAATTTATGTTCAAAGTTTAATACGCCATTAAATCGGCTGAAATTATTTCGAATAATTTTTACTTGTACATATAAATTTGTACTATTAAATTTATTTAATATCTTATCTTTAATACAGATAATTAAACATCATATATTTGGGATTTTATATTTTAATTTCTTTTGCGTCTCGTACCTTTCATTGTTATCTATTAATTTTAAAAAGCATTTTTTTAAATATATTTTATAATAAACTTATTGAAGTATAAAAAGCTAATATACATTTTGCCCCTAAATGCAATAGGCTTTGTTTCGGCCTCCCAAAGTCAATGCTCAATCAATGCTCAAGTCAACGCTCACAATATATTTTTCAATGGCCAACATGAACAATGAATAAAATATTTATAATATTTGTTTATGATAATGTATGAAACAAAAATAAAAATAGTTTAAAACGAGATGATACACTTATTATAACTATGTTTAACTTATACGTTGATGATTTATTCTGATAACTAAATAATTTGATTTGTTATGAAATGAGATATTTGCCAGATCCCAAATAAGGAGATATCAATTTTTTATCCAAATGTATAAAACTGTTAATTTAAATTTATTAGGCCCCCTAGCAGTTTATATTTTTAACTCTCAAGTCTTTACACAAAAACCATCTTACTGTATTTGTCTTTAAGTGATGACAACGTAAGGAGATATTGTATAGAAGAAAGAACTAGAGGGAAAATCTAATACTGCCTATATTTGGTGACTAGTGATGCCATGTGGGTACAAATGTCAATGTACCTGAAATTAAACATTCAGATGTGTAGTAAAGCTTAAACAATGAGTAAGTAAGAAATAGTCAACTGAAAAATTTCAGCAACTGAGTTCAACATTAAACAAGACTAATACTATTTATAGACTTAAAACAACAGAAAAATACAGGGTCATCGAAAAAGAATGCCGGGATTTTAATTAAATATCAATATATATATATATATATATATATATATATATATATAATATCAATATATATATAAGTAGATGGATTTTGCCGGTCCTGGCACAGGTCAAGGTCAGCGTTTGTAACTGGCAGGTGTGTGTTGTTGATTTGGGGGTGATTTAGGGGGTTTGGGGAGGGGTTGGTAAGTGTGTCAAGGTCATCTGGAGGGGGTTTTAAAAAAGGTGGGGAGTCTGGGGATGAGTGGCGGGCGGGAGTGCGGCGGGAGCGGATGGGAGGCTCTGGGAAATAAATTTATTTATTCATCAAAGCCCACCAGTGATCGTAGGATCGCTTCTACATCGTTTGCAGCCGTACTGTTGATCTCATTGCTCTGCACGGGTCGGGAGTCGGTGGTGGTAGTGTATGTAGGCAAATTTTGTGTGGGAACACCACTATTGTTATCATTAGTAGTGGATGTCACTATTGGAGATTGTATGGGTGCACCCTGCCGCGTGTCCATAACTTGAAGAAATGAGAGCTGCTAGATGGTTATATTGTAAGTTGATAGAGTAGAATGAGAGATGTGTGTGATGAAGAACGGTTATATAAACCCGGTAATATTGTGAATAAGAATAACCGGATAACATCACCAATAGGTGTGACAAGATTGTAATGTTGATATTTCAGCATCAGTTAAGACTGTTTGTAAAATAGTGTCAGTAGAATAACTGTCGCGAAGGTTGGATCGTGTAAAATACAAGGGGTGAAAGCTGAACTGTTTCTTAAGTTTAGCGAATGTATTACGAGGTCTTGAAACTGTGTAGTTAGACTGTTTTTGTAAAATATGTTTGGTGCGTAAAAGTTTCAGTTGCAAATTGTGGGAAGCCATTATAATAGTGGTGAGTAAATGTACACTGTGTAAAAACCGACTGATAAATGGTTAGTGTTTGTAAATGTGTTTAAATATATATAGAGAGTGATTAGCATATTAACCGCGAACACATGTTTTAGAGTAAGAAAAATGTAAGTTAGAAAATTGTTAGAAAAGTAAAGACCGAAGTTTACTCTACGGAACCCGGCGAATAAATGAGACGCGGGCGGTACCGACCCCGTATTTAAGCAATTTGTGAGTCACGAACAACCCCTCCTCTACCCTCCCCCTAAGCCGATGGGATAAAAGGGTGGGATTGCGGTCACCCCGGTTATTTGTTCGGTAGCGTTGCGATAGTTTGTATTAATAGGAGAGGCAGACACTTTAAAAACTATTTTGTTAAAAATATTAAGATAATATTCTAGTTGAAAAAAGGAATTTGTTACTCTGTATAAATTGGCTATGAGCTGCACAAGTGCAAACAATACTCTGTTAATAAGTTGATGAGGTAAGAGCTAGTATTTGTACAAATAATATATAGTTTAGCAATAATTATATGTGTTATTAATGTGAAAAATGGTAAGTTAAGACCATGGATAAGACTAATAGTAATGTAAAACTATAAATGTTTAAAAGGTGTAAATATAATTAAGAGTTTGATAAAAAAAAAAATAGATATGAATATAAATATTAAGTAACAACAAAAATAATGTTGATGCGAGGTTAATTTATGCAGTAATAAAAAAATGGTAATGGGAGAGTAATATGTGTTTATAGTAAATAAAAAAGAAATAGTTGAAAACTACGTTATAAATGTGGTGTTAAAAAGAAGTAGACCTAATTGGAGTAAGTTAAAAAAGTATATATAATATTATTAGAAGGTAGCGACTTACCGAGGTGTTGTGTCAGCTGTGGGTTCCGCGAGTAGAAAGAGGCGCAGCTGCTTGTGTAAGGGTATTTATAACGGCAGGTGGTAATTATTATGAACTTGACCCCCCCCCCAAATAGGTAATTAACCCCCCCCCCTTTACTTTTACTTTATGTTGAAATAGTACTAGTAATTAAGCTTGTGTAATACTAATTTGGTGTTACCAAACGGTAACTATTGTGGTTAAGATAATACAACCTATACTTAAGATAAATTAAACTGATAGAGTAACGGTAATTTAGGTCTGCTGTTGGCAATAGATAATAACTATAGTTGAGCGGCGAAAGGGAACACATAACTTCCTACTGTTATTAAAATAATAGCAGTGAACAACTATGGTGTAATGCTATAAAGAAAATTGTGGTTGGATTAGGTAGAGAATATAATTAGATGTTGGCCAACATTATTGAAAGCCGCAACACAGCACTTAAATTATTGACGACCTACTTGTAATAATCGCTGCTACGTGTATGAAATAGTGTTGCTTGGGAATTTCCTACTGAAGTTGTACTTTGAACGTTGTAAGCCCCTCAAACCCCTACAATTTCCCCCCACCATCTTCGAAGTTTACGAGTATTCTGTCGAGAATTTTAGAATCAGTTCGTACCGAAACTCCGGACGCGAAGCTTCGGGACGAACTCAAAGGGTAACTTAAATATATAGGTGGCCAATATATATTTGAGTTATTCTTGCTGTTAGGGTTCTAATATTAATATTTGTTATGTGTGTGTGTGTGTGTGTAAAATGTTATTTATTTTTTAGTTTTAAGTTGTGTTATTTTTAAGTTTTAATTTGCGCATTGCGATGTTAGCATTAAGGTGTGTTATATTATTGCTAATGTTTAAAAAATGTGTTTATGCATTTAATGTTGAGTGTTGATGTAATTATTCTGTATTTGTGTGTGTGTGTGTATGTGTGTGTGTACTAATAACCTTTCACAGCTAGCTGTTAGGAGGGTAGATTAAATTTAAATTTAAATTATAGAAGTTCTGTTGAACTTCATTAAATATGGGTGGGACATGCGTGTTGTGCCATAGGCAGCGCATATTTTTATTTTTTTAAATGTTTAATTTCTTGTTAGGAAATAATTATATTTGGGTGGGTTTAGATTAAGGGTGGGAGGTTAGAGTTGCGTCTTGTATTAATTGTTCCAGACTCCCTATTATAATTGGATGGTCAAGCCCAGTGCCTTCGGGCCCGAGACTGAACCGCCCGTATCACAGCTCACCAAACTGGATCGCCACGTGCGTGCGGGCAAAAAATTGGGATCCCTTGCAAGACGTAACTAGAGGGTTGGGATTGGGAGTGTTTGAGGAATACAGAGTGGTGGAGACGGCTGTGGCCGCCTCCATCACTTTGGATCATTATTATTTTTTGGTGACCTTGACCTAAATTAATGTAATTAGCCCCCCCCCCCCAAATTACAATTAGCCCCCCCCCCCCCCGAGGTCACTTTCACTTAGCATCACTATATATAAGCGGGGCTAGCTAACATGTCTGTTTATTCTGATTCCAGCCGCTAACGCTGCCACTTCAGAACCATGTCTTCATCAACAACTTCTGCTACTACTATCACTATGCCTGCTGCTCCTGCTGCTACTTCTGTGCCTGCTCCTACTATCACTACGCCTGCTGCTCCTGCTGCCACTTCTGTGCCTGCTCCTACTATAAATACACCAGCTGCTAACAAGAAACCGGTGAAGAGACTGAAGTTGAAGAACGTTCCGGAGTCGATGCTGCGGCAGATGAATACACCACCATCTACATCTGCTCAGGGAAATATTCTTCTCCAAGCCATGGCGGTTCTTGGAAGTATTTTTTCTCCACCTCCATCACCAACACACCCTACGGCAACACCACCACTACAACCACAACCTACACCTACAACATCACCGCAGATGGAGCTTCCTGTTCGTCCTGATACTCCTTCAATTCTAGAATCTATTCATGATTTCACCTCATTACCACCACTAATAACACCAATTCCTGAACCAAAGTCCATTAATCCTATCATTCCTAGTTCTAAAGTTAAAAAGTCAGTTTTCAAAATTGCTCCTTCAGAGCGCTTTAAATTATTAAATGAAGAGCGTCGCAGGGCATTTAAAAATTTTCGAAAATGCTCTGAGAAGCTCCGTAAGGGTGCTAAAAAAGGATCGGTTTGTGGTAGGAAATGTGTGTTAAATGAAAAGTATTGCCGTGTACATCTCATAAACCATCTTTCTGAGCCACAACCGACTGTAATCTCCAGTAAGTCCTACCCTCCTACTAAATTAAATAGACTGAAGGAAGGTTTGAGGTACTTTTTTGTAAGTAAATTGGGTGTAACGGCTTCAAATGGGTAATACAGCTGTCTGTACCTCTGAGAAAACAAAAAGCGATCAATAGACTTGATGCGAGAGACTATTTAATAAGAGGTGAGGATGGTTGGACTAAGTGGGGACGTAGTAAATGTTAAAATCAGTTAGCTTTTTTTCAAAATTTTGGTAGAAAAATAATGGGAGAGAAACCAGCGCTATATAATAGTGCGCTGAGTTTCTCTCCCATTATTTTTTGGTCACTCTAAGTTCTGTGACCTACTTTTACATGACCTTAAACTTGAACTTAACCCCCCCCCCCAATAAAAATTAACAACCCCCCCCCCGCCAACTTTCTCTTGTCTTATATAAGTAGCCGCTATGCAATTGGGTATGGAACATTGGCCGCTTACCTGGTGTACAGTGAACATGGCTCCGCTGGACGGTTCAAACTTTTACAACAGGCGATCTGAGCTAGAGGAAATGGCAGAAGTGGAGGAAGATGAATCTGAGCTAGAGGAAATAGAAGAAGTTGAGGAAGATGAATCTGAGCTAGAGGAAATAGAAGAAGTTGAGGAAGATGAACGATTAATATTTGAATATTTGCGTTGTGTAACTTTGGACCTGGAAGAAAGTCTTGACCCATACATGTGGGAAGCATTGGACTGGCTGCAGTTGGGCAGAACAATAGTAATCATATCACCAGTGTTGTTTCTCGGTAGCCCAATTTTGTATGTGACTGCAGACAATGCCGAATACATCTGGCAATGGGCAGAGTTGTTTGAGGATTTCAGGGGAAATGAGGAGTATAATAACTGGTTTAATATCTGTTTAAGATAAGCAGGGTTTTTTAAACCCAAAAAGGCTATGTGAGAGTTAATGGTAATTGGTTACTATATAAGTTAAAGTTTGTTGACCTTGAACTTGATCCCCCCCCCCATACATCTTTTGTTAGTTTGCATTATAAAAGCCCGCAGCTTACATGTTTGCTTAGAATTTAACCAGTTGCTATATAGTGAACATGTCTAAAAGATTGGATTCATTCTTTGCTAAACATACAGAACTTTGGCCACTATTATATGGATTACATAGAAAGATTGAAGAAACAATTTTGAAAGATATGGGTGTAGGGGTTAAAGTGCTTATATATCGTAGAGGTGATTATAAATTATTGTGTTCATGCACAGTCAGAATTGAAAATTTAAATAATTTATTTCCTTGGATGGTGCAATTACGTAATTTTGTAGAAGAAATGGAGTTTGAGTTGCAAGTAGCTGCAATGTATTACAAGCTTGACAAAGAAGAGTAATCATACTATGTTACAAATGTTTAACTATATGAAATATAGTGGGGGAAAATAGAATATATATAAGGCAGCAACTTCATACTCAGTATCACTTTGTCATAAGATATTACTTTGGTGTGAAGAGAAAAGGTTAATAATGGTTTTTAAGGATACACCTTTTTTAAATTATTTTGAAGTAAAAAATCAGTTTAATACAACTGAAAATATAACTTGGATGGAAGAGACAAATGAAGGTTCGGAAGAAGAATTGAATAATAGTATGGATGATTCTATATTGGAAGAAGAAATTTCATCCTTTGAACAAGAAATATTTGAAGAGCTAATAAATGATAGTGATGAAGAAATTGTTAAAGAAGCAATTGAAACATTCATTTTAGATTCGTCAACTGATACATTGATATCCCCTATACAATCTTCAGACTCTGAATTGGACTAATGATATGTCGGTGTTTTTCTTAATGATCCCCCCCCCTCCTTTCCCCCTCTTTTCCCCTTCTCTATATTTGCTATAAAAGCAAGAGTTGATCAGGTTTTTTATTCATTATATGCTGTGTTGTTAGTAAAGCCATACACTTTATTAAACTATGTCTCCAAGAGCTACTACCTTTATATACATTACTGAAATTATTACACATCGTCAGATAGAAGAACAAGAAGAACTAGAACAAGAGATGAATGTTACATTTGGAGAGTTAATAGAAGAAATAGTAGAAGAATTTATAAATTTAAACCAAGAAACAACTAATGAAACTGGGAATATATCAATGATGCATCAACCGGAAGAGTTAACCGAATCTGAAGAAGAAGAATCTGGATAAAATGGTAGGGGGTTAAGTTATTTAAGCAGGAAAGAAAACAGTTTAAAAATCATTTCATAATGGAGGACCGAGAAGCAATGTTTAAAGCTTTTTGTAAGGAAGAACCCTGGGTTCCACCGGTAAATTCTTTTACATATTATTTCCCACTTTTAGACATGGAGGATTGTAAAAAAATTCCAGACATTGGTTTTAAATTTCAAAAACAAGGAATGTTAATTGGTGTCACCGAAAAATATCACAATGAATATTCGGAAAGACTAGCATTTAACTTTATGATGGACAATATGAATATTAAACCCAGTGAGTATCCATATTTTCTTTATAAATTTTTAGTTGAAAATGGTGCCAGTGTAACTATTGAAATATGTATTCAACATTTTTGGCCTACTCAGGATAGTAGTGGGGGAAAGTAGATAAATGTGTTGTTGAACCGGATAGTTTCTCACTCTTGTAAAATCATTCACCAACAATGTATCGTCCAATTTTGTCTGACTTGGTTGCCTCACATGAAGAAGCCGAAGCTAGAAGGAAGAAAAGCGAACGAGCAAGACAAATTCAGTCTAATGTCAATATGGAGTATTATAGGCTACAAATCCAAATCCCAGGCATGCATCTTGGAGAAAACAGAGTAAAGACTGTACATGCGGCTGGTAGTTATATTAAGTATTTGAAATTATTATTGGAAGATAGAGAGTCTAAAATTACAAAATTAGAAGATGAAATGAAGAAATTGAAAAATGAACTATTGCTTTTGAAAAATGGAAATAATGAAGTTGTAGTTGAAGAGGGTGCAGAAGAAGGAAATGAAATATTGGGAATCTGAAGAAAGAAGTTTAAACATCTGTATAAACTTA
Organism: Neoaliturus tenellus; assembly: GCA_030545055.2. Taxonomy (NCBI): domain Eukaryota; kingdom Metazoa; phylum Arthropoda; class Insecta; order Hemiptera; family Cicadellidae; genus Neoaliturus; species Neoaliturus tenellus. The sequence goes on from CM061532.1 coordinate 78,114,473, forward strand.
TAAAAAACAAAAATAATAAAAAAATAATAAAATAAAAAAAAATACTAAAAATTAGATATAGAATAGAGAGCGGGGAATAGATCACTTTGTGGCAATGGATTAACATGTCACTTAGTGCTCTATTCCCCGTTCTCGCATTAATATAATTTGACCTTGACATATATAAAATATGGTGGGGATAAAGTATTTAAGACGGATGTAACATGTGTAAACACTTCAGTTGAAATATTAATCTCTTTTATAAAACATGGTGGATACTCTATTTGAACTTTGCTTGAGGAAAATTATATGTGATTGTTTTTTATTTAACCATATAATAAGATCAGAAGAATGTGTTATTCCAAACAGCATTAGAGAAGCTATTCATGAATACCGAAGACAAAATTACGGGTTTGGCATTATTGTTGCTTATAAATTTGTGGATGGGACGACTCTTTGTCAAGATTGTGCACGAGCAGCTATAGATGATTGGGATGAATTTGATCTTGAAGGAGGATATGTAGACCATCGTGTTAAGGCACCACTAATAAGGTTTGAAATCATGAACGAAAAATGTACAATCTGTGCACAACTGTTATTTAGATTTATCAGGTGTAGATCATATTAAAAAAACTGTTTAATGTTACACTATGGTGGGGAAATTTATTGAATGGTGGGGGAAAATAGAAGTGGGGGTATTGGTTATATATATGTTGCTCGATGTACATTGATTTCTTTAGTCTTGTAATATTGTTTGAAAAAGTAACTTGTAATTTGGTAAAAAATGAATTTTGAACTAGAAGTGACAAGCTTTAAAATAGTTGAAGAGGAGTGGACAACGGTTTCAAATTTTATTCATTCAAAACAAGATAATGGAACTTTAATGAAGGTATTTTGTTACATTTTAGAGGAAGGGGATGAAGAAATAGTAAGAAACTATTTAAGAAATAGAGATATGTCAACTTCTAGCTCGGACTTTGTTAAATTTTTAAAAGACAACAATGTTAACGCGGAATTAGAAGTTTGGTTTTATGTTTAAAGAACTTGGTAGAGGGAGAATAAAAATGGTGGGGGAACAAGGTGTATAAAACAAGATTTATACGCAGCAGGAGTTATTCGCTTACTACCATTTAAAAGAAGAACATCATAGAAAAATGGCTGAATCTTGGGACTATTCAACTCCTTCAACAAGTGAAAGAAAACCATTAAATTTGTCGAAGAAGACTGTAAATTTGTCAAGAAAAGGTAAACCTATAACACATCCAGAATTGAGCACTTTAGCTAAGGAACGTCATATAAAAGAAAAAACTGAATTGTATCAAATGCAGCTTTTAGTACCTTCATTGGATGTAGGCTGTACAAGAGCACATACATTGAGGACTGCAAACAAGTACATAATAGAACTGTTGGGTAAAATTGAAGTATTGGAAAATAAACTAAAGGCGTTACAAACTCTAAATGTATGGAATCCGGCAAATGAACTCCCTGTTCTGCAGATGGAGCCAAACGATCTTCCTGCTACTTATGCATGGAATGCATTTAATGATATTAATGGAGACTCTCCTGTGAAGTACCAACCTCCTGCTGTGTAAAAGATGATGGGTAAAAAAAAATACAAAAAAAAATAATAAAATATAAAAGTAAAAAAATTAGTTGTAGAATAGAGAGCGGGGAATAGATCACTCTGTGACAATGGAATAACATGTCACTTAGTGCTCTATTCCCCGTTCTCGCATTAATTATGTTTGACCTTGACCTATATAAACATGGTGGGGGAAGGTAATTGAGTGGGGGAAACTAGATAAAAGAAGTCCAACGCGCGGTTGGAGTCATTCTTATCCTAAACTGGCGTTTACTAACATAATAAGAAAAGACAACATGAATAGTGAAAACATCATTTTGGATCTTTCATTAAGTGAAAAGAATAAAAAACAATATGAGGACTCTCGAAAAATGAAGATGAAAGAAATGGCAAAGGCAAGAGAAACAAGAATAAAACTAAAATATTATAAACTACAGAGGCTAATACCAGGAGTGAAATTGGGAGAAGTAAGAACCAGAACAATCGACATGGCTGCTGACTACATCAACCAACTACTTATAGAGTTGACTATAAAAAATGAAAGAATACGTCAATTGGAATATGAATGTAAACAATTGTTTCACCAAGAAAAAGAAGAACCTATTAACTGTGTGATTAAAGACAATCAATAAAGAAAAGTTAAACAAAGGAAACTGCAAAATTACTAAAAATATTGAATATAAATTGGTTATTAATTGGACTTGCATTAGAGAGTGGGGAATAGATCACTTTGTGGTAATGGACTAACATACCACTTAGTGCTCTATTCCCCATTCTCGCTTTAAGCGTTATTGACCTTGACCTATTAAAATAATTTATATAAAAGCAGCTACAAGAAAGGAGCTCTTTCATTTAATCGCCATGGCTCCTGTAGATAACACCGACTATCCAAATAAACCTATTGTAGAAATATTGTGTAAAATTCTACAAGAGGAGTTTGGCATAGAAGATGTGGATAATGACAGTTCAGAAACAGATAGTGTTAACAGTATGGAAGAAGAATCAATAGATGAAGTGAGTGAAGATGTAGAAATAGAGTTAACAGATAATGAATACACACCGTTATTGGAATTTGAAAATATTCATAATGAAACTCCAACATCCAGTCACGATCCAGATTTGGAATCAATACGTGGAAGATTAATTTTTTGTGCGAGACAATTATTTCCATATGAAGAAGAAGAAGATGAAGAAGAAGATTAAAAATAGTGGTGGGGGTAAAAAGTGGTGGGGTAATACAGCATAAAAAGGAGGTATGAAAAAGATGCATTTCATTTATATGCCGAATTTCATAGAATAAACATCGCTAAAATGCATCGTTGTGATATATGTTTAGAAACTTATGAAGATGAAATATTGCTAGACATTCATAAGGAGTTATATCATAATATAAATGAAAATTTAACACAAAATAAAAATGCATCTGCAGAAGAAGAAGAAACAGCGGGACCATCTAATGCACTACCTAATTTAAGTATTCATGCATTGCCCGGAAGAGTAGTAACACACCACAAAATCCAAAATGAAAATTTAGAATTAGACAAATTTCTTGCCGAAGCAAAAACCATTGTAGTTAAACTTTTAAAAGAAGAATTAAAACGATTGAATTTTATTAAATTTGGCTTGTTATTGGATGCTATGTTTATAAACGTTGAAGAAGAATTGTCACCAAGAGGATTTATAACTAAAAACAGAACCATCATGAGTAGTTCAGATATTAATTCAATAGTAGAAGAATGTTTTGATGAGATCATCAATAAAATCCAAGAACATGAAGGACGAGGATCAGGTTGGAGTTTAGTTAGTGTAGTAAGTATGGATATTAGAATTCACAAGCATGGATATGGGGTAATGGGGAGCAATTATATAGCTCTTCCAAAAAGGATTGAAGATACAAAATCATGTATAAATGTTCAAAATCATGATACAGAATGTTTCCGATATGCAATGACATCAAAATTTATATTACGCAATGCACAAAGACCTAGTGAAGAATATGAGAACTATAGATACAGATATAACTTTCAAGGTGTGTCTTATCCGGTAGCCTTGAAGGATATTTCTAAATTTGAAAAACAAAACCCTGGAACATCTGTAAACGTATTTGGTTTGGACAGTTCTAACAAGGTGTATCCTTTGAAAGTGGTAAAAAACGAACTTGCAGACCATACGGATTTGTTATTAATTACAAAGGATGAAGTATCACACTATGTATGGATAAAATCATTTGAAAAACTTGTCAATAAACAATTATCAGGAAGTGAACATAGAAAAATAATTTGTAAAAGATGTTTTTGTTTTAAAGAACATAGAAATGGAGGACAAAATTGGTTACTGGAACACAAACAACTGTGTAATGAAAATTTTGAAGCTAAGATTATTCTACCACCATCAAATAATTCATATTTATAGTTTGAAAAAGTTTTCCATCAGTATCGCATTCCTATAGTAATATACGCCGATTTTGAATCAACACTTGTTCCAATTGAAGATGAAAACATTGAAGCAAGGAAGAGTATAAAATATCAAATGCACAAGCCTAACAGTTTTTGTTTATTGGTTAAATCCACATTGGTTGAAGAACATTTGAATGCATATGGATTGTCATCAAAACCCGTGGTGTATCGTGGTGAAGATGTTGCCATAACATTTTTAAATCATCTATATGAAATAGCTGGCCATGTTGAAAATTTGTATAATGATATAGTACCAATGATACCAATGGAGGAAGAAGAGGAAATTCAACATGAAAATGCTACCCACTGTTTTCTATGTAAAAATGAATTTACTTTAAATAACTATAAAGTTAAAGATCACGATCATCTTACAGGATATTATAGAGGTGCAGCATGTAATGCATGCAACATAAACTATAAGATTCCCAGAAGAATTCCTGTAATATTGCATAACCTTAGCGGTTATGATGGTCATTTTATAATACCAGAATTGGGGAGAGATAATGGTGCAATTGATGTTATTGCAGAAACAACTGAAAAGTTTATAACCTTTAGTAAAAAAATTGGAAATATGAAGTTGCAATTTGTAGATTCGTACCGGTTTATGCCGTGCAGCTTATCAAAACTTTCTGAAAACCTTAGAAAAGAAGATTTAATAGAAACAAAGAAAATTGTAAACAATGATAAATTAGATTTGGTTCTTCGTAAAGGTGTTTTTCCTTATGATTACATTGACAATTTGGAAAAATTTGAAGAAACATCACTTCCACCTAAAGAAGCTTTTAAGAATACATTACATGAAGAGGACATCAGTGAAGAGGATTATCAACATGCTTGTAGAGTATGGAATGAATTAGAAATGAGAACCTTAGGCGAATATTCAGATTTTTATGTTAAATTAGATGTGACTTTACTCTGCGACATAATGGAAGAATTTAGAAACACCTGTTTTACAGCATATGGATTAGACCCACTTCATTCGTACACAGCTCCCGGATTGGCATGGCAGGCTATGTTAAAAGAAACAAAATGCAAACTTCAACTATTAACTGACATAGATATGGTGTTGATGATTGAATCCGGTATCCGAGGAGGATTAACCCAAAGTGTAACTAGATATGTAAAAGCAAACAATAAATATCTTCCAAATTACGATGCATCACAACCTAGCACATTTATTGGTTATTTTGATGCAAATAATCTGTACGGATGGGCCATGTCGAACCCTCTTCCATATGACAATTTTAAATGGGTTGATCCAAATTCAATCAATAACATCGCTGATATCCCTAAATATGGGGATATTGGCTACATCTTTGACATTGATTTTGAGTACCCGGAACATCTCCACGACCATCATTATGATCTACCACTATTAGCAAAAACAGAAATATCTCCCACTGGTAGATGGCCAAAATTAATGATGACACTTAACAATAAGACTAGGTATGTAGCTCATTATTGGACAGTACAGCAAGCGCTAGAGATGGGATTGAAAATTACGAAAATTAATAAAGTACTGCAATTTTCACAATCCTGTTGGTTAAAATCTTATATAGATAACAATACAAGAAGAAGAACTGCAGCAACATCCAATTTTCAAAAAGATTTCTTTAAATTAATGAACAATGCAATATTCGGTAAAACATTAGAAAACAAAAGAAATCACAAAGACTTGAGATTGGTTGTTGATCCAACAAAATTACAGAAATTGGTGCAAAAACCAAACTTTGCATCTTCTATAATTATTAATGAAAACCTTGTAGCCGTTTCTATGAATAAAATTTCAATTAAGATGGATCGACCCATATATGTTGGAATGTCCATTCTAGACATATCAAAAACTCACATGTATGATTTTCATTATAATAAAATGGTAAAATTTTATGGTAGAGAGAATATTGGAATAGCATACATGGATACCGATGCATTCATCTATTGAATTATAACCAATGATATGTACAAAGATTTACGCACATTTGTTTATAAAAATGACTTTGATTTTTCTGACTATCCACAACATCACCCTAATTATGACAATGGAATAAACAAGAAAGTTTTAGGAAAATTCAAAGATGAGACAAATGGTGCGCCTATGGAAGAAATTGTAGCATTAATGTCCAAACTGTATTCTTTTCAATTGTACATTAGTGAAAAAGAAGAACATCAAGTTGTAAAGAAGGCAAAAGGTATAAAAACATCATATTTAAAGAAGAATGTACAGTTTGAACATTTTAAAAGATGTTTATTTGAAAGCATGGAAACAACTGCAACTTTTAATACGATAAGAAGCTTTAACCATCAAGTCTACAGTGTCAAGCAAACTAAGTGGGGACTCAGCTACAAGGATGATAAGAGACATATCCAGGAAGACAATATACACACTCTACCTTTTGGACATTATTCTTTAACTCCTATCGATCAATAAAACCTATTCTTCGTCCTTACACCTGTTTCCTTTTCCTTTCCGTAAAAAAGAGGGAGCATGGCAAGTTCAATGCCATGTTCCCTCTTTTTTACACAAATATAATATGGCCTTGACCCATATTTGTTAATAATATAAAAGGTGATAAGCCATTTTGAGGATTAGTATTTTCTCAAGCGGTGTACAAACAACATCTGAAGATGGAAGGATTAAAGGATAAAATTGTAAACGAACTTCATAAGCCGGCAAGAAGAAAGTTTCCAAGAAGAAATACAATTATTAAAGGAAGGAACGATCTTTACCAAGCCGATCTCATTGAGATGATACCGCATAGTAAATTGAATAAGGGATTTAAATATATATTGGCAATTATAGATTGTTTTAGTAAGCTTGCTGACGCTATACCACTCAAGGATAAGACTGGGAAAAGTGTAACAAAAGCTATGGAAGCAGCTATAAAGAAAAATAAATTTGTCATAAAACATTTACAAACTGATGATGGAAAAGAATATTTTAACAAAGAATTTACAGCATTAATGAAAAAATATAACATAAATCATTATTCTACAAATTCGGAAGTTAAAGCTTCCATAATTGAACGATTCAACAGAACATTAAAAGGAGCAATGTATAAAACATTTTCTAAACGAGGATCGTACGTGTGGTACGATATATTACCAAAGCTTATAAAAGAATACAATAACAAGTTTCATCGCACTATTGGTATGAAACCTATTGAAGTAAATAGCAATAATGCTAAGCTTGTTTTGGAGCGTATTAAGAAAAATACTACTCCTAAAATTGAAAAATTAAAACCTAAAAAGTTTAAAATTAACGACAAAGTACGTATAAGTAAATATAAAGGAGTTTTTAGTAAAAGATATTTACCAAATTGGACTAACGAAATATTTACAATCTACAAAGTGCAGCCGACAATACCAGAAACCTACATTTTAAAGGATAACAAAGGTGAACTACTTCAAGGCGGATTCTATGGTCATGAATTATTAAAATCGACAGTAGGTGATGTATATCTTGTTGAAAAAGTTTTACAAAGAAAAAAGGATAAAGTTAAAGTCCGTTGGTTGGGATTTGATAGGAGTGAAGATTCTTGGATTCCTACAAAAGACTTGGTGTAATACTTTAATAACTCATTATGTATTTAACCTTTAAACAAGATGGATATTGTACAGCAAAAAGAACGATTTAATATTAATAATATAGATGAATTGACAGTGGATAATAACAATTTAAACCATGGTAAACATGGTGAATTACTACCAAACTCTATAAGATGTTTAATAACTGGCCCTTCTAATTGTGGAAAAACAAATGTTGTATTTAACCTTATAACTAATCCAAAAGGGCTACGTTTTAATAACATATACATTTTCTCAAAATCTTTGCAACAACCTAAATACCAGTTGTTAGATAAGATATTAGCAAGTGTGCCCGAAGTAAATTTCTACAAGTTTAATGCTAGTGAAACTATTATGCAACCAAATGAAGCTAAACCATTTTCTATATTTATATTTGACGATGTGTCATGTGAGAATCATGATACAATAAGAAGTTATTTTGCAATGGGGAGACATCATAATATTGACAGTATTTATATTGGTCAAACCTATAGTAAAATTCCAAAACAACTTATAAGAGATAATGCAAATTTGTTGATAATATTCAAGCAAGATGAAACAAATTTGAAACATATATATAACGATCATGTAAATGCCGACATGACATTTGATAAATTTAAAGAGATGTGTGGTAAAGCATGGGCTGAAAAGTATGGATTTCTTGTTATTATGAAAGATGAAGCTATAAAAGATGGAAGGTATCGAATAGGGTTAGATAAATTTGTATTAATCCATTAAATGAATAGCAGTATGTCTAGTAATGAATGAGACTTCATAGTGTAAACATGGTAAATCAAGAAAAACTATTGAAAGAAATAAAATCACTCAGTGATTCTATTAGGATAAAAAACCGTGCATTAAGGATGGGTATAAGCGAAAGAGAAGAATTTTTAGAGACTACATTTAAACCTATTACAGAACCTTTAAAACAGATATCAGAAACCATTAGTAAACCTCGTTATGAAGGGGATGTTTTACTACCAGTTTCTAAACAAGAAGTACAAGCATTAAAAAAAGAAGACAATGATGATTCATATACAAGCGCTAGTGACCAAGAAGAAACAAAAGAAGAAGAACCTATTGTTGAAAAGGAAGAAGAACAGCCAATACCTGAAGCAGAACAATCTATTCCAAATTTAACTCAATTGAGTAGCGATATATTACAACACGGACCTCTGGGAAGAAAATATATATTGAAAATGCTACATGATATAAAATCAAACCCTAATTTAAGTAAATCACACATATACGGAGCAAGAATTGATGGAAATGAATTAAAAATAGGTGATTCAAAACTTAAAATAACTGAAGACGATTATATCATTATTGGTGAGCATAAATATAAGGGAACAAAAGGATTATATGAATTAATTTTTAAAAACATACCATTGAGATATTCCACCAAAGATTTAAATACTTTTAAGGAAATTTTACAAAATACTAATGCGCATAAAAGGAATTACTCAAAAGATGCAATAATTAATCGTTCACGCGCAACAAAATATAACATTGTTATAAAAAAGTTGTTTCCCCCACGAAAACTACCAACATTACGTACCGCACCAGCAGTGAAACAACCGCTAAAAAGAAAATCTTTATCACTTATGGATTTATCACTTCTTGAACAACATGGTAAAAAGAGTAAAGGAGATACTTCAACATCTGGCAAAGGACTGATGAAAAATCTGTACAATACCAATGTAATTTATTATAAAGACATTAATAAATTAGTTGACAGAATGAGATTATTACATGAAGCTATGGAAGCCGGTCATACAGGTTTAAATAATGAATGGGTGGCTCTAGTTGATGAACTCAGAAGTCGAGGTGTTGTCGTATAATTGTCCGCAGATATAAAAGAACGGCAAGCATATAATGTATCATTTTTAACATGAGCGTCGACAAGTTTGGACGGTACTCCGCGTTAGGAGTGCAAGTTGGAGAAGAGAGAAAAAGAAGTGGATTGCCGCAAACACCTGAAGGTGACTATAACATAAGTAATAAACGTTTAAAACTAGTTAAAGATCCAGAAGAAGATACTGATGGAGCAAATTTAAAGACAGTAAAAGAAGCTACTTCAACATCATTAAAATTACTTAAGGATACTTACGATGTTAAATCACATAGAATAATTAATGTTGGTAAACCAACTGACAGTTCTGATGCAATTACTAAAGAGTATTTATCATCTGAACTTTCCAACACTTTAAAATTGCAGTGGGGTAACAATTTAAAAGATGGACAAACATATGATGCTAGAAATCATAGGATAACCAATGTGGCAAATCCAAAAAATGATAAAGATTCAGTTAATAAAGAATATTTACATTCTATAATACCGGAAAAGACTCATCGAGGATTTTCTTTTTATAAGTTTATTATAAATGACATTGGATACCCAAAGGAAGACGGTGATGCTGTAAACCTGAAATACATCAAGGACAACTGTATTTTACAAGATGCTGATGAAATAGATTGTCATGGAAAAGCATTGTCAAATGTAAAATTTGGTTCTCAACCAAAAGACGCTGTTACTATGGAACAATTATCTAAAGAATTAAAAAGGGAAACATCAAATTTTGTAAAACATGAAGATGCTGTGCTAAGGCGAGGAAATACATTTATACATGGAAATGAAAAATTTGATTTAATGCAAGGAAGTAATGATAAATGGGATGCGGGAGGTAAAAGAATAACAAATGGAAGATTTGGTCAAAAAAGTTCGGATGTACCTTTAATGGCACAAACATTAATTGCGGGCGGTCCTTTATTAGGCACATATGAAGGTCATAATAGAAGAATAAAAAATATAATACCTGGTTATGAAGAAAATGATTGTGTTACAGTGAAACAAACAATAACTTGGGATAAACGCAATGGAACCAAATTTGATGCTAAAATGAAGAAAATAATTAATATTTCACCAGGTGAAGATTTTAATGATGCTGCTACTATTGGACAAGTTATAACAACATCAAAAAATGATTCAACCGCTTACACGTGTAATGATAAACGTATTATGCAGTTACACGATCCTCAACATCCGAAAGATGCTGTAACTTTAGATTGTTTAATAAGAATAGTGGGTAATTTACTTATTGATACCCATAATCATATAGCTAGTACAACGAGTCATGTGATGATTCAACCCGATGAACGAGAAGCGTGGATTAAAAATAGAATCATAAATCAGTATATAATTAATTTGAATAATTAATTATTTAAATATAAAAATTATGCATAAGTTATTCATTTATGTGAAGCATCTCGTTGAGTAAACACGCCGGTTATATATAAAACAACATAATGAAGATCGCACAGCTCAGTCGTCGTCAAGTCAGCGGCAAGAAAGGACGTGGTATAACATCGGCTGCATTATCCCTTCTCAAACGAATTCCTGTTGGTGCTGTTGTAAATCGGGCAATAGACGCTCTACCATACGAATTTCATCTGCCCGGAGGTTATCAATATTGCGGACCCGGAACTAAATTGGCAAAACGTTTAGCAAGAGGGGATCCTGGAATTAATAAATTGGATCAAGCTTGCAAAGAACACGATATAGCGTATTCCAAGTTTGCTGATTCAACAAATAGATCAATAGCAGATAGAGCGCTAGCAGAAAAAGCTTGGCAAAGAGTTAAATCAAGTGACGCGAGTATTGCAGAAAAAGCAGCCGCTTGGGCAGTAACTACAGCTATGAAGGCGAAAACAAAATTTGGCGGCGGAAAACGTCGAAGAGGAAGACCTGCAAAGAAAAGAGCTCCTAAAAGAGGTGGAAACATTAAAAAGAGACGTCGTAGAACTCGTAAAACAAAGACAAAGAAGACTTCCGTTTGGTCAATGGTAAAAAACGGAGCAGGTCTATACCTAAGACCGTACCGTGTGTACTAAATAAGAAAAATCAATTGATAATTCCAAATAAAGCCTTAACAAATTATCAATTATCAAATTATGTAAAATGTTTGAAGATACCATTTTTTAGGGGAGTTTTTATGAAAGACGCATTACCAAAAAACATATGGAAAAATGAAACTGGAATAGTAAATTTAGATTCCTCCTATGGTCCAGGAACTCATTGGGTATGCTATAAAAAACTCGGACAAAGCGTTTATTATTTTGACAGTTTTGGCAATCTACCACCACCTAAAGAACTTCAACACTATTTTAAAAACTCTAAGAATATATTTTACAATTATAAAAGAGAACAACCTAACAATACAGAAATATGCGGACATTTATGTTTGGAGTTTTTAGCAAAAAGTGTCAGTCAGCTTTAAGATGTCATCGTACACAGTGTCACTGAGCGGAAATTCATCTACATTAAAAAGTACTCTTTTCCCAGCATTGCGTCTATCTAAAGATAGATTATGGGAAGCGGCATTATTAGATTTTACTACGTACAATTCAATTCCCAACATTACAGAAGGTAAAAACAATTTACTACATTATTATGAAAGTAAAGATGAAAAAGGAAATTATTCAGAATTAAAAATAATCACCTTGTCTACAGGAGCATATGAAATAGATGATATAAACCAGCTATTACAGAAGCAGCTAGGAGAAGAAAATATCTGTATAAAAGGAAACAACAATACTTTAAAAGCGGAAATTACCTCAAAATATTATATAGATTTAAGTTTAGAAAATTCAATCGGTAGTTTACTCGGATTTTCAGATAAGAAAAGAAAAATCTTAGATCCCGGAACTACTCATACGGGTGATACCACAGTAACAATATTAAAGGTTAATAGTATTGATATAACATGCAATATTATACACGGATCGTATAGAGATGGGGTAAACCAACACATTTTACATACATTTTATCCAACAGTAGCTCCTGGTTTTAAAATAGTTGAGAAGCCACAAAACCTTATATACCTACCATTAAACACCAGTTTTATTTCAGACATCGTACTGAACATATCGGATCAGGACGGTAATAGTGTTGACTTTAGAAAAGAAACAATTACAATACGGTTACACATAAAAGCAGTAACTTAAGTATAACATGGGATTAACATTTAAACCACAACGGAAAAGCCGGGAGCTCAGTAGCTCTTCAACATTGGACGAGTTAACACCGGACAACATACATTTCCTACAAAAAATTGGGTTAAAACTAAATTACGATGGACATTCTGGATATATCTCAAGGACCGACGTTCGACGAAACCCTATGGGAGAAGGAATATCACACGCACAACCCTTACACTTCATCAAAATTAAACAATAATGATGAAATAAGGATTCCCATTCAACAACAAGATATTTACACATTACCCTGTGAAAGTTATTTATATATTGAGGGACAAGTATTGAAATTGGATGGAAAAACCGGTTCGTCTGTTCCTTTTATAAATAACCCAATGGCATATCTTTTTGACGAAATAAGATATGAAATATCAGGAGTGACAGTTGATTCAACAAAAAAGGTTGGTATAACAACAACACTAAAAGGATTAACATCATTAACACCGCATGAGAAGAATTCAATAGTCACCGCCGGATGGGTTGCCCCTGATAAAGACACTATAACACCAGATTCCAACGGTCACTTTGATTTTCATGTACCTTTACGATTGCTTTTGGGATTCGCTGAAGATTACAAAAGAATAATAATAAATGTCAAACAAGAATTGGTATTACTCAGATCTTCAACTAACAAGGACTTGATACTAGCAGCAAGTGGCACTGAAGAAAGTAAACTAGAATGGCAGCTACAATTAAATAAAGTTGTGTGGAGAGTACCTCATGTAAGATTAGCCGATGAACATAGAATCGTATTGTTAAGGAAGTTAAAATCTGACCGTGATATTGTAATGCCGTTTAGAAGTTGGGAATTCCATGAATACCCCATATTACCTCAAACAGAACGACAAACATGGACTGTTAAAACATCTACTTATTTGGAACGAGCAAGGTACATAATACTCGGTTTTCAAACCAATCGAAAAGATGTTATAACCGCACACGCAGGTCAATTTGACCATTGCAATATAAAGAATTGCAAAGTTTTTCTAAACTCTCAATTCTTTCCTTATGACAATTTAAATGTCATGTTTAGCAAAAAACGTTATTCCATCTTATACGATATGTATGCAAGATTTCAATCGTCATATTATGGAAAAGCTAATACACCACTGTTATCACCTGAACAGTATTATTCAAAAGCTCCAATAATCGTTATCGATTGCTCAAAGCAAAATGAATCAGTTAAATCGTCAAGTGTAGATATAAAAATCGAAATGGAATTTGAAGATAAAATACCGGAAGGTACTTCGGCATATTGTCTAATTTTACATGGCAAAATAGTAACATACACCCCACTAACTGGAATAGTTAAAAATGTGTTATAAAAAACAGTTTTTAGGAGGGGGGCGATTGTTATAAAAGGGGGAAAAAGAAGTGAAAATTTCATTATTTGTTTGACCATCATATGGGAAACATCGCTTGCAAAATGAGTTCACTTAATACAAATACTAACGAAGAAGAAACTACACCACTTATAGCCGACAACAGTTCCGATATAGAAAAACAAATTGAACAAGAAATGGATGAGTTCCTCAAGTTTAAGCATAAGAAAAAAGAAGAGGAAGTTGAAAAAGGAATTAAAAAAAGAAAAGTCGATGACATTATTTCCACCAATATTTTAGCAGAGGTATTTCTTAGAATCTACTATCCCATCTCATCATGTATGACAAAAAGCATATCTGCCGGAGTAATAAAATCATTGGAGTATTCACCAACTATTATTTTGAATCATGGATCTAAAATGGTGTTTTTCTCTGAAATTTCCTGGGAATCGTTTATGAAGCATCTACATCTTTTAGAATGTTATTTGAGTAACAATACATATGGAAGAAGAACAAAATTAAGTTTGCTAGAATCAAATATTGAAATCGATATAGTAAAACATCGAGGAGGACAAATTGTTCGTTTTAGAGATTTAACTAAACATGACATAAAAATACACCTTACAAAAGATGAATTCTACACCCTCAGCTGTGCTACAGGTCCTATCACAAGATATTTAAAACAACTAATATTTTCAAGCGCGATCATAAAAGAATATTTAACCGATACATTGGATAGACAACCGTATGTACCAATCCTATACGGTCCCGTAGATACTTCCATTTTCAATAGAATACCTCACGAAGTTGATATGTGGAGACAGTTGCACAACTATCAGACTAACTTCGGTATAGATGAAGAAGCACAAGAAATGAATGAAGAAGCATCTTGCAGCAACCAACCCGCAGTATAAAAAGACGCCCTCCATAATTTTACAAACAGTCCGATACCGACCTTTGTCATGAATAAACAAGTTTCATTTTCAAACCAATACCAAATAATGGAGGTGAAACGAGGTATAATTGAATTTCAAGCGTTTCGCGGTAACGACGGACATTTTATTATTAAAGAGTTAGTTATTCTAGACATGAACACATCTGTGGTTTATCACTATTTATTCCAACCTCCTATACCGTTCAACAGATTAACTACTAAAGCAAGAGTGACAAACAAATGGTTAATGAAACATTTTCACAACTTGAGATGGGATGAAGGTTTTATCCACTACAGTATGGTGCCGCACATTATGAATCATTACTGTAAGGAATTTAAAATTATCTACACAAAGGGATTGGAAAAAACCGCTTGGATACAAGCATTTACAAACCATGAAGTGATAAATGTGCAAGTAGATAGAGATTTTCAGTGTCATTTTGCCAACATTTGTATCTCTACCAAAAACTTTAAACATCGGCAGTCCCAATGCGCTTTAAAGAACGCTTATCGTTTGAATGCGTATCTACAACAGAATGGTGGGGGGTGGGAAGGATATAAAAGCGACAACGCAACCATGACCCAGCATGAGTATTACTCTAGCCTCCGAACAGTCGACACCTCCCACACAGATTCGCAAGACTAAGAATAATATCAACAATAAATAAGAAGAAGAAAAAGTAAAGATGACGTCACAAACATTTTTACAATCTCTTGTCGATCAATTTAACAAACATTCAAAATCTACCGTCTTACCGACTAAAAGATGTTCAGAATTAAAAGAAGAAAAACATTATGTTATCCACACCATTAAGAAGATGGAAACTAGTGTTGGGGACGCCATCAACGTTACACTGAGTGAAGCGCCCTACACGCCCGGTGATGAACCTAAATTTCAAACATTTCTTCCCAAGCGCTTCGTGCACCTCCTGCAAAACGAAGATCTACGCCTTATCCACCCCGGCTCTCTGTACTTGGCATCCCACGGTCCAAGCGGAAGCAATTCAACGGAACTTACACTTCACGTCATGCCTACTGCCAACAACTAATTTATTATTTGCAATACTTTTGTACACCTTTGTGAATTATTTTAAAAATAAATAAAGATATAAAAAAAAATAAAAAATAAAAAGCAATATATCACTATGTGTTTTTGCACATGGTGATATATTGCTTTTTAAAAAAAATAATTTTAGATGACCTTGACCTAATTACAAAAACTATATAAAGGGAATAATTTTCAAGGGGATTTCCTCAGTCTACAATTGACTTCCGTGCTGTACACATCTCCCTTGGTTGTCCAATTATTTTAGACGACAACATGTCTCTAAAAATCAAATGCGCATCATACGATACCTCCACCATCACAACTTTTGAACAACTCGACAATTTCACTAATGAATTGCGAGTACTTCTCGCAGGCGGTTATCACTTAAATGCCGATGTTTATGTTACAAATAAGAAGATGTTTTCAAAACAAAACTACTGCGATGATGAAGTGTACTTTTCCACACAAACAGCAACAACATCCAGCCCTTGTACTCAAAATAATGTTAAATTCCACAAATACTACTAATGTTAAATTACAATAACAATACTCCATCAACTTGAGGCTTCGCTATAAAAAGGCTGTTCAACCCAGACTAAATCATCATTTACTTTTTGACAACCGCAGCGATAACAACTACAACTACTATGCTGTACCGAATGATGATTGAATTTAATGGTAAAATATTTGGAAAGGACTATCAAACGGTAGAAGAGATGAGCTCCGATCTTGATGTATTAACTAAAGAAGGCTTCCAACCAAAGTTAATTCTAAAATTTCCAGAAGTACATCCACTATCCACTGAAGATCTCGTCGCAATGGCTAGAGCAAAAAAACAAGAACATGAAGTAAATATTAAAAAGTAGAAAGAAGAAAAGAAAGACGAACCTATATCTTAAGTACACAACTATTTAATATTTGTACCCCATTCTTTTTTAAAACTCCATTTGGTTGACCTTGAAATTACCCCCACCACTTTTTTCTTTTAATAAAACTCTCTATTCTATACTATACACCTTCATTTCCCAACTCCACTTAGAACCGTCAACATGGAAAAGAAAAAAGAAGACTACAAACCACGCTACTGTTGTGAACAAAAATGTACCGATATAGGAAGATGGATGGTAGACGGATTAGCTTGTAGAAAATGTGAATTCTTCGGTTCCTGTTACTGCAAATGCAAAACAAAACAACTACCACCACCAGAATTGCAAACCTTCAAAATTTATAAATCAAGATACTTCCACACTTGCTGTCCCCAAAGGTGTTTCAAATTTCACCCAGAAAGACTTTTTAATTGCCGAAAGTGTGATGCATATTATAAAGACGACTTTTGTACATGCATTAAAAATTTGTGCAAATATAGATCAGATTGGTCTTCTGATCCTATTCAAGCTTCAGATGTATAGCTGTAGTCACTGACTGCAGCTCTTTTTTAAAATTTCATTTGGTTGACCTTGAGATTATCCCCACCACTTATTTTACAATATATATTCTATATACCCTTTAACACACTTCTCATTTACACTACATTGCTTGGACTAACACCAACATGGGTGACAGATTTATTTCTTTTGAACATTTAATTACCGAAAGAGATGAGATGGAAACTCTATTTCACAACTTACTCACACTTATGGATAGGTATCCTTTAAAATGGATCAACATCAAAGTAAAATATGTGGATCCTACCAGAATATTTTCATCATCCTCATCATCTTCCAACAGTGCAGGGGAAGAAGAAGAACCAACTTATGGTATTACAATTATTGAATTAAACAGCGAAGAACAAGACAATCAAATTCAAATTATAAATAAACTTACTATTTAGTTTACAAAAGTGGTTAGTATTTCTATTCTATATTAGAACTATTATTGTTATTTTATTTCTATACACTTCCCACAACCTACCTGTATGGTGTTTCGCGGCGAACTGCGGTAACCACAGTTTTCTCACTTCTCGTTTTCGATTACCCCCACTCTTTTTCTTCCCCCCACCACTATTCCCCGATTCCATATAAGCGACCGCCTTACCGTCGCTCACCATTTGTTTGCCTACCGCCGAACGATGAGCCAGCCTCAATTAGCAAAGAATACTACTACTTTTGCAGTAACATCGCAACAAGATTTACGGGATATTTTTCAAACTTTAACCGATGTTGTAAACACGCCAAACAACACAGTTGCTATTACTGTTGAAATTACCTACAATTGTCCAGAGTGTGAAAGGATGGAAAGCGAGAATATTGAAGAAGAATTAGAAATGCTAAACAACAGTCCTTCATCCGCACACGATTCAACACCAGATGATGAAAGCTAGTCCTACACAAATATTCTTTTTCAATCCCCCCACCACTTTACATTAAATATATATCCTCCCCTTATTTGCTCTCCTCATTTCATCGCCTACTTTTATACTATCTACACCGCTCCTCTCTAACCTATACACAAACATGATGGACGGCTTTTCAATCACATCACAATTGGAAGACGATAAATTAAAACTCGAAATTAACAGAATACAATTGGAAGCACAAAATCAGGAAGAAATGATCCGGCTGTTAAAGCTCTTCAAATGCGTACTATGGTTGGTATGCCTCTATCTGCTTATCGCCATCACCATCGGCATTTACCAGACCGTCACCGCCAAACATCGCTTGGACACCACTTCAAATAAAAATTCTACTTGGCTTTCCTAAAATAAATTATTAATTCCCACAGCTCCACACACACACACACCCCATCCGCTCCCGCCGCACTCCCGCCCGCCACTCATCCCCAGACTCCCCACCTTTTTTAAAACCCCCTCCAGATGACCTTGACACACTTACCAACCCCTCCCCAAACCCCCCTAATTCACCCCCAAATCAACAACACACACCTGCCAGTTACAAACGCTGACCTTGACCTGTGCCAGGACCGGCAAAATCCATCTACTATTGTAGAACAATCTTATATCAGGCGAATACTCAGTAACATAAAATAATAGATAGTAATAAATATTTTTGAAAATATATGTATGTTTGTTTTCGGCAAACCCGTTACAATATTGCACAGTACAATAATTAAATGAAAATTATTTGTTAACAATAAAAAGTAAATGTAGCCAAACTAAAAATTTTGTTATTTATTTGATAAAAATATTACCTTCCTTCCAGGCATGGTTTAAATAAAATTTAGGCTACTTTAGAACCAGGGCACAACTACTATGAACAACGTTATTTGTAGATACCCAAATTATATATAATCATAATTATAGTGATATTTATTCCACTTACAGTATTTTACATTGTATGGGAATTTACATAAGAGCCTTTTAATATGTACTAGGCCTACATGTGAATTTAATATGTGCAATTAAATGTGAACTATCATTTAAAAGTTCACATTTCCAGATTTTCTTAAATGAGATAATTGTTATTTTATGTTCTTTTAGGGTTCAGTATTTAGCACAGTATTCATCCATTCACTCTGACGTTCAGATGACACTGTGCAAGAATACCGTGAAACTAAAATATCTCAATGTCAATCCCTACCAACTAATATTAAATGTAAATGTCCGTTTGTTACACTTTTAAGCGAAAACTACTCAAACGATCATCAAAAAATGTTGTGCACATATTCTTGGAGATGTCACAAGTAACATAGGATACTTTTGATTTAAAAGCATTTATTTTGTATGAAAGATAAAAATTGTTTTGTCAAAAAACCTCACAATATATTTAATAATTTATTTTTTGTTGCTAAGAAACAAATTCAATAAAAAATTCCAAATTAAGATATTCCAACAATTTTATACATATGGTGAGCATACTATGTATAACATAGAAAGGTGTTAGTAGGAATTTGCTTAAGAGTTGTTCAGCTTTTAGCACAGCATTCATCCATTCACTCAAACGTTCATGTATAACATAGAAGGTGTTAGTAGGAATTTGCTTAAGAGTTGTTCAGCATTTAGCACAGCATTCATCCATTCACTCAAACGTTCATGTATAACATAGAAGGTGTTAGTAGGAATTTGCTTAAGAGTTGTTGAGCATTTAGCACAGCATTCATCCATTCACTCAAACGTTCATGTATAACATAGAAGGTGTTAGTAGGAATTTGCTTAAGAGTTGTTCAGCATTTAGCACAGCATTCATCCATTCACTCAAACGTTCATGTATAACATAGAAGGTGTTAGTAGGAATTTGCTTAAGAGTTGTTCAGCATTTAGCACAGCATTCATCCATTCACTCAAACGTTCATGTATAACATAGAAGGTGTTAGTAGGAATTTGCTTAAGAGTTGTTCAGCATTTAGCACAGCATTCATCCATTCACTCAAACGTTCATGTATAACATAGAAGGTGTTAGTAGGAATTTGCTTAAGAGTTGTTCAGCATTTAGCACAGCATTCATCCATTCACTCAAACGTTCATGTATAACATAGAAGGTGTTAGTAGGAATTTGCTTAAGAGTTGTTCAGCATTTAGCACAGCATTCATCCATTCACTCAAACATTCCAGATGACACTGTGCTAAAATTCTGTGGAGTTATAATATTAACATGTTAAAAGGTAAATCAATTTAGGCTACAAGTTTAATACTTTTATTTATTTTGTGATAAGTTACAATTGATTTTAATAGTGTTCATTAAATTCACTTACTGAGTAAAATAATCCTCAATCAAGAACCTTTTAATCTAATTTTCAAATTCAATCTTATCCCTAATATTTTGAATTATGTAAGGTAACTTATTAAAATAAGAAGCACCGCTATATTGACCTAGATTTTAGTTTAGTAATATCCTTTGAAATGCCTGTCCAGTATTATGCAAACGCTTATTCGGTAATGTATTCATTGTTGTTGAGTCTAGCAAACATTATGACTTCATATATGTATAATGTATATAATGGTAATATACGTAATGGTGATCTTGTTTGCAAGATATATCTTTGTTCTCTTTAATCCTTAAATTTGTCTTTTTGCTCTTTTTTGTAAAACAAAGATCTTTTCCATTAAACTCTGAGTTGCTGATCTCCATATTATAATACCATATCTAATTTTTTATTCAATTACTGCATGATAATACATTTTTACTACTGTAAGGGTTTATATTTAAATTGACAATAATAACTCAAGAAAAATATGCATTAAGTTATAGTTTTGCATGATGAGTCTATATGAGGGATGAGGGGACCATGTTAGATTGTCATATATTCATATAATTCTTAAATATTTTACTGTTTTAACCTTAGCTCAAAGTCGTCTATTACTAACCATAATATTTTTTCTACGTTTCTCAATAAACTAAATCAATATAATTGTTTTTTTTTTGTTTTAGCGAATTTCCCTATAGGGAATACGCTATTACGGTAGTAGCCATGGTAAGACCTAAGACCAGGACCACTTTACTTTTTCATTTTGAGGTCCCCAGAAGCCAAAAACACCATTCGTTCATTTTCATATATATGTATATATATATATATCTATATATCTATCTATATATCTATCTATCTATATATCTATATATCTATGTGTCCGTGGTACTGATAACTTTTGAACGGGACCTCCGATTTTGATGAAATTTGGTATGGAGGTGTAAGACCAGGTCTATTTTCATGAGTTCGCGAACCAGCATTGTCGGGTTATGGGAACGGGGTTTTATGGGGTTTCAAAGGGGTCAAAAATGGGTTTTTTTGCGTTTTTGGACCTTGATTTTTAAAATTCATTAATTTTAACTGAAACCATTTAAAAGAGCTTTAAAAAACAAACAATTTGGTATTTTTAATTTTTATCACAGCACAACTGGTTACGGGGCAAATCCAAAAATGTGTTTTCCATGTTATTCTTATGGGAAATCAAGAAAACCCTATATCTTGCTTATTTATTGACATAACTTAATCAAATTTGGTATGTACATTATCTATAAAAGGTTTAACTTATACTTGCTTACAAAACCCATATGGCGGCAAACCTACATACTCACCCCCATGGGGTTTATGGGGAAAATAAAAAATTGCCAGAGTTTGATACAATTTTGTGTTTACATTCACCAATTATTGATTAACTTAGATTTTCTAACAACACCCAATGGCAGAAAACCTAAATACTTGATCCTATGGTGTTTTTATGGGGAAAGTAAATAATCTGAAATTCCATTGGAAATTCGCTGAGTACGCAGGTCTGCTGCGACGGGGGTATTTTATTAACTTATAATTTTAAGTTGCCTATGAAATGATAAGTGTTTGTAAAAAAATAACTGTATTTATTTTGAAACTTTCACCCAAAGGATTATTTATTTTTACAACAATGTCATCTGCATAGGAAATAATAACTTTATATTTAGTTTCTTTAATTAGGTTATGAACGCAAAAATAAAGCATAGGACTTAAAATTGAACCTTGAGGTACTCCATAATTAATTGCTTGAATTTTAGATCTAAAACCAGAAAATTACTATGATTTGCTGTCTATTAAGAGGTAGGACTTTAATTATTGTTGGCAATTCCTCTGACACCTATTTCAACTAATTTATCACAAAAAACATGTTAGAGTTTATGCAATCAAAATCTTCACTCAATCCTATAAATGCTTATATTTATGTTTATTTTTTCTAACTAAATTGCTTACTAATTCAGTAATTACTTTATTGCGATATTAGTACTTTTACCTATTCTAAATCCAAATTGATTGATAGATAAAAGTTTGTTTCAAGAAAAAATGTGAATCTACTTAAATACACAATTTAAAAAGTACTTAGGGAGATATAATTGATACTTGGAGATATAAAAATAATGAAAACGGAAGTTAGATATACTTAATTATGTCATTAAATGAAGCTTGTGCAATAAATAAAGAAAACAATACAGGTACATACCTCAAGAATTGAAAGATTTTATTTCCATTGGTCTCCTGAATACCGAATGAATCCTGCTGGGGATTTTCGGGAATCCAGCGTTGAAGTGATGAGAATCTCCCCCAGACAGTGACCATTCGGTTAGATAAAGACCTTATGAGATGCACCCCTGCACACTTGGAATTGGATCCTTATCCACTTTCGAATTCTTATTTTATCCTCCTCCTTTTCAAAATTGAAGTGTCTTTCAGCTATGTTAAATTGTTTTATCAAGGATTGCATTTAACTTAATGAGGTTATTTATAATTTTCTCAAAGATTTATATTTGTTCACTATTAAAAGTTGAAAAGGAAGAACGTTTAAAAAAATTACAAAAAGGTTATAAGAATAGAAAGATGGAAAGAAATAGAAAGAACAGAAAGCTATGTTCATGATTCAATAAGATTTTTGTCTGGTTACTTTCCTTTTACCCTTCACCTACATAACCCATTTTTAAGATTGCGGTGTCATTTTAAAGCTTATGAGTTAATCTTATGAGTCATTTTTCAGTTTATGGTTGTTAAAAAGGTAATTTAGTTTTGGGCTTTGCCCCCTAGCCTTTGATTTGTTTCTAGAGGCCACTTTAAATTGTTGACCAACTTTCATTAAAAGATTTTAAAGATGATTTAACATGGGAAATTGTTACATAACAGCTGATTGATTACCTTCAGATGAATTTTAAAGCCAGATTGTAAGCAAAGCAAAAATATAGATCTTCTGCCACTCCACAATTAATTAGAATACGCTATTACGGTGGTAGTCACTGCAACACCTAAGACCGGGTCCATGATACTTTTTCATTTTGAGGTCCCTAGGAGCCAAATAATCGTTGGTTCAAATTAATACATCTATGTGTCCGTGAACACGATAACCTTTAAAGAGAACCTCCTCATTTGATGAAATTTGGTACAGGTGTGTAGAGTAGCATCTATTTGAATGAGTTTATGAACCAGAATGATCGGACCATGAAAACGGGTTTTTATGGGGTTTCAAGAGGGTAAAAAGGGTTTTTGAAATAAAATGAATGCAGTTGTATGTTTTTGGTTAGCTTATTATTCTAACACGTGCTCAAAAGATGGGACCTACACCTTCTTGAATTAAAACAAAGTTGCAACAATAATTAATCGCCTAAACTTTCCTTGTCATTGACATTTGACTGGAATAGACCTTTTTCTATAATATTTCTATTTCTTCCATGACACAAGTGCACTAAACTTGCCCATTAAACCCTTATTCCCCACTTTACAAACTTTTAATTTCACTTGACTTTTTCCATCTTGAAATTGATTTTCATCATGCTAATAATTTAGTTTTACTTGTTATTGTTATAATCTTTATAAGAACATTTATTTTAAGACATAAAACAAAACAAATTGTGGAATTTTTATTAATAATTCACTGTTAGCTCAAGTTTTACAATAACCGAGACAAAAGCAAAACCGACCGGGAAACCGGGATAAGATGAGCGAAAAACCGGGACAGTCCCGGTCAAAAACAGGAATGTATGGCAAGACTATTTATATTATTATAGTCATGTACAATTATACACAAAATATATATCTATATATATAATTCCGTAAGCGAATCGGTCCCCACGAAATATCTCAAGTTAGGAGAAAGATAGGGCAACGTATTATGGCTCATTTTAAAGCTTGAGGGCCAAGGACGCAAGGAAAAATACCAGAAGTATCAAAAATTGCCCCATTGGTCCGTGAAATTCCAATGTTAATCTTATGGGGAGGAGAATTTTAGATCTACACGTGTGATTAAGCAGATGTTCCAATGAATATTTTATATTAACTGAATAACTCAGCTGTTTACTTTAAGATAAAATTAATTATAAATTTTTATTAAAATCAGCAATGCACTATAAAAAAGGAAAACACCAATAGTCATGGAAAAATCACGAATCCACAGTGTATTTCTTCTTCGTGGCCACATCTATAACATTTAGTATATAATCAGGACTGAGGACTAAAATGATTTTGTATATTGAATAGACCACAATTAAAAGATGCTTAACCTTGATACAGTTAGTATAATAGTTAATATATTGTCTTTACTCACTGAATGATGTTTAGTTATATTATGTTACTGTTTTACATTTAGGCTATATTTAGTGGTTAGAGTTAAATCGTTTTACTAAAGTGTTTGTTTATTTTCGACTGAATATTGTAAACTACAAACATTGAATATCCTCTGCGTGAGGAATATTTTGTTTTATTTATTCTCTACTTCTTTCTTTACGTAGGTAGTAGTATGTAGACAACCAATTCCCGTTAACCCATACAGACGGGGAGCTAGGCCCTATTCATGTAAATTACAGTGTGCGAAAACAAACAATATATAAATCAATGTTTTTCATTGAACAAACAGACAAAACATACTACAATCATAGCACGAGGGACGTCGATAGAACGGTTGGTAGGAGGCATGGGGGTACATGTACATTGGGAGCATGTTGAGGCATGGGTGGATATAAAGGGCATGGGGGTACGTGGAAGAATGGGGGAGGCATGGAGGACAGAGGGCAAGGGGACTCGCGGGGGAACAGTGGTCATGGGGGTACAGTAGTATGGGAGAAACGGGGGCCAATGGGGCATGGGAGAAGGGGGGCGCGGGAACATGGGAGGGTTCAAGGGGCAAGATGGTGTTTGGTGGTATAGGGGTAGTTGGGCTTGGCGGGTCATGAAGGAACAGGGAAGAACGGCGGGCATGGGGGGCACGGGAGAGTGGGGGACAGAGGAGACACGGGGCATAGGGGTACGGGTGTGTGGGACGTGGGGGGATGGCGAGGGGTATGGGAGGGTACCAGGGGCGAGAAGGGCTTTGGTGGCATATGGGTAGTTGGACATGGGGAAGGCTTGGGAGCGAAAGGGGACATGGGAGAGGCATGGGAGACATAGTGGCACTGGAGCATTGGGGAAACGGGGGCCAAGGGGTGGCATGGGGGCGCGGGGGAATGGGAGGGTACAATGGTCAAGAGAACCTTTGGTAGCATGGGGACACAGGCAAGAACGGTTTTAAACACAGGGAGGATGGGGGACAGAGTGGAACCACAGGCATGGGGGTACGAGGGCATGGAGGGAACAGGAGCTTGGTGGTGAGGGGGCGGGGGGCATGGGAGGGTACCAGGGGCATGAGGGGCTTTGGTGGCACATGGGTAGTTATACAGGGGGGCACGGGGGAGTCATGGAAAAGGCTTGCTGGACATAGGGGGCATGGGGAAGAACGGCGGACATGGGGGCACAAGAGGGGCACGATGTGGTACGGGTGGTGCAGGGACATGGGAGGCACGCGAGTTCCTGGCACATATGGGGGTACTAAGCACGGGTCATGCGGGGGAACAAGGGACACGGGAGAGGCATGGGGAACACGAGGAGCTGGGGAGGGGGCACAGGGACATGGAGGCACAGGGGTTCAGAATACAGTGGTGTACAGTATTAATAGGAAAAAATATCCATTTTGTCATGTTGTATTGAAGTATTTTATTTATTTGAGTTACGAACTCATCACGTACATGGTTAAGGTTAAAACCTTTTTTATTGCGTCGGCAGTTTAGTAGTGTAATGAATTTTCATTTTTCCACAAAATACACTACTGTACGTAATACAAGGAAATTATTGTTTCATTGCTGATTTTATACCACCAATAAGTTCTATCAAGATTAAGGTAATATTTTATAAGAAAATTCAAGAGTGTAAATTCACATAGCTTGAAAAGGATTACATGAACTGTGCAATAAGGTGATGAATTGAGACTTACTTTTGGAGATAGCAGCACTATTTAGATTTTTAGGGGCCTTTGCCCCTACAAGCCCCTAGTTTATACATATAAATCTGTCATGATTATCCCTAAAATAACATTTAAAAATCTAAAAATAAATTTTTCTTTAATGAATAAAAATAAAATTTTAGTTTAGCTAATTCAGCAATTTAGACTCATTGGTTGCTTCTGGAGTTACAATAAATGATTGAAACTGTTTTTAATGTTTTGTTATGAAAAGGATTTACTTATGATAATAGGTGACGGTCTGTATAACATAATCTTGTTTATAGTATGCTCTGAGATACCAAAAGTTAGTTTTCCTAGTGTCACTGTTGCATTCGGTTTACCATTTTATTTTTTATCAAAGTAGTATATTGGGGCCTTTAAGCTTTTTTACAAATCCTTCCCCGGAGAGGAATAATCAGTGTCTGAACAATGATTTCTCTAAGCCTACTTGTTAATAATAAAACAAACCGTTATCATGAAAAGTATACACCTTTTCCACCTTTATTTCGGAAACAATCATGTTGATTTCAGACAACATCATTTGTATTTTAGAATTGTTATATGCATTTCAGAAAACAAATTTTAAAATTCAGATTAGTGATTTTCATTTCAGAAATTGTCAAATGAATTTAATATTAATAAATTGAAATTGAGACATAGTAAATTGTATATTAGAAAGCAGACTATTAAATTTAGATTACAGTAGTGATTTTCGTTTCAGATAATTTAAATTGAATTTCATATAATTAAATGTAATTTAAGAAATAGTAAATTGTATTTCAGAAATAATAAATTATGCTTCAGATTAACATAGTTAATTTTATTTCAGGAACAAGAAATGCAGTAAAGAAAACGGCCACCAGATAAATTGATTATGTTTTTAATTTTAAAAGAACCGTTTTCATTTGACACAAAAAGGTCGACAGTGAAAATATTTCCAAATTACATGTTTCTGAAGTACATACGATAACTTCTTAAAATTAAATAACTCTTTCTGAAATACTATTCATATTTTCCGAAATAAAAATAATATGTTCTGAAATTAAATTGACTATTCGGAAATTCAAATGATAAACTCTGAATTTAAATTATTAAAACTGAAATACATTTGATCTATCCCGAAATAAAAGTAATGTGTTCTGAAATGAAAGTGACTATTCTCAAATTCAAATGGTACATTCTGAATTAAAATTACTAAAACTGAAATAAAAATAACAATTTCTGAAATTAAAGATACTTAACTGAAATAAATTTTGCAAACTCTGAAATAAAAGTGGAAAAGGTGTAGTAGTAAATTTTTATTAATCGTTTTTCTTACTTTTCATATGGTACCAATATAGTTTTTGTTGAGGTGTTTTCTGTTAACCTTGTTTACAAAGACTGATGAAATTATTGTTCTTGGCTAAACCACTTTCCAAAACAAACTCTGTCTAGACTAACACACTTTTCATTTGGTACTGAACTTGCTACAATAAGATCATAGATAATACATCCCAGACATCCATCGCAATCTTAACTAGTGCAACAACACGTGTGATTTGCTGTTCTGATCGTTGGTGGTGTTCCCTCCGTGTTAAGATTTGGGTCACCCATTCTTCGAACAACACTTTTACTTAGGACATAACAGTTATTGCTCGACGAGTAATCTAACTCCCCTTCATATTCTTTTGAGGTATTCAATGATGACGGTTCTTATTGGTACAACCTGAAAAACGATATATCATCGTGTATATACTATAACATTTTCTGTATATAGTCTCAAAAATAAATTTAAAAATATTGCCGTTACTCTCAGCCCTAACAACAAGAATGGACTATGGAATGAGGGGTAATGCATGAGCGCTCCGAAAACGCCATAAGCTACGAGTTGAAATTAATCGTTACTTACGCAGAAGTTAAACGGTTTTATATTCTTATGACAATTGGCTAGCCACAGCCTGATAATAAGTTAACTGTTACTTTTCACCATCACGGTTAATTTTCACTCTGTAATTGTCAATGATTATTTTAATGCAAATAAAGAATGTTGAACTATCGCAAATTCTAAAATTACTTAATGAAAACAAAATATGTTTTGTGTATTCTAATATTTATCAAATTTTCCTGGCGACACCATTCCTTTTCAATTACAGTACAAACAGAAGAGTCTTGTTAGACCGAGAGATGTGAATGATGATTGAACAAAGGGGTTTCTCTTTAGGTGCAGAGTTTCTGGATCCTAATTGGCAATAGCTAAAATTTAGCTTTGTCCAACCCCAGTTGACGGCCTGACCATTAATTAGTATCTGTATAGAACACAACAATAATTGATTCTGTCAACTTATGACTGCCGCGGTGTTTCAATACCGACGGGAAACTGTAGGTTTATTATAAACTGTGAACTACATGTTGCACTCAGTCATCATTTTATAAGCAAATATTCTTCTTTGAAAACAAATAGACTAAGTTTTTAAAATAATATATTGCATTTCAATGCATTTTCTAATTCCTTATTATATTGAAACATTTCACTTATAGGGCTACCTCTAAAGAAAAAATTTTGATATAAGGAAATACAGTAGTTGAATTTTTTTGAAGAGTGTGTGGAATTTTGGACACAACTTTTTTTACCCGCATAAAATAAATTTTGCAGGGATATATTGGACAAAGGTCAGGGTCAGAGGGTTATTGTCTTGTATTCGTGTTTCTGTTGATATAACAACAGATTGCAGAAAAATTATCAAAGTTCATAATTTTTCTAACTTAATAGCTAAGTTCTTCTTTTATATCTAGCTCCTTTGTCACCCCTTTACATTCTGTGGCTTAGTATTTGAAGTGGGAGAGCTAGTTTCTTTATTTATGCAATCACAAAAAACACTAGACATATTAAGCTAAATCTTTTTCAACAAAAAATAACAGATTTTTATAGGATAATTTTCATTTTTAAAATACAGCGGGGCTCATCCCTACAGTGGGGTGTTTATAACAATAAAATTTTGGAACAAATTCCCATGATATTGTTATGGACAGACAAGTTTCATAAAACAAATTTATTGCTTAAACTACTTAAATAAATGTAATTTTTAATTGGTATTTTAGTGTACATGAAAAGTCGAGGGAGTGTGGAGTGCACGAGTTCGCTTATTGACAGTTTGAGCGAAACCGTAAGTAAAAGTTAGTTCAGGCCTAGTAGTACGTACTTATAAAATAATTTCGCAAATTTGTATCTACAGGTTCAAGCAACTGTTTAGATAGTTCTTTTAAGTATAATATTCAATAAGAAGAATAAACATGTTAAATTTTTATCAATGAATTGGTTTTTAAGGGTGAAACTTTTTAACTACGTTAACCTAAACTGTTTGTAAAAGAATAAGAAAAGAACAGGCTATGCTAATATTAGAGTATAAGATTACTTAATTTACCAAATGAAAAGTTCGGACTAACATTTTAATTAAGATTTTCTTGCGGTATTTCTCTTTCCAACCAAATCTCTTTAATGTGTTCCTTCATAAATTCTTATTACTGTCGGAGAGACTCAAAAGACTCATTAAGAGATTTCAAACGATTACTCCTTTAAAAAGACCAGTTTCTTTCTGTGAGCAGAAGTAAATTAAGACAGATCTTCTTGCAAATGGATTGGGTTTATGATTAACAGCTCAGTCTCAAAAACTGAGAATTTTAAAGGTAGAGTACAAGGAAAGGGTGCCGTGAAAATCTGGTTACACTGCGTGTTAGGAATAGATCTATTCGTAACCACATTATACAGAAGGATACAAAATATGAGAGCCTTCAATTTTCAAATTAATTAGTGTTTCTTATTGTGTAATATAATTCTATAATATAATTATCTTCAATTAAAATGTCTGCTATTGTTATTTTTTAAAGTTAACAAATGCAGTGACATGCAAAAATTAAGTATTCTTAGATAAACTCATTAATAAAGGTATTTTCATTACACAGTGATAAAAAAAGATAAAACCAACAAAACTAAATAGTTCATGTCATCTGATCTGCTTGATACATAAAAAAATAAGAGTGAACCTCTACTCCCTCATTCTATTATATTGCTGCAAAATTAGATTTATAACAAATAATTGAATTTTTTACTATATGGAACATAGAGTATAAAATTCTTTTAGATCGACTTTAAATTTCTCTTAGCCGAATTTTTGACCCCCAAAAGGCTTTTTTATTACTAATTTGATTTCAATGAAATTCTCAGGTTAGATTTTAAGTATTTTAAACTAGGTAATAAACTATAATCGAGCAATTATTTTCAAGTATTAAAAAAGCTTATTTTCCGTTATTTTTGACAGAACTTTAGTTGTTTAGGCTACATGGTTTGACTAATGTAGTTGCTATGATCAGTTTATTTTCCCCCATCGCAGCTGAGTTGTCGCTGTATGCTGAAAACAACATAACATAACCTTTTCTTGTTTATATTTGCTCGCCGATATGTTACGTTTTTAAATAAAATTTAATTGATATTTTGACAGACCTGTTTGTTAAATCAAATAGATCAACACTGATGTTTACTTGTTGAAGTTATAAATTATAGTCTACCAAAAGATAGGCATGTTGATGTGGAATGAATTGCTGTCGTACGGAATTACGCGATGAACTAATTTATGGGATACAACTAATATCTATTTTTGAGAAAGATTTAAATTGACAACTAATTAGAATGTGTTGTGACATTGTAGCCTATGTCTCAGGTAACAAAATATGCATTAAGTGTTAAGTAAGCGTAATTCTACAATACTTACATTAATTGATTTTTATTAATTTTGATTAATTAATCATGGATTTTAAATTGTATTTTTTTTTTCGCTCTACAATCTATTTACCTTTAATATTGTAAGCATAATTATTATTAAGTTACTTGCTTGTTTTGAGATCTTAGCTAAAATCATTCTTTGTATGTATTTATTTGTAGGCTAGGCCTAGGATGTACGCCGGTTGACTTTGGACGGATAGATGACGTGCCACTCTTCACATTCGAGGAGATGGAAACCTCCGTTCTCTCCCTAAAGAGCAACAAGGCTCCTGACCCGTACAGGATTCCCAGCGAGGCTTTAAAGAAAGTATTTTCAATTAATGCTGACTTGTTGTTGAGAATGTACAACGCCTGTTTGGTAGAAGGGGTGTTTCCGGCTCCCTATGGAAAACCGCAAGACTTGTACTGATCAGCAAGGGCAAAGGTGATCATGAGCTATCGTCGTCCCACAGGCCTTTCTACACGTTGGACACGGCTGGGAAGCTGTTCGAGAAGCTGATCCGTTCCCGCCTGACCTCTGCCGTGGAAGCTGCCGGGGACTCATGCCCCCGTCAGTATGGCTTCAGAAAGGGACGGTCAACGATTGACGCTATCACCGAAGTCCATGGAGAGCTGTGAAGAGAGTCGAGAGCCACAACCATTTCTCTCGCTGAGTAGTGCTTCTTGATACGCTTATGTCAAGAATGCCTTTAACTCGGCGAGGTGGGTCGATATGTTGGATGCGCTTCTCAACACCTTTCGCGTTCCAGCATATCTGTTGCGACTCATTGAGGATTATCTCCGCTCTCAAAGCCTTATTTACGACACAAGGGACGGAACGTGGACGATGGAAAGTCACTTCTGGTGCCGCGCAAGATTCAATACTCGGCCAGGATCTCTGGAATGTTGCCTATGACAGCCTCCTGAGGTCGGAGATTCCTGCTGAGGAAACCTCTTTGGTTGGGTACGCCAATGATGTCACAGCTCTCATTGTCGCACGCAACGTTGAGCTGGCCCAACTAAAGTTGAACCGAGTCATACGTGTGGTCAACACATGGATGTCCGATCACGATCTCTCGCTTGCTCTCCGTAAGACGGAGATTGTGATATTTACGAAGAAGAGGATAGACACCGTCATTCTGTTCCGAGTGGGAAGGAAGGTGGTCCAATCAATTCATGCTGCTAAGTACTTCGGGATTATGGTGGACACCAAGTTAAGCTGGAGGGATATTCCGTACGGCGGACAAGGCCGCTAAGGTAGTCACTTACCTTAGTAGTCTGATGGCCAGTGTCGGGGTTCCACGATCCAGCAGAAGACGTCTGTTGATGTCCGCGATTCAGTTCGTGCTTCTTTATGGAGCAGAGGTGTGGGCAGACGCTCTCGATAAAGAGAAGTACAGGTTGCGACTTGCCTGGGTTCAACGTTGAGCGGCGCTCGGGGTGTGTTCCGCCTACCGGACAGTGTCCGAGCCTGCCGTCCTGGTGGTCGCCGGAGTTATCTCTGTCAAGCTCTTGGCAGGAGAGAGGAAGGCAATTTATCAGAGACAAGTCGAGATTTGCAAGGACACGGCAAGAACAGCAGAGTGCTCCCGAACCTTCCAGCAGTGGCAACATAGCTGGGAGCACGACACCCGAGGACGATGGACTGCGCGACTTATCAAGCACGTCCAACCATGGGTGGAACGGCGGCCAATTCTTTATTTATTGCTCGGGGCGTTCCCGACGATGCGGAACACACATTTTTCCGCTGCCCGTGCTTGGAGGATGAGGGCAACTGGGATTGTTTATCACAGTTCGTGCGGGGCATCCTCCTGGAAAAGAAACATGATCTGGACCGCGAAGTGGCCCAGATCCCTTGATCGAGTGGCTGGATAAGGAGTAAACCCCACGGGCATAAGCCAAATTTAGGCCTAGCCCTACGTAATGTGATAAACAACTCCAGGTTAGAATCCTAAAGAGTAGAGGCGAGGTTTTTTAGTGGGTAAACCCGTTTTTAGGGGAGTCCCCACACTACAGGCTTGCCACCTGTGTGCGTAATGCATTTTTCTTACCTCTCCCTCAAAAAAAAAAAAAAAAAAAAAAAAAAAAAACATAAAAAGCGTCACCTAATAACTCAAAAAGTGAGTAAAAAATTCTTGTACGGGACGGACATCGGAGCGTATTCCTAGTTTTATAAAAAAACACTGGGTGTCCATGGTGTCTTGCACTGATAAAGGAACTGCAAAGTATGAAAACAATTGGTGGTAAGATGATGGTTTAACAAGTGATTTCTTAATTTTTTTACGGCTATGCCCAAACTCGATTCAATGCACATCTAAAAGTGCACCTTGGGGTTACCTGTAAATCTTCTAGGTGATTTGTACTTAGTTTTGTTTTATTAACAACCTTTTTTATTTTAGTTAACATTTCCTGATTAATGGACTGCACTGTATTTATTTTATCTCTTTTAGAATTTCTAAATCAGGAACTTGGGAAGAATAAAAGAAAATTTTTAACAAACCACTACATTAAAAAAATCCAGATAAGTCAAGTGTTGTTTTTTAAACTTAAGGTTTTTAAACTTAAATTTACACCAAATTCGATTTTTGCTGGGATTGAGGCTGTTTCTAAACTTATTTATGGACCAAAACACTCTTAAATGCAAAGTTTAAGCAAAATCTAACCGCTAGATTTCGAGATTGTGGAACACACATCCCTTCAGACATTGCTCGTATTATAGTATAGGATTCACGTACTGTAGGTGAGTTTCACCAATGAATACAAAAACGTAAAGAAGGTCACATCCCATGTTAAAAAGTGGCAAACAATTTTTTTTCGCTAGGAGCGCTGTAAACTGAACTTGAGCACTCCAAATAGAAATAGCGCCAGAGGAGTAGGCCTTAACATAGTACGATAGGGAGAGAGATATTCAATTTCTCATTTAGTAGCCTATTGTGCCGTTAAAACATCATTTTAAACATTAGTTACCTAGCTTATTTTTGGAAAGCGTTTTTCGAGAAGAATCGTTATTTTCAGTCATTAAATCCTTTTATTGTTAAGACTTTGTCGTATGTGTTTTCAAACTTAAGTGTTATTCTATAACCCTCGCCACGTAACTTGACGAATGAATTTTCACTACTATTCAGTTAAAATGATTGGATAATCAGCTGTTCTATAAAATATTGCATGTAATGTAAGCTTCATGTTTTTGGGAAAGTACCCCCTCTCATCCCCTCGCACTACCCAGCTGTTTTTGGTCATTCGTCAACTTATATGGCGTGGCTTATTAATGACGATATTTTATTGAATCATATGTTTACAAAAATAAACTAAGTTATAAGCGACGTCATGGTATCCTTCTATTTTCAAATTTATTTTCTTGGTTTCCAAAATGAGCAATAAAGCAGGCGGACGGAATAAGTGTTCCTACATTTGTGAGAATCGGTCCAGTAATGGATAACTGTCATAGATGTGAGTTATTAGGTGACACTTATTATATATATATATATATATATATATTTTTTTTTTTTTTTTTTTTTTAGGGAGAGGAAAGAAAAATGCATTACGCACTCAGGTGGCAAACCTGTAGTGTGGGACTCCCCTAAAAACGTGTGTACCCACTAAAAAACCTCGCCTCTACTCTTTAGGATTCTAACCTGGAGTTGTTTATCACATTACGTAGGGCTAGGCCAAAATTTGGCTTATGTCCGTGGGGCTCACTCCTTATCCAGCCACTCGATCAAGGGATCTGGGCCACTTAGCGGTCCAGATCATGTTTCTTTTCCAGGAGGATGCCCCGCACGAACTGTGATAAACAATCCCAGTTGCCCTCATCCTCCAAGATCTTTTGGCAGACGGAGTCCACCGAAAATGCACCAAAAATTTGTGTGGCCTTCAGGGGGGACCCTTCCCAACGGGGGCAGCGGAAGAATGTGTGTTCCGCATGGTCGGGAACGCCCGAGCAATAAATAAAGAATTGGCCGCCGTTCCACCCATGGTTGGACGTGCTTGATAAGTCGCGCAGTCCATCGTCCTCGGGTGTCGTGCTCCCAGCTGTGTTGCCACTGCTGGAAGGTTCGGGAGCGCTCTGCTGTTCTTGCCGTGTCCTTGCCAATCTCGACTTGTCTCTGATAAATTGCCTTCCTCTCTCCTGCCAAGAGCTTGACAGGGATAACTCCGGCGACCACCAGGACGGCAGGCTCGGACACAGTCCGGTAGGTGGAACACACCCCGAGTGAACCCGGGCGAGTCGCAACCTGTACTACTCTTTATCGAGAGCGTCTGCCCACACCTCTGCTCCATATAAAGAATCACGAACTGAACCGCGGACATCAACAGACGTCTTCTGCTGGATCGTGGAACCCCGACATTGGCCATCAGCCTACTAAGGTAAGTGACTACCTTAGCGGCCTTGTTCGCCGTACGTAAGATCTGATCCCTCCAGCTTAACTTGGTGTCCACCATAATCCCGAAGTACTTAGCAGCACGAGTTTATTGGACCACCTCCCTTCTCACTCGGAACAGAACGACGGTGTCTATCCTCTTCTTCGTAAGGATTACAATCTCCGTCTTACGGAGAGCAAGCGAGAGACCGTGATCGGACATCCATGTGTTACCCACACGCATATGACTCGGTTCAACTTTAGTTGGGCCAGCTCAACGTTGCGTGCGACAATGAGAGCTGCGACATCATTGGCGTACCCAACCAAAGTGGTTTCCTCAGGCATCTCCGACCTCAGGAGGCTGTCATAGGCAAAATTCCAGAGATCCTGGCCGAGTATTGAATCTTGCGCGGCACCAGAAGTGACTTTCCATCGTCCACGTTCCGTCCCTTGTGTCGTAAATAAGGCTTTGAGAGCGGAGATAATCCTCAATGAGTCGCAACAGATATGCTGGAACGCGAAAGGTGTTGCGAAGCGCATCCAACATATCGACCCACCTCGCCGAGTTAAAGGCATTTTTGACATAAGCGTAACATGAAGCACTACTCAGCGAGAGAAATGGTTGTGGCTCTCGACTCTCTTCACAGCTCTCCATGGACTTCGGTGATAGCGTCAATCGTTGACCGTCCCTTTCTGAAGCCATACTGACGGGGGCATGAGTCCCCGGCAGCTTCCACGTCAGAGGTCAGGCGGGAACGGATCAGCTTTTCGAACAGCTTCCCAGCCGTATCCAACGTGTAGAAAGGCCTGTGGGATGTGGGACGACGACAGCTCGGGATCACCTTTGCCCTTGCCGATCAGTACAAGTCTTGCGGTTTTCCATAGGGAGCCGGAAACACCCCTTCTACCAAACAGGCGTTGTACATTCTCAACAACAAGTCAGCATTAATTGAAAATACTTTCTTTAAAGCCTCGCTGGGAATCCTGTACGGGTCAGGAGCCTTGTTGCTCTTTAGGGAGAGAACGGAGGTTTCCATCTCCTCGAATGTGAAGAGTGGCACGTCATCTATCCGTCCAAAGTCAACCGGCGTACATCCTAGGCCTAGCCTACAAATAAATACATACAAAGAATGATTTTAGCTAAGATCTCAAAACAAGCAAGTAACTTAATAATAATTATGCTTACAATATTAAAGGTAAATAGATTGTAGAGCGAAAAAAAATACAATTTAAAATCCATGATTAATTAATCAAAATTAATAAAAATCAAGTAATGTAAGTATTGTAGAATTACGCTTACTTAACACTTAATGCATATTTTGTTACCTGAGACATAGGCTACAATGTCACAACACATTCTAATTAGTTGTCAATTTAAATCTTTCTCAAAAATAGATATTAGTTGTATCCCATAAATTAGTTCATCGCGTAATTCCGTACGACAGCAATTCATTCCACATCAACATGCCTATCTTTTGGTAGACTATAATTTATAACTTCAACAAGTAAACATCAGTGTTGATCTATTTAATTTAACAAACAGGTCTGTCAAAATATCAATTAAATTTTATTTAAAAACAAACATAACGGCGAGCAAATATAAACAAGAAAAGGTTAGGGGCCTATGTTATGTTGTTTTCAGCATACAGCGACAACTCAGCTGCGATGGGGAAAATAAACTAATCATAGCAACTACATTAGTCAAACCATGTAGCCTAAACAACTAAAGTTCTGTCAAAAATTCCGGAAAATAAGCTTTTTTAATACTTGAAAATAATTGCTCGATTATAGTTTATTACCTAGTTTAAAATACTTAAAATCTAACCTGAGAATTTCATTGAAATCAAATTAGTAATAAAAAAGCCTTTTGGGGGTCAAAAATTCGCCTAAGAGAAATTTAAAGTCGATCTAAAGAATTTTATACTCTATGTTCCATATAGTAAAAAATTCAATGATATCTGACTAATAGGTTATTGTCTCGTGCGCGCTCTCATGGTGGAGTGCGCTACTACATCAACAGAAACTTTCTTGACCATTTCTTCCATAAGATGTGACCTTCTTTACGTTTTCGTATTTATTGGTTTCACTCATACAGAATCATAGAATGCGCAAATTGCGCACGGGCCACCTTGTCACTATTTGTTTTAGTAGTGCATTATAAGTAAACTGCATTGTGGTCAATCAGTTGAGCTTAGATATTAAAAAATTAACGAGGGGAAAACTAGATTAAATTCCCCCGCAATTGGCTATAATGGTGTCCATACAGCAAAGCTATGAAATCAGGGCAATACTTTGTGGACACCCAGTATATTTCTTTAATTTACTTTAAAGATATAATAGGTAATGTAAGGTCCATGGTGTGTATTATTTTTAATTGTAAAAAAAAAAAAAATACCTTAATTTCACTTTAAATCCATTTTGAACATTTTTTTGTATTTTGTATTTTGTGTCTATCTACGCCAGAGGCATTTTTTTAACGTTTTGACGGGGAACGGTCCAAACCCCAGTCCTGTTACTATCTAACATCGACCAGTTGTTAGAAAGCATCATTAATTAATAGCCCAATGACAAATGGCAACTGGGTCCGGAATCGAACCTTTAAAAAGCTACTAACTTTCCTCAGGATCGAACCGGCAACCTTTGGATTCAAAGGTGAGCACTATAACAACTCAGCTACCCAGCCAGTAACATTGACAGGAAAATATCAGAACCTCTTGCCTGAAAAAGTCAAAGAGTAAAGGTGCGTTGTCACTGGTGCGACTGAAACGATTATCGATGAATGATAGTCGTTGGACTATAATCGTAGAGCGCCTGCTGAGCATTGTCTTCGATGGCGCCGTTGTAACTGATGCGACTGCCGGCAGAGTCACTGACTGCGATCGTACGGGTCTGCTCCTGGAGCAGTCATAATCGCAGACGTTGGACGATTTTTCTAGTTTGAGTGAGTGTATTGACACTTGATTAGATTTAAAGAGACTGAGTGTATTTGATAATTATTTTATCGGAGTTTATCTCTAACATCAAGTTTACATTTTTCATCAGATTACTTTTACTTATCGTTTTGAACACCAGAACAGAACATATGTGTCTGTTTTTTTATACTTGAATGAATAAAATTACGTTATTTTAAAAATGAGCAATCCCAGTTATGAATTTATTTTCCCTTATTCACCCTTCCCTCCTTGGCTGGTCCCAAACATTATGAAACATTCTTGAACTTTTTTCCCTTTTAAACAACTTTTGTTTTTATAAGCATTAAAAAAAAATCATTGCCTTCCAAAAATTAAATAAGGATTAAAAAGCTATCTTACCTTAACCTAAGAGCTAACTTCTAATTTCTCGTGTGATTGGATATAGACTGTTTGAAAACATCTTCTTAAGGTCCTCATTGATTAAAATATGGACACAATCATAAACTGAAGTTTGGTAAGTCTGAAGAACTCAGAAAACATCCTCTCAAGCTTGCAAATGATTGTTTATTAAAATTTTAAAGTACCCTTCTTTTGTTCTACTTGTGAACATATTATGTTTGTTAAGTCGTGGTACACTTAGCATTTCCAAAATTTCTTCATCTTCTAAATGTTCAATAAGCAAATAACTCAGTATCCATTTCCTCAAACTCACCATTAAGTACTTCACTTGGCAACAGTCAAACAGCAACTAAACGAACGCATAATTATCGCATCAGTGACAATGACCACTTCAACGATTATCGCCGAGCGATAATCGTCCACCGATAATCGTTCAACGATTATCGTTGCAGTCGCACCAGTGACAACGCACTTTTACTTGTCTATTATAAAACTTAAAACTTCATTTCAAAGTCAGAAGTTTTTCAAGTAGGCCTAATACAAGTCTAATTTTAAAATGACATTTATTTATCAGTAGACAAACTCCCACAACAATTAATAATAATAATAATAAAATGGTTAAGGAAGGCAGGGTGTTAAAAGTTGGCAGACCAGACAATTTGAGTGTGGTTATGAATTCTCACACGGTGCTGATTAATTTGCTAAGCCAGAACAACTCCGCTCGTCTGTGTGGCTGCACGTGTGATGCATTGACATTCGGTTTGTACTCAGAAACTCCGCTTCAACAAATTAGTAAACAGTTGGTTTGGCTTTTAGTAACGAGTGGATACACACGGGGGATTTGATTAAAGTGCAATTAATTGTTTACAGTTGTCAAAAATCCTCAGACGAATTAGAAACGGTATTGTATTTTACATAAAAACCTTATATTTTAATTGGTTATTTTATTCTCATTTACAATAATAGCTAGTAGTGGGGAATGGGGGCTTTTGGGCCAGTTCAAGGTCACCCGAGCGATGACGTCATCGATGACGTCATCGAGGTCAATGACCCCATCGATGACGTCATCGATTGCATCATCGATGACGTCATCACCAATGACGTCACTTCCTTGACGTCACACCCATGACGTCACAAAAATGACGTGCTGATGACGTCATCACCCCTTACGTCACCAAGATGACGTCATCGATGTCACAAAGGTCAAGGTCACGCTGAAACCTAAAATTTTTTGGCACTTTTGCTGTTTCTCGCACTACGCTCCGAGTTTCAGTCACAGTTACCATGACCTTGACAACTTGGAGCGAAATTGCAATGAGAAACAGCAAAAGTGCTGAGGAAACTTGAAGTTTGCAACGTGACTCTGCCTAAACCGTCATGTGACACCGCTCGGTGACCTTGAACTGACCCAGAAGCCCCCATTCGACCATTACTGCAACCGCGATGCGCACCCTAAGACAGACACCGAGCGACTGGCTGTTCGGCTCCGCGCACTCTAGGTATATGGAAGTGGTGGGGGAATTGCGATGATCTTGGGAAACTTAAAAATGCCAAGTCAGGTAGCACTGTTTCGGTGCTACCTTAAATTTACATGTTAAAGTGTGATGACCTTGAGGTTGACTGTAAATTTGAGACTTAGATTGTTTTTAAAGATGTATCTAAAGAATCTTCAGATTTGAGTCAACACTTAGAAAAATTTACTCTTAGTACAACTGTTTAATGTGTATTTACCAGAGTTTAAGTGTGGTGACCTTGAACTACCTGAAATTGTCAGGAATCGGAGTAGCAACCGCGATGCGCACCCTACGACAGACACCGAGCCACTGACTGTCCGGCCTTGTGCACTCTAAGTATATTGGCTCAAGAGACTAAGACTCTAAACTGTCAGGAATGGGATTAACTAACTGAATTTTGCAAGGAAAAGTCATTTCATCCAATATTTTAAACAAATCCTCATCAGTAAAACTGACACTAGTCTGTTTTGTATAAAACTTAGGTGTCCGCGCAACAGTTTGCGCCACTTAAGCTAAAGTGGAAACTCTCTTAACTTTGAGTGGTGGACAGTGAGCAACTAATAAAGCCTTAACACGGCTAAGTTTCTTACCTAAAGTGTCCCGCGACATGGCTTCTCCTCACAAAAGTCCGCACTATACTGAGAGACTGCTTGTAGCGCATGAGTCAAGGGAAAAGAGGTGGGGAAACAGCAGGAGTGGGGAAGGTCACAGTGGCGGGGGAAGGTGAGGTGGTACGCTGGAGTATCGCATCACTTCACCATGAGCTGTCCTACAGTGAACACACTGTTCTCTTGGCCCGAGTTGGCACTAGAAGAAACATTTCTGTACAGCTTAGGCTGTGATAGCCGAGGAAGCAAAGTCAAAGTGGAAATTGTGTTAAACTCCAAGACGAAGAGTCTCCTAAATAAACTAATTGTATCCCTGCAATCCCTATAACTTTAGAGAAATACCACTTTATTAAGCGACACCTTATACTTTGGCAAAACGAAGTGGAAATGGAAAAGATTACAATAAAATTAATTTAACTTATAACTCGGACTGGACACTCATGGTGATACTACGTGGCG
The DNA here is from genome assembly GCA_030545055.2 of Neoaliturus tenellus. NCBI lineage: Eukaryota > Metazoa > Arthropoda > Insecta > Hemiptera > Cicadellidae > Neoaliturus > Neoaliturus tenellus. The sequence continues at coordinate 78,156,031 of CM061532.1, forward strand.
TGCAAACGCCACCCTAAACATTACAAGTTAGGTTATTAAGCACCTCTGGTACGATAACCGATGTGCTAGAGTTAAAGTGTGTGATGACCTTGAGTCAAAACACTGAAATACTACAAGTCGATATCGTCCCAGAGTCAAAGTGTAGTGACCTACATTCAGAACTTGTAAAATTACTTACATATAGAGAGCTAGAGAACAGCGAGACGCACCGCATGAAGCCGGAGACATACTGGCGAAGCGGTGTTGTGCAGCCTAGGGACCCAGTTGTGGTGGGGGTATAGCCAACACTTAGAGTACAAGTGTTGTGGGTGACCTTGACCCACTTAACTTACCTCGACCCCCCCCCCCCCGACAAAAAGTGCGAACCCCCCCCCCCCCGACAAAAAGTGCGAACCCCCCCCCGACAAAAAGTGCGAACCCCCGCCCCCCGACAAAAAGTGCGAACCCCCCCCCCCCCCCGACAAAAAGTGCGAACCCCCCCCCCCCGACAAAAAGTGCGAACCCCCCCCCCCCCCCGACAAAAAGTGCGAACCCCCCCCCCCCCCGACAAAAAGTGCGAAACCCCCCCCCACCCCCTCCCCCACCCCTGATATCCTAGGCGTGGCAGCCCCGGTGGGGATATAAGGGGGTCCGGCCAGAGCCGGCTCGCAGTCCGCTCCCGCGCGTTGAACGTGAACGACCGGGACGGACCGCCATAGGCATCACTAAACATTGAATGGCGCCTTCAGTGTTTAGCGAAGTCTACTCTAACTTTAAGACTTGTATTAGTTGTAAGATATTGCGCTTGCGTTTGGGTATTGCGAATTGTTTTATATGAGAGTGTTTTACTTGTACCTTATGTCTCCTGTGTGTCTTTTATCCTTTGTGTCTTGTTCGTTATATGTGTTTAACATGTATGTGCTTGTTCCAGCATTGACTACGTTGAGCTCAATTGTGTGTTGTAAGTGTGTTATATGTTTCTAAAGTGTATACGCTTGTTTTAGCAATCCCCCCTTGAGCTTTTTCAATGCTCAAAGTAAATTGTAAAGTCAGGGAACGGGAGTAGGCCCCCGTGTAAAAGCATTTTATACCAACGTTAGCATGAGTCCTCTCAGGCATGCAATATTGCGGCTGGGTTTGGGACTCGGTCCGTTTGTACGCTGACATGCAGACCACAGCTGTGGCCAATTTGCGGTGGCCTCTGCACTCGGACCGAGGGCGTAAGCCACTAGGGCTGTCCTCAACCTCTTGTTTCCCTTCTGGAAACTCAAAATTATGTAAATGAATCTTTGTTAGCTATTTGTGTTTTTAGTCCCCAAGGCCCCCGAACATTCGTGGTTCGCCATGGATGTACGGGGGCCGAAATTTTTTAATGTCCGTGTGGCCTTGACCCACAAAGACTTGTAAAAATTCAATGCATTGTAAATTAAAAATATTAAAGATAGGTTACGGGAGTAGGCCCCCGTGTAAAGCCTATTTTAATTATCGGTAGGCTCCTGCCAGGCATGCAAAAGGTTGCGGATGGCATTTGGGAGCATGTCCGTTTGTATGCTGGCATGCAAAAGGTTGCGGCGGCCTCTGCACTCGGACGAGGACGTAAGCCACTAGGGTGTCCTCAGTTTGTTTCCTTCTGGAAACACAAAATTATGTAAATGAATCTTTGTTAGCTACTGAAAAGACAATGCAGTAAATGTTTACAAGTCTTGCGTGGCGAAGGGAACACGACATTGGATGTTGCCTTGTTGTCATAGTTGGGTCTCTTCGGAGGCTACAGCGATGACAACCCAAGTGCCCCAGGTGGGGCTTAATTTTTTTAAAGTTTTTTCGTGACCTTGACCTAAATACAGTAATGACCCCCCCCCTCCCCCACCCCCTCCCCCACCCCCTCCCCCACCCCCCCCCCAAACTTTTTTTGAGAAAAAATTTTGACCTTGACCAAAAAGTTTTTTGCTCCGGACGAGAAGTGCCCAAACAAAAAAATTTGTACAAAGTAGTGGATTTAGACCAAAGATCATTGGTTTATCAAACCTGTTGAAGAATAAATTGAAAATGGGTGTTTAAAAGCCAAATCTACTACATGATTGATAAACTGGATGTATATGACGTCACCTTCCCCCACCCTTCAACCTCGGGTATAAAGGGACCCGGTTGAGCGCGCTGCTCATTATTGCGTGGACATTCACCGAGTGCACACTCAAAGCCAAACTGTAAAAAAAAATGGCTCTTTGCGATATTTGTGGTGAGTTTTTCCAAGATGAAGATATCTTTGTTTTACACCGAGAATTGCATCATGAAGAGAACAGAAAAGAAGAGATTGTTGTAAGTGAAGAAGACTTGGATGCGTTTGATCGGTTATTGGAAAACTGCCAGAAGCAGATGGACGACTGTGATAGCTATCTACAGTTACACCGAGAATTGCATCGTGAAGAGGACAGAAAAGAAGAGATTGTAGTAAGTGAAGAAGACTTGGATGCGATTGATCGGTTTTTGGAAAAACCCCATAAGCAGAAGGACTGGGCTAGCTATTTACAGTTAATGCAAAGAAGAAGACCAAGTGTTATTCAATTTGCCGGAGCTGGACCATCTACAGCTGGAGGATTTATTCAAGAAGAGAAAATGGAAGAAGAAGATACGGAAGAAGTGGAAGATGTAAGACAACTGCGTACCCAAGAAGAGGATATGGAAGATATAAGACAACTGCGCACTACAGCCTTGCCAGGACCAGTTGTAATTCATTTCAAAATTAATAATGTGCAATTAGAATTGGAAAATTTTATAACTCAAGCTAAAAAACTAGTTGTAAAAACATTGACGGAAGAATTGGCAAGATTGAACTTTATTAAATTTGGATTGGTGTTGGAGGCTATGTTTACTAATACCGATGGTGAAAATTCACCGAGAGCATTCATTGCTAAAAACCGAACCCTTACAACCACATCTGATATCAACGAAATTTTAGAAAAATGTTTGGTTGAACTGCTAGTGAAACTTCAAGAACATGAAGGAAGAGGATCCGGCTGGACGCTATCATCAATTGAAGGTATGGATGTGAGGGTTCACAAGCATGGATATGGTATGAGAGGAAGCAGCTTTATCCCTCTACCAAAGGTGATCCGAGATACAAGATCATGTATCAATGTGAAAAATGAGGATAATGAATGTTTCCGGTATGCAATGTTAGCAAAATATGTGGAAGACCATTCCTGTAGACCTAGCATAGCATACGAAGCTGTTCAACACCGCTATAACTTCCAAGGTATGTCGTATCCTGTTAGTCTTAATGATGTTGCTAAATTTGAAAGAAAAAACCCAGGAGTTTCAGTTAATGTGATTGGTTTAGACGAATCAAATAACGTATACCCGTTACGAGTTACAAAGACTGAACGTCAAAATCATACAGATTTGCTGCTATTGACCAAAGGTGAAATATCACATTATGTCAAGAACTTTGAAACTTTGGTTGGACGACAAGTGACTAAAAAGAAAATTAGAGTAACAGTGTGTAAGAGATGCTTTTGTTTCACAAATAAAGACTTGAGACGTGGAGGATCGGAGTGGTTGTCGGAACACCAGCGGCTTTGTAATGACAACTATGAAGTGAAGATTAGTCTGCCACCACCATCTAGAGCATTTGTCCAGTTCAATAAAACAGTTCACCAATACCGGATTCCACTAGTTATCTACGCTGACTTTGAATCCACGTTAGTGCTGCAGGAACTTTCGGATGGTGAAGTAACTAGAAGAACCAAATATCAATTGCATCAACCTAACAGTTTTTGCTTATTGGTGAAATCTACTTTACCTGAAGAACAATTGCAAGACTACGGCTTAACATCCACTCCGATACTCTACCGTGGGGAAGGAGCTGCTAAGTATTTTGTAGACCAGTTGTATAACATTGCTGAAAAGGCGGAACGCTTATACGGTAATGTTTTACCCATGAAACCTTTGAACCAAAATCAACAAGAAGAATACATTTCGGCAACAAGATGTTATCTATGCAAGAAGAGCTTCAGTGAAGAAAATCAAAAAGTAAGAGATCATGATCACCTCACAGGGTTATACAGAGGACCTGCTTGTAATTCATGCAATATAAATTACAAACTGCCTCAATTTATTCCTGTTGTGTTACACAATCTTAGCGGCTATGACTCCCACTTCATTATCCCAGAGTTAGGACGAGATGATGGAAAAATCGAAGTATTAGCTGAAACATTGGAGAAGTACATCAGTTTTTCAAAAACAGTTGGTAAAATTAAACTTCGCTTCGTAGACTCTTATAGATTTATGTCATCTAGTTTGAGCAAATTGTCTGAGAACCTAAGAAGAGAAGATCTAAAAGAAACCAGCAAAATTGTACCTGAAGATAAATTGGACTTAGTATTACGAAAAGGAGTTTTCCCCTATGATTATATAACTTCCACAGAAAAGTTTGAAGAAACCAGTCTACCACCGATTGAAGCCTTCAATAGCAAATTAAATGAAAGTGAAATCTCCGTTGAAGACTACAATCATGCGTGTAATGTTTGGAACCAACTAAACATTCAAACTTTAGGGGAATATTCTGATTTTTATATAAAATTGGATGTAACTCTGCTGTGCGATGTGATGGAAGAATTTCGGAACACCTGTTTCTCAGCATACGGATTGGATCCTTTACACTCGTATACATCCCCTGGATTAGCATGGCAAGCTATGCTCAAGTCAACTAACTGCCGATTGGAGCTTCTCACAGACATCGATATGGTCCTCATGATCGAATCAGGTGTACGAGGTGGTTTGACTCAAGCTGTGACAAGACATGTTAAGGCCAACAACAAGTATATCCCCAACTTCGACGAGCAACAACCATCACTCTACCTTGGATATTTTGATGCGAACAACCTCTATGGTTGGGCGATGTCAAATCCACTTCCCTACGCAGACTTCAAGTGGATTGACCCGACCACCATTGGTGACATATCACGGATTCCAAAAGATGGCCAAACAGGCTATATTTTGGACTGTGATTTTGAATATCCAGAACACCTTCACGACCATCATTACGACCTGCCTCTCCTAGCCAAGACTGAAGTTTCACCGACAGGAAGATGGCCCAAGCTGATGATGACCTTGGAGAATAAGAGTCGATATGTGGCACACTACTGGGTAGTTCAACAAGCACTTGAATTGGGCCTACGTATAGTGAAAATTCACAGAGCAATTGAATTCACCCAGTCTTGTTGGTTGAAACCATATATCGATTCCAACACTACAAGAAGAGCTGCAGCGACAACAGCATTTGAAAAGGACTTCTACAAATTAATGAACAACGCCATCTTTGGGAAGACCTTGGAGAACAAGAGAAAACACAAAATTGTAAAATTAGTAAGTGATCCTAGGAAATTGGAAAAATTAGTGCAAAAACCAAATTTCGGAACATCCATGATTATAAACGAAAATCTAGTTGCTGTCAGTATGAATAAAACAACAATAGTGATGGATCGTCCGTTATACATTGGAATGTCGATTTTGGATATAAGTAAAACTCTGATGTATGATTTCCATTACAACAAAATGGTTAAACACTATGGAAGAGACAACATTGGAGTTGCATACATGGATACCGACGCGTTTATCTACTGGATAAAGACTTTGGACATGTATGAAGATCTAAGGAGTTTCCCATACAAAGACGACTTTGACTTCTCTGACTATCCGAAGAACCATCCGAATTACAATGAAAAGAATAAAAAAGTAATTGGAAAATTTAAAGATGAAGCAAATGGAATACCTTTGGAGGAAATAGTTGCGCTGATGTCCAAATTATATTCCTTCAAGATGTATATGGAAAACGACATACCGACAGTGAAGAAAGCTAAAGGAGTCAAAACATCGTACTTGAAGAAACGTGTGACATTTGACCATTACAAGACCTGCTTGTTTGAAGATTCTACAATGTCTGCAACGTTCAACACTATCAGAAGCTTTAAACATGAGGTCTACAGTGTCACTGAAGTTAAAAGAGCACTATCAGCTCAAGATGATAAAAGGCATATTATGCCGGATAAGATTCATACTCTTCCTTTCGGCCACTACTCTCTAAACCCTATCAACTAGTAACCTATTCTTCGTCCTTCTACAACTTCGACCTTATTCCTTTCTCCTTCCGTAAAAAAATGGGGAACACGGCAAGTCCAACGCCGTGTTCCCCATTTTTTTACACAAGTTTGGATGACCTTGACCTATATAAATGATGTGAATATTTAAGACAACATTCATTGTGATTATACATGTGATACATGAAACATTCAAACCTGCAATATGAAGAACTCGAAGCAAGAAATTGTCAACGAGCTTCATAAACCTGCAAGAAGAAAGTTTCCACGAAGAAATACAGTGATAAAAGGAATAAATGATTTATATCAAGCAGATTTAATCGAAATGATTCCTTATAGTAAACAAAATAGAGGATTTAAATACATATTGACTATTATTAATTGTTTTTCAAAAATGGCAGATGCTTTACCACTAAAAGATAAAAGTGGCAAAAGTGTTACAAAAGCAATGGAAACAGCTATACAAAGAGACAAACATACTATAAAACATTTACAAACTGATGATGGAAAAGAATATTTTAATAAGGAATTTGCAAATTTAATGAAAAAACACAACATTAACCATTACTCAACCAATTCAGAGGTAAAAGCATCAATAATTGAAAGATTCAACAGAACTTTAAAAGGTGCGATGTATAAGATGTTTTCTAACAGAGGATCGCACGTATGGATTGATATGTTACCAAAACTTATAAGCGATTACAATAACAAGTTTCATAGAACTATCGGTATGAAACCAAGCCAGGTGACTAATAAAAATGAAAAACTTGTATTAAAACGTATAAAAATGAATACTAAACCAAGAGTTGAAAAACTAAAGCCTAAAAGGTTTAATGTTGGTGATAAAGTGCGAATAAGCAAATACAAAGGTGTATTCAGTAAAAGATATCTTCCAAACTGGACAAATGAGGTATTTACTGTATTTAAGGTGCAACCTACAATACCAGAAACTTACATTTTAAAAGATAATAAAGGACAATTGCTGGAAGGAGGGTTTTATGGACATGAAATGTTAAAATCAACAGTAGGTGATGTATATTTAGTTGAAAAGGTGTTGCAACGAAAAAAGGATAAGGTTAAAGTACGATGGTTAGGATTTAATAAGACGGAAGATTCTTGGATACCTAAAAAGGATCTAATATAATGATAGAGCATCATTTTGGGTTGAACCATTACAAAGGATGGAGATAATACCGCAAAAAGACAATTTTACTATTAATAATATAGATGAACTCACAGTGGATGGTTCTCAATTCAATACTGGAAAACACGGTGTTTTGTTACCAAACACGGTGCGTTGTCTGGTTACCGGTCCTTCCAATTGTGGAAAAACAAATGTAGTATTCAATTTGATTACAAATCCTAAAGGATTACGTTTTAATAATTTATATGTATTTTCAAAGTCACTACAACAACCAAAATATCAGTTATTGGAACAAATACTCAATAATGTGCCTGAAGTTAAATATTTTAAATTCAACGCGAGCGAGAGTGTCATGCAACCGCAAGAGGCTAAACCATTCTCAGTATTCATATTTGACGATGTATCTTGTGAAAATCAAAATACAATAAGAAATTACTTCGCCATGGGTCGACATAACAACATAGATAGCATTTATATTGGTCAAACTTACAGCAAAATACCGAAACAGCTCATTAGAGACAATGCAAACATGTTAATTGTATTTAAACAGGATGAAACCAACCTAAAACACATATATTATGACCATGTAAGTGCGGATATGCCATTTGAACGATTTAAAGAGTTGTGTGGAAAGGCTTGGGCTGAAAAGTATGGGTTTTTAACAATTATGAAGGAACAACCGCTAAACAATGGTCGATACAGGATAGGATTTGATAAATTTATACTAATACACTGATCATGATGTAAAACATTCATTGTTGTACAACACGTCTTGCTACAAACATGGTTAACCAAGAAAAGTTAATAAAGGAAATAAAATCACTTAGTGATTCTATTCGAGATAAAAACAGAGCATTAAAATTAGGTATTAGCGAAAGGGAGAAATTTCTTGAATCTACTTTTAAACCTATTACTGAACCCTTGAAACAATTAAACAAAAAATTTGCTAAACCCGTTTTGGAAGGAGATGCAATTGCACCTATTACAAAGTTTGAAAGAGAAAATGTAAAATCAGAAGATTTTAGTGATGAAGACCTGGAATCCTCTACATATAGTGGTTTTACCGGTGGAGAACCTGAAAGAGAGCTAGAATCACCAGACTATAGTGGTATAAGAGAATTATATGAAGTAAAAGCTAAAAGAGGACATGAAGATGTATCAACTGCTAGTGAAGAGGAAAAAGAAGAAGCAAGGGAAGGTCCGTCAAACATAAGCTTGTTGGGTGAAAACATTCATAACAAAGGACCTTTAGGAAGGAAATACATGGTAAAAATGTTACTCGGAACAATTCCTAATAAGAATTACCATAGTTATGGAGCGAGATTAACAGAAGATGGTTTAATGATAGGTAATAGCCCGTTAAACGTTGACGAACATGATAATATTGTCATTGGTGATCAAAGGTATAAGGGCACAAAAGGATTATTTGAATTATTATTTGAAAATAAGCCTTCAGTATCGTTAGTGAAAGAAAAAGACATGGAAGCATATAAAAATATTTTGGAACAGACAAATGCATATAGGAGAAAGTATTTACCTGACCAGCCTCCTTTTAGATCTAAGTCTTTAAAATATAAAGAATTTGTATCCAAGTTAATACCAACTAGAAGACAAACAATGTCGTTAACACAAAGAAAACCTGTAAAACGAAGATTTATGGCATCCACTTTGGATGTAAGTGCTCAGGAACGAAGAAAAAGAAGTAAGTCCGTTACGGGTACAGGTTTAATGAAGAAACTATATAACACAAATGTGATTTATTACAATAATATCAATAAATTGGTGGATAGAATGAAACTAATACATGAAGCTAAAGAAGCGGGTCATACTGGATTGGAAAACGAATGGGTGGCTTTAGTGGATGAACTCCGAAACCGTGGGGTAATCTCATAAAAATGCGTTACTCCCTAGAATACTATTCAGTTGCACCATGAGTGTCGACAAGTTCGGACGTTACTCCTCGGATGGGTTATATTATGCCAATAGTTTAAAAAGAAGTGCTGGTTTACCACAAACACCTGATGGAGATTATGATATAACTAATAAAAGGTTAAAAAACATAAAAGATCCCACAGATGAAAACGATGCAATAAATTTAAAAGTATTAAAAGAAAAGATATCACCAACATTAAGACTACAGAAAAACACATATGACGCAGGTAATCATAGAATTGTCAATGTTGGTAAGCCAAATCAAAACGCTGATGCAATAAACAAAGGTTATTTATCATCAGAATTAAAAAATACGTTAAAATTCAATGGAAAAACGTATACTGCTGAAAATAAACGTATATCCAACGTAGATGACCCTAAAGATGCAAAAGACAGCGTAAATAGACGCTATTTACATTCATTAATACCTGAAAAGACAAAAGATGGTTTTTCTTTTTATAAATTTGTTATTAACGATATAGGTTATCCGAAAAATGAAAATGATGCTGTAAATTTAAAATATATAAAAGATCATTGTATTACACGTGATGTAGGAGTTATTGATTGTCTAGGTAATTGTTTAGCGAATGTTAAAGATGGTTCGGCACCATCAGATGGTGCAACAGTGGGTCAAATGAAGGAAACTTTAAAGCAAGAAACATCTGGATTTGTAAAACAGGATCAAGTAGTATCACGGTCGGGTGATGTGTTTGTACAAGGAAATGAAAAGTTTATTTTACTTGAACAAAAAAATAATGTTTGGGATTGCAAAGACATGAAATTATCAAATGCGCAATTAGCTACAGATGCTCATGATGTTCCGATTTTATCACAAGTTTTACATACTAATCCAAACAATTATCATAGAAGTTGGTTGGGTACAAATAGAAGAATAATTGACATATTTCCAGGTATCGATGATTACGATTGTGTTGTAGTAAAACAATCTTTAATATTAGACAAACCAAAAGGTAGTACTTTCAATGCGAAAAATAAGAAAATAGGTAATTTGGCACAAGGAACAGATCCAAAGGATGCTGCAACTGTAGGACAAACATTACAATATGATAGTGCAAATCAAGAGTTTATTTATAATACCAAAAGATTTAAATTAATGGATGTAAATGATTATCAAAATATATTAATTGCAGATCCAAATTCATTTAGCGGATTTAGAAAATTGTCTGGTGAGGAATTTATTCATAAAAATCATGTATTTAGAAATGAAGCAGACAGATCATTAATTAGTGCAGATTTAAAATATTTTAAATGTCCCGGGAATGATGCAAATGTAACTGATGAAGACTAAGAATTTGTATAAAAACTGATATGGGTTAGAAATCGGGACTAATATTATAAAAATGGGTTACACTCTAGAATGTTATTCAGTTGCACCATGAGTGTTGACAAGTTCGGACGGTATTCATCAGATGGATTATATTACTTTAATACTTTAAAAAGAGGTGTTGGATTACCACAAACACCTGATGGAGATTATGATATTAGTAATAAACGGTTAAAAAACATTAATGATCCCACAGATGAAAATGATGCAATAAATTTAAAAGTATTAAAAAAAGAGATATTACCAACACTGAAACTAAACAAAAACACATATAACGCGGGTAATCATAGAATTTCCAACGTCGGTAAGCCAAATCAAAACGCTGATGCAATAAACAGAGGTTATTTATCATCGGAATTGAAAAATACGTTAAAATTCGATGGAAAAACGTATAATGCTGAAAATCGACGTATATCTAACGTAGCAGACCCTGTAGATGAAAAAGACAGCATAAATAGACGCTATTTACATTCTATAATACCTGAAAAGACAAAAGATGGGTTTTCTTTTTATAAATTTGTTATTAACGATATAGGTTATCCAAAGAATGAAAATGATGCTGTAAATTTAAAATACATCAAAGATCATTGTATTACACGTGATGTAGGAATTATTGATTGCTTTGGTAATTGTTTAGCGAATGTAAAAGATGGTTCTGCACCATCAGATGGTGCAACGGTGGGGCAAATAAAGGAAACTTTAAAACAAGAAACATCTGGTTTTGTGAAACAAGACCAAGTAGTAACACGACAAGGAGATGTATTTGTACAGGGAAATAAAAAGTTTACTTTACTTGAAGAAAACAATAGTGTTTGGGATGGTAAAGGAAAGTCATTGACAAATTTAGGTATTGGTGAAAAGCCTGGTGATGCTGTTACTTATGAACAGATAATACAATTAGAGCCAACTGGAAAACAATGGTGGAATTGTGATAACAAACGATTAACAAATGTTGCAGACCCTGATTATGCTGATAACGCTGTAACTGTTAATTTTCTTGTTAAAGTAATAGGTAATTTATTATTTGATATGCATAATTATATTGCAGCCGGACAACATAAACCTATTGATGAAAAAATGAGAAGTGCATGGATTAAACAAGAAATTCTTTATAAATACTTTTTTAATCATAATACACAAAAGTTTAGATCAACAGATTGGGGTACTTTTGATATTTAATTAAATAACACCATAAATTACATCATTTATGTGCAACCTGTCATAGAGGTAACACATAGGTTACGCTTTTCGAATATAAAAGACAATCATGGCATTTCATTACACCAGTCCATATCGAGACACTGTAAGGAAAGGAGGTGGGATCACGTCCACAGCGGTTTCTCTATTAAGTAAAGCCTTAAATCGAATTCCAGTAGGATCTATCGTAAATAGAGCAATAGACGCTTTACCATACGAATTTCATATACCGGGAGGTTATCAGTATTGCGGACCAGGAACTAAATTGAAAAAACGACTGGAAAGAGGTGATCCAGGCATAAATAAGTTAGATCAGGCTTGTAAAGAACACGATATCGCATATTCCACGTTTACCGATTCAAAAAATAGGTCAATCGCTGATAAAAAGCTAGCGAATATAGCTTGGCAACGAGTAAAGTCTAGTGACGCTAGTATTGCGGAAAAAGCAGCAGCTTTAGCGGTAACAGCAGGTATGAAGGCTAAAACAGCGGTAGGAGGTGGAAAAAGGAGGGGTAAGAATAAAAAAGGATCAAGCAAGAGAAAACATGGTGGTAATATTAGACTAAAAAGACGTTCTCCAAGGAAAAATAATAAAAAACCGACAATATGGTCAATGGTAAAAAACGGGGCTGGTCTATACCTAAGACCGTATCGTGCATATTAAATAAAAGAAATCAATTGGTTATACCGCATAAAGCGTTGACTAATGTTGAATTATTTAAATATATTTCCTGTTTAAAAATACCATTTTTCCGCGGAGTATTTATGAAAGACAGTTTACCAAAGAAAATATGGAAAAATGAGACTGGAATCGTAAATTTGGATAATACTGAAGGGCCCGGCACCCATTGGGTGTGTTATAAGAAACTAAATAGTAATGTATATTATTTTGATAGTTTTGGAAATTTGCCACCACCTAAAGAACTTGAACATTACTTTAAATCTGCTAAAAACATATATTACAACTATAAAAGAGAACAACCTGATAATACTTCAATATGCGGCCATTTATGTTTGGAATTCCTAGCTAAAAGTATCAGTCACTATTGAGATGTCTTCCTATACGGTATCATTAACAGGAAAATCGTCCACTTTACGAAGTATCCTTTTTCCAGCGTTACGCTTGCAAAAAGGAAGATTTTGGGAGGCAGCACTGTTGGATTTTACAACTTACAACTCTATTCCCAATGTTACGGAAGGTAAAAATAACTTATTGCATTATTATAAAGGAAAAGATGCCAGTGGGAAGTTTACAGACTTGGAAGTTTGCACTCTACCCACAGGTTCTTATGAAATTGATCATATTAATGAATTTTTGCAAAATAAAATGGGAAAAGACAATATAACGCTAAAAGGTAATAACAATACAATGAAAGCTGAGCTTACTTCAAAATATTATATAGATTTTAGTAAGTCACACTCAATTGGTGATTTATTAGGATTTCCCAAAGATGGAGCAATTTTAGAACCAAATAAAACACATTCCGGTAAACAAACTGTAACAATATTAAAAGTCAATAGTATAGACATAACTTGTAATATTATACAAGGAGCTTACAGAGATGGAGCAAATACTCATATAATACATACTTTTTACCCCAGTGTACCACCTGGATTTAAAATTGTTGAAAAGCCGCAAAACCTGGTATATCTACCTTTGAACACCACTTTCATTTCAGACATCGTGTTGAACGTATTGGATCAAGACGGTAACTTGATAGATTTCCGAGAAGAGCCTATTACGGTTAGATTACATTTAAAATCAACACTTTAATATAACATCATGGGTTTAACATTTAAAAGCGAACAACCTACGGGAATCCGCATTAGTAGCTCTTCAGCTGTGGAGGAGTTAACACGCGAGAACATTCGTTTCTTAGAGAGAATTGGATTAAAAGTAACCGATAATGGATATACTGGATATAGCTCAGGGTCCAACATTCGACGAAACCCTATGGGAAAAAGAATATCACACCCACAACCCTTACACTTCATCAAAATTAAACAATAACGATGAAATTCGTATTCCCATACAAAATCAAGACATTTACACACTACCATGTGAAAGTTACTTGTATATTGAAGGAAAAGTTACTAAAAAGGACGGTACTACTACTGGTACAACAGTTCCATTTATAAATAATCCCATGGCTTTCCTGTTTGATGAAATTAGATATGAAATATCAGGTGTAACAGTTGATTCTACTAAAAAAGTAGGTATTGCAACAACTTTAAAGGGATTAACATCTATATCACCTAATGAAACCAATTTAATACAACCTGCAGGATGGGTTTTACCTGCAAAAGACACAATCACTCCAGATACAAATGGAAATTTTGATTTTCATATTCCGTTACGTTTGTTGCTTGGTTTTGCTGAAGATTATAGGAAAATAATATTAAACGTTAAACAAGAATTAGTTTTGTTGAGATCTTCAAACGATAAAGATATTATTAAAGCTCCAGACGGTACAACAGATGCAACTTTAGAATGGAAATTAACATTAGACAAAATTGTATGGAGAGTTCCACATGTTAAATTAGCTGACGAGCATAGAATGCTACTATTAAGAAAGTTAAAGGCTGATCGTGATATTGTAATTCCTTTTAGAAGTTGGGAATTTCATGAACATCCCAGCTTGCCAACTACGGATCGACACACTTGGACAGTTAAAACATCTAATTATGTGGAACGAGCCAGGTATATTATATTTGGTTTACAAACAGGCAGAAGAGACACCATCACCAAACATGCAGGCCAATTTGATCATTGCAACTTGAAAAATATTAAAGTTTATTTAAATTCACAATTTTTTCCATACGATAATTTAAATGTGTCATTTGCTAATAAAAAGTACAGCATATTGTACGATATGTATGCAAGATTCCAAAGTTCATATTATGGTAAAACGAATGCACCTTTACTATCACCAGAAAAATACTTAGATGGTTACCCTATAGTTGTAATCGATTGTTCTAAACAAAATGAATCGGTAAAATCATCAAGTGTAGATATAAAAATAGAAATGGAATTCAACGCGCCTATATCGGCTAATACAACTGCATACTGTTTAATTCTACATGATAAAATCGTAACATACACACCTTTAACTGGAATTGTTAAAAATGTATTGTAAAAGACCGGTTTTCCTACATTCCAATGCATTCCGCGAGTATAAAAGCAGAGCGTTCAGCTCGCTCCTTATCAGTTTGTTGCCTGTTGTTGTATGGGTAGCATCTTATTCAATATGACTTCTCCTAGTGGTACACAAGAAAATGTAGTAGATATTGAGAAGGAGATATCCGACTTTTTAGATCTTCAAGGTCAACCGGAGGGAGATGAACACAACGCTTGCGGACAACTCCACGCCAGTAATAATGTTGAGGAAAAAGGTAAAAGAAGAAAGAATGCACACAAGAGGAAAAGATATATTGAAGATAATATTTCTCCTAACATATTAAGTGAGGTATTCTTGCGAATATTTTACCCAATCTCTTCCAGTTTGGACAAAAGTGTTTTAATCGGTGTTATGAAATCGACGGATTATTCACCTACTGTAATTTTAACTCATGGACCCAAAATGATTTTGTTCACCGATAGTGCTTGGGAATCTTTTATGAAGCACTTGCATCTGCTAGAATGCTATTTAACTAGTAACATGTATGGAAGAAAGACAAGAGTAGGACTTTTGGATTCAAATGTGGAAATTGATATTATAAAGAATCGTGGTGACCATCAGTTGCGGTTTAGAGACACAACAATACATGATAGAAAGATTCAACTTAATCGAGAAGAGTTTTTTATTCTAACCTGTGCAACTGAACCAATAACAAGATACTTGAGACAACTAGTGTTTTCAAGTTCTATTATTAAAGATTATTTGGAAGACACTTTGGACAAACAACCGGACGCACCTATACTGTACGGACCTGTGGATACTTCTATATTTAATAGAGTTCCTCATGAAGTACAAATGTGGAGACAATTGGAAAAATACGCTCAACTACATAAGAAATCAGTAAAACAGGAAGAAGAGGAAGAAGGAGGAGAAGAATCAAGTGTTAGTGATGAAAATGAAAACAAGGAGAATGTAAAGATGGAAACTTAGATGACAATGGTTGGTTTTTAAAACAATATCAAACGCTTTGTGGGGTTAGGCCTACCGGGGATGGTGCCCACGTTAAATATACACCAACGCGCCAACAACTGTACGGCCTGGTATAAAAGTCGTACCTACCGTGGTGTGGAAATCAGTTGATCTTTGGACTTCGACATGAGCAGACGAGTGGCCTTCGCAATGGACAAGGAAGAAGAACAAGTAAAGTCCAAACCTGGTATAATTGAGTTCCAAGCGTTTCGGGGTAATGACGATAGATTTATCATAAAAGAACTTGTGTTTTTCGACATCAATACAGGTGTTCCATATACATTTTTGTTCAAACCACCATGTTCTTATTCATCATTAACTAGCAAAGCCGCTACTACCAACAGGTGGATTTCAAAATATTTCCATCATATCGATTGGTATGATGGTTTTGCAAGTTACACAGACTTGTATCACATCATGCATCAGTTTTCAAACAGGTTTACCAATATTTATACAAAAGGACTGGAAAAGAAGAGATGGATCGAAGAATTTACTCATGTTCCGGTTAATGATGTGGACTTGGATAAAAACTACAAGTATACGATGGAAAATGTTTGTATTTGTACTAAAAGTCCAGAACATGAAAAAGATAGACATTGCGCTTTAAAAAACGCCTATAAACTCGCATCTTACCTTCAAAGTGGGGAAGTGGGGAGTGGTGGGGGTGACGGGGGTTATATAAGTGAGGAGCAGACCGGGACCTGGCATGAGTATTACTCGAGATTCCGAGACGACAACATCTCCCAGCAAGAAGACGAAGAAGAAGACACTCTTTAACTCAACCATGGCATCTCACCAGTTCCTGCAAACTTTGGTTGAGCAGTTCAATGCTCACTCCAAATCTACCATACTACCTGTCAAGAAGTGTTCCGAACTTAAAGATGAGAAGCACTACATTATCCACGCCATGAAGAAGATGGAGACTACAGTTGGAGAGGCCATCTGCTGCAGTCTTAGCGAGGCACCATTCACTCCGGGGGATGAGCCCAAGTTCCAAGTCTACCTGCCAAAACGATTCGTCCATCTCCTCCAGAACGAGGATCTGCGCTCCATCCAACCTGGCTGTCTCTACCTGGTTTCCCACGGTTGCACGGGTAGCAATTCCACCGAGTTGACCATCCACATCGTCGACAAGCAGCAGTGTTAGATTTAAGTTTTACTGTTGTACATATGTTATTGTAATGTTTTATAAATAAACCATAAAAGACAAAAAAAAATACAAAAGACAAAAAATGCAACATATCAATATGTGAGGTTTGTCACATATTGATATGTTGCATTTTTTTTAAACTTCGCGGGTGACCTTGACCTTTGACCTTTGCATTTCACAGTTACCCCTACCACCAAGCTAAAGGTCAAACATGCTTCAATGCAAACACCCCCACCACTTTTTCATAGTACCCCCAAGCGCTGTGCCTCAGCTTCATTTCAACTCCGACGGTCAACAGTACAACATCAAGATGTCTCTCAATGTAAGTTGTGCTAGTTACGAGGAGGTAACCATTAAGACTCAGCAGGAGCTGAACGACTTGTACAAGGAGTTGCAGCTGATGGTGGCGCGAGGCTACCGTATAAATGTGCAAGTCTACGCTTGCAATATACGCAATCTCCGACACCCAAAAGAAGAGTCTGAACATTACTCTTCTCCAGCGACTTCATCACCGGCGTCCATGAAGACTGAAGCGAGCCAGACTTTGGATTATTTCAGCTGACTAGCAGTTGGTTTCTTCTTCTTACCATTGTAGAATATGTTTATTTCTTTATTATATTAAAGATGTAAAAGAGAAAAAACACCTATCTTGTTACTGACATATGTGCTCAGTAACAAGATAGGATTTTTTAAAACACAATTTGGATGACCTTGAAACTTCCCCCACTTTTTTATAGTACCCCCAAGCGCTGTGCCTCAGCTTCATTTCAACTCCAACGGTCAACCATACAACATCAAGATGTCTCTCAATGTAAGTTGTGCTAGTTACGAGGAGGTAACCATTAAGACTCAGCAGGAGCTGAACGATTTGTACAAGGAGTCCAAAAATGAGGTTGTCAACAAAACCGATGATCAACAATTGTGGGACTCCTCTATTACAGAAAAGGAATTACATGCAGCCGTCGAAGCTGTCGAGGAAAAGGAAAAGAACCTTAGGCAGCTCTGGTTGGCTCAGATGGATATTTGCGGATCTGTGCCGCGTGATGATTTTGAACTTCAATGTCAGATGGCGATTACCCAGCAACTAGAAGAAGCCGAAAAGGAGCTAAAGAGTGGAGGTACTATTTGGGCGGAGGTGAAAACTGAGAAACATGAAGAATATACCGAATATGATGATTAAACGTACTGTTGATCCCAATCCTTTTAGTTTAAGTGGTTATGTTATAAGTAAATAGACAAAGTTTCCTTTTTTAAAACTCCATTTGGGTGACCTTGAAATTTCCCCCACCACTCTGTTATACCAGCATTGCTCGCTGCAACAAGCATCATTCCTCCTCCAACAACCATGGCGGACACACCTGCTTGCGATGACATGTCTTCCACCGAAGATGTACCCACTACAAGTTGGAAATTGACAATCAACGACGTGCATTATTTAGAAACCATCTGCGATTGGATGAAGTCTATTCTCCTCGACAACCCGGGAATAAAGCTCAAGGTCACTTTAGATTATGATTGGTCTGAAGTTATAATGCAGCAAGACGATCAAGAATCAGATCACAGTGGAGGTCAACAATCACCGGAGTATTTGTCACATTTACCGTTGTCAACCATATATCCTACAAATGAGGTGGAAAGGGAAGAAGAGGAGCATGAAGTTTAGAGTTTCTTATTTTTTAAAACCCAATTTGGATGACCTTGAGATTTCCCCCACCACTTTCCATATACCTAGAGTGCGCAGAGCCAGACAGTCAGTCGCTTGGTGTCCGTCGAAGGGTGCACATCGCTGTTGCTACTCCAATTCCTGACAATTTGGGGTAGTTCAAGGTCGCCACACTTCTACTTTGGAACGACATCAACTTGTAGTATTTCTGTGTTTTGAATCTAGGTCAGTACACTTTAACTCTGGGATGATATCGACTTGTACTATTTCTGTGTTTTGACTCAAGGTCATCACACTTTAATTCTGGGATGATTTCGACTTATAGCATTTCAGTGTTTTAACTCAAGATCGTCACACTTTAACTCTGGGGGCGGGATCGACTTGTAGTAGTATTTCTGTGTTTTGACTCAAGGTCACCACACTTTAACTCTGGGATGATTTCAACTTATAGTATTTCAGTGTTTTGACTCAATGTCACCACACTTTAACTCTGGGGCGGTATCAACTTGTAGTATTTCTATGTTTTTACTCAAGGTCATCACACTTTAGCATGTAACTTTAAGGTAGCACCGAAACGGTGCTACCCGGCTTGACATTTTCAAGTTTCCCAAGGTCATCACAATTTCCCCCACCACTTCCCATATACCTAGAGTGCGCGGGGCCGGACAGTCAGTCGCTCGGTGTCTGTCTTAGGGTGCGCATCGCGGTTGCAGTAATGGTCAAATGGGGGCTTCTGGGTCAGTTCAAGGTCACCCCAGCGGTGTCACATGACGGTTTAGGCAGAGTCACGTTGCAAACTTCAAGTTTCCTCAGCACTTTTGCTGTTTCTCATCGCAAATTCGCTCCAAGTTGTCAAGGTCATGGTAACTGTGACTGAAACTCGGAGCGTAGTGCGAGAAACAGCAAAAGTGCCAAAAAATTTTAGGTTTCAGCGTGACCTTGACCTTTGTGACATCGATGACGTCATCTTGGTGACGTAAGGGGTGATGACGTCATCAGCACGTCATTTTTGTGACGTCATGGGTGTGACGTCAAGGAAGTGACGTCATTGGTGATGACGTCATCGATGATGCAATCGATGACGTCATCAATGAGGTCATTGACCTCGATGACGTCATCGATGACGTCATCGCTCGGGTGACCTTGAACTGGCCCAAAAGCCCCCATTCCCCACTACTAATATGGTTTATAGAAAGAGAAATTTTAACCAAAATATAAATAGGCCTACCACATAAAACAAAAATGGACCACACTAAAGATGTAGATTCTCCTTATTTTAGTGATTTCTTTATTTACATGTTGTAATGCCATGAAAAATTAAGTTATAGGGGATTTAGTTCTTTTTGAATAGTAATGTGGACTCATTTACTATATCGACGACTACCTTATAACACAGCAGCAGTGAGTGCTGCATAACTCATGCAGGACCGGGGAGTTGTAATGAAATGTTGATTTTTTTATTCTGTTGTCATTTAAGTTCAATGTTTGATGAACTAAGTAGATTTTACTTAAATATTTTTGAATATTTTTTTCAAAAATGCACCACAACATCAAAGATGTAGATTTTCTTAATTTTTGTGAGTGTAATTTTTGTGATTTTTTATATGTGTTTGAGTTCATCTGTGAATTTATTCTAGATTTTATAGCAATGTTTAGGCAGAGGCCCTAAGACAAATCAGCAAAAGAACGTAGGCCTAATCTTAGCTAATTTTTAACTAAAATAACAACCACCAAATCTCAACAGTGTCACATTGGAAAGTTGCAGAATCAAGACATGAAGATCGATTGATGAAACGCCATTATGTTTCATCTGATTTTCATTATAATTTAATTTTTATTCAAAGTAACTCTGTCCATTACCACGAAGCAAGGTTTAATACTCTATACGAAATGCAGCGCATTGCGCTGCACGGGCCCCCTAGTTATGACAGATTACAGGTGTGAAGTAAAAAAGTGCTGTTTCAATAAGATATGATTGAAAAATAATCAAAGGTGACATTAGGTTTCTTAATACTGTGCCTGATAGCAGTGACATATTTAATGACATATTTATCTAGTATGTCGAAATGAATTGGGACATTTGATATTTTTATAGGCTAGTTCACAGTTTTTTGTTTTAAATAGGATAGCTTAAATAAAACCCTATCGTATGCTACTTTTAATAATTTGATCTTTGCACCCGTAAAGACCCTCTGAAAATCAGGCATGGTTGTTGTTTGTTACCAGCCACTCTGGATTTTCTTTAATAGGTGGCTTATGTATAACAAACAAGAATTAAACGGTAAGAGTAGTGGGGTTTTGCCGGTTCTGGCCCAGGTCAAGGCCAAGTGGTTCGAACCGGCAGGTGTGGGTGACAGTGATGGACGTGTTTTGTAAGTGGGTCAAGGCCATCCGGAGGGAGTTTTAAAAAAGCGGAGCCCCGAGGGGCTCAGTCGGGGCGGGGACTCGGGACGGGTCGGATCGGAGCGGGAGCGGCGGGCCGAGGGAGGGTTTTTTTATTTTATTTTAATCAAACCCCATCAGTGATCGTAGAATAGCCTCCACGTCGTTTGCAGCAGTAGTGGTCACCACATTGCTTTGTACCGGGCGGGAGCCGGCGTTTGTTGTAGGCGTGGCGGAATTGTCTGTCGGACGTGCAGTGTTAGCAGTAGTATCCGTAGTGGAAGTCACTTCAGGGGACTGCACCGGTGAACCCTGTTGTGTGTCCATGGTTGTAAGAGAGAGAGACGAGAGCTCTTAGGTGTTTACCGTGTGAGGCGATAGAGAGCAATGAGACACGAGTCGGAGGATGTCCGATGATATAGACCCGGTAAGATGGTGAACAAGAAGAACTGGACGGGACCGCCAATAGGCGTGACAAGAGGGAAATGTTGGTACTTCAGCATGTCAGTCAAGACTGTCTGTAGAATAGTATCAATAGTACAAGCGTTGGCAAGGTGAGGTGGTGCAAAATACAACGGGTGAAACCTGAACCGTTTTTTAAGTCTAGCCACAGTACTACGTGGTTTTGAAACTGCAGGTGTAGAATGCTGTTGTAAAATGTTTTTGTGCGTAAAAGTTTGAGCTGTAAAGTGTGGGAAGCCATGATTTTACATGTGCACCGCTTGAGAATAAGCCGGTAAATGGTCAGTGGCCGCGATTGTGTCTGAATATATAGACACTAATTAGCATATTAAGTGGAAACACATTTTAGAGTAACAAGCGTTAGTTATAAAAGCGCCAGAGACTTACGGATAGTACCTCACCCGACCGATGCCGCCACCGAAATGGCACGCGCGCGGCGGCAACCCCCCTTTTTATGCGATCGATGAGTCACGTGCGACGCCCCTCCGACCCCCTCCCCGAGAAAACCACATAAAAGAGCGAGGTTTGCGAGAGCTCGGTTATTTGTCAGTCGGCTGCGGCTACGGTCACAAGAGTCGGAGGAAGAGACGGATAGTTTAAGAAAAGTACCGGTAATGGCGGAAGTTAATTAATTAATTATTCAGTTGTAGGATTGCAAGTATCGCTCTGTGGACAATCAAGTGGGGGACTACAATTGTGATTGAACAGGTAACTATTGTGGTATAGCAATAATTGTAATATTAAATGGTTGTAAAGCGTATAAGCTGCAAGTGTGCAAGATATGCCCCGTGCACGATCAGGTAAGATTACAATAGTCAATTGTACAGGTGAATCTTATGCTGTAGTGATAACTATAATAGTAGCCGGTTGTAAAGTGTATAACCTGCAGGTGTGCAAGAAATATCTCATGTAATGTAGCAATAAGTATAATAGCAGACGTGCAGGAAAGATTGCGTGCACTACTGCACGGTCAAATCCTGTAGTGTAGCACTAACTACATTATTATGACCGAGAAGTAGCGGTTAGAGTTTAAGTGTTGTTAAAGTAAGAGAGTAATTTGCATAGTAAGGAGGAAACAGGTGTGTAAGAATGGAACCTGCAATTAATCAGTGCGAGTTTCCTGCACGCGATGGTAATTAGCATATTTAGTTTAAACAAAAATTGAAACTCGACGCGAAAATAAAATTGAGATTTATAAAATGACTGGTGTAGTGTTAAGAAATAGTGTAAAAATAATTAAAATGTTAAGTGTTAAAAAATAAATAGTATGTTATAATAATATGTGCTATGAACTTACGGATTGGTTGTTTACCGCTGGGGTGTCAGCCCCATGGGAGGCGCGCGAGCTTCCTTCGTTTATATGCACGCGGATGGTTAGTCATGCATGACCCCCCCCCTTGACCGGAACCGGAACCCCCCCCCCCCCGACGTCACAACGTCTTAGGTGTTGCGTGTAAGAAGTACCAACCAGGCCAAGGATTATGCGCATCAGTAATGCTTTTCCAAACAATAGTCTATTGTATGTTAAAAACAACCTACGTGTACCGCCGTCCTATTTCCGTTGGAACTATAATTAAGCGGCGGAAGAGGGTGGATAACAATCGACGATAATTATGCTGTCACGCGATGGGGAAAGCTGCGGATGTACTTGTCGGCGGATGTAATTTGATGCTATCTAATGCAAATTGAGAGGTACAAGGGTCCTACTTGTCAGCGGATGTAATTTGATGCTATCTAATGCAAATTGAGAGATACAAGGCTCCACCTGCGTTTTGGCCGACCCACATGTAACAAAGCACATCTGTTTGAAATTTTCCACTGACGTTGCTGGAAGGTTCCATACCCCCTTAAACCCCTACCGGCCCCCCACCACTCTGAGAGCCGAGAACCACCCCGACGACTATTGCCGCCGCAGTCGGGCTCGGAACTCCGGACGCGGCGCTCCGATCCGACTCTGAGGGCAACTCAAATGTATAAGCGGCCGATATATATTTGAGTTACTCTTGTTGTTAAGCTATTAATATTTGTTGTGTGTGTGTGTGTCTATGGTTTTAGTCTTAAGACGTGTTAGTTTTAAGGTTTAACTTGCGCATTGCGATGTTAGTATTAAGGTGTGTTATGGTATTATTTATGTTTAAGAAATGTGTTCTTAATTTTAAGTGTTGGATTATAGTGTGTGTGTGTGTGTGTGTGTGTGTGTGTGTGTGTGTGTGTGTGTGTGTGTGTGTGTGTGTGTGTGTGTGTGTGTGTGTGTGTGTGTGTGTGTGTGTGTGTGTGTGTGTGTGTGTGTGTGTGTGTGTGTGTGTGTGTGTGTGTGTGTGTGTGTGTGTGTGTGTGTGTGTGTGTGTGTGTGTGTGTGTGTGTGTGTGTGTGTGTGTGAGTTTATGTCTGTGTTTATCTGTGTACTAATAATTTTTTATATTCCACAGCTAGCTGTTAGGATGGGTAGATTAAATTAAAATGTAAATGTAAATTGAAGAAGTTCGATTGAACTTCATTAAATATGGGTAGGACATGCGCGTTGTGCCGTAGGTAGCGCATATTTTTATTGTTTTTGATTTTTGTTTTTAATTTTGGTCAGGCAAAAATATGTTTGGGTGGGTTTAGATTAAGGGTGGGAGGTTAGAGTTGCGTCTTGCACTAGCTGTTCCAGTGTCCCTAACTACCACATGGTCAAGCCCAGTGCCAAATGGCCCGAGACTGGCCGCCCGTATCACAGCTCACCAAACTGGATCGCCAAAGTGCGTGCGGGCAAAAAAAATTGGGGATCCCTCGCAAGACGTAACTTTTTGGGTTGGGATTGGGAGTGTTTGAGGAACACAGGGTGGTGGAGACGGTCCTGGCCGCCTCCATCACCTTGGATCATTATTATTTTTTGGTGACCTTGACCTCAATCCACTCATGCATAACCCCCCCCCCCCAACCAGACCGGAACCCCCCCCCCCGAGGTCACTTTCACTTGCTGCGTGTGGTTATTTAAGCGAGGCGTACTAACGGGTCTGTTTATTCTGATTCCAGCCGCCAACACTGCCGCATCAGAGCCATGTCGAGTACTACCAGTACTACTTCCAACACTACCAGCACTGCTACCACATCAGCACCTGTCGCACCAACTGCACCGACGAAGAGACTCCGTTTGAAGAATGTGCCGGAGCACATGTTGGAGCGGATGGACACGCCACCTTCCACATCCAGAACTCCTGCTTGGACTGATGGTTGGACTCGGTGGGGTCGTAGCAAATCTTAAAAAATAAATTAGCTTTTTCCAAATTTTTTTGGCAAAAAATAATGGGAGAGAAACCAGCGCTATGATAAGTGCGCTGCGTTTCTCTCCCATTATTTTTTGGTTGCTCTAAGTCCCGTGACCTACTTTCATGTGACCTTGACATTGACCCCCCCCCCCCCAGGAACCGGAACCGGACCCCCCCCCCCCCCCCGACGTCACAAACCTCCTTCCCCTGCCAACTTTCTCTTATTTTGCATTGACCCACTTTGAATAAACAGCCGCACACCCCGCTGTTGGAACATTGCTCGCCTACCCACTGTACAGCGAACATGGCTCCACTGGATGCTGCATCATTTTACAACAAATGTACTGAGTCCGAAGAAGTTTTGGAAATAGAGGAAGAAGATGAAGAAGAGATATCGGATGAAGAACAGACATCGGATGAAGAAGAAGAAGAACAACTGATTGATGAAAAACTTAGATGTATAATACTTGAACTGGAAGACACTATTGACCCGTACATCTGGGAAGCAGTACATTGGTTGGAGTCGGGCAGAACAATTGTGATAATATCTCCAATGTTGTTCCTTGGAAGTCCGATTGTGTACATCACCCAGGACAATGCCGAATTCATCTGGCAATGGGGGGAGTTGTTTAATGAGTTCAGGGGGGAATGAAGAGCATAATAACTGGTTTAACATCCAGTTACTCTAAGGAGGGGTTTGTTAAAACCCAAAAAAACGGCCCTTTTCAGGGCCACCTAATACACAGATTAGGCGTATGAATTGTAAGATTCATACGCAAGATTAGTGATGAGTGGTTACTACATAAGTCTAAGTCCTGTGTGACCTTGAACCCCCCCCCCCCCCCAAAAAACATTTTCACTGTACAGTGTTGGCGAACGTTATAAAAGCACCTATCACATGTGTTTGCTCATTATTTGTCTTGTTGTTATACGTTAAACATGTATAAGAGACTGGATTCGTTTTTTGCTGAGCACACAGAAGTTTGGCCGCTATTGTATAGGTTATTTTTGAAAATTGAACAAAACATAATGAGGGATATGGGCATGGGGGTTAGTGTGTTTGTATACCGTCGCGGTGCGTACGAAGTATTGTGTGCATGCCGAGTAAGGATTGAAGTTTTAGAAATACTGTTTCCTTGGATGCTGCACGTACGTAATCTTGTAGAAGGCATGAAAATAGAGGTGGAAGTGGTTGCAATGCAATACAAGCTGTCTGCGGAAGAGTAATTAGAGTAAGGCAAGTTACAAATTTTTATTTTATAATTGACTTCCCCCCCCCCCCCCTTTCCTTCCAGTTTCCTATATAAGCGAGGATTCGACACAATCCTGTTCATTTTTTGTGTAACTGTTACTGGAGCCACACGTTTTCTTAAACCATGTCTCCGAGAGATACCACTTTTATTTACATTACTGAAATTGTTATAGATCGTGAGATGGCAGAAGACGAAGAACTAGAGCAAGAGGTAAATATTACGGTTGGACAGTTTTTAGAAGAAATAGTTGGAGAATTTTTAAATTTAAATCAACAAATGAACAATGATATTGGACCCGCTTCAATTCAAATGTATCCTTTATGCACCAACCGGAAGAATTAACCAGAATCTGAAGGTGAAGAAGAACAGCAGTCACAACTCTGGAATGCCGCTGCCCGTGTTATTCATACTCCGCAACATGAGGAAACAAATTCGGAATAAAAATGGTAGGGGGAATAATGAGGTAGTAGGGTATTTAAACGGTAGTCTGGCATGAGTAAAAAATCATTTGAAAATGGATGAGCGAGCGAGAATGTACAAAGTGTTTTGTGAAGAGTGTGATAGAGTGTGGGTACCACCGGTGAACTCCTTCACATATTATTTTCCAATTCTGGACATAGATGATTGTAAGAAAATCCCGGACATCGGTTATAAGTTTGAAAAGGCTGGAATTCTAATTAGTGTTCATGAAAAATTTCATAATGAATATTCAAGGAAATTAGCATTTGATTTCATGTTGGCAAATGAAGATCTTAAATCTTGTGACTATCCTTATTTTCTTTATAAACATCTTGTTAAAAATGGTGTTAGCGTGACCGTTGAAATATGTATTCGTCATTTTTGGGACAACCGGTAAAGTGGTGGGGGAAAGGGGATAAATGTGATGTCGGACTGAATTTAGTTTTATTTTTACAAGAGCAGCCAACTACGATGCAACGTCCAATTTTGTATCATACGCTTACTTCTGATGCAGAAGAGGAGACCAGAAGGAGAAGAAGTGAACAATCAAGACAAACCCAGGCTAATATCAACATGGAATATTACAGACTTCAATTTCAAATTCCCGGAATGCGACTTGGAGAAAACCGAGTGAAAACTGTCCACGTAGCCGGTAGTTACATTAAATATCTAAAACTACTATTGGAAGAAAAAAAATCAAAAATTAAACAATTGGAAAATGAAAACAATAAAATGAAGAAAGAACTGTTACGTTTGAAAAATGTGTGTAGTAACGAAGGTGCGGTTGAAGAGGGGGAAGAAGAAGGAAATGAAATATTGGGATTTTAAGTAAAAAAATATAAAATGATAAAAAAAATAATAAAATTAAAAAATGTAAAAAAAAGTAGAGGTAGAATAGAGAGCGGGGAATAGATCACTTTGTGGCAATGGAATAACATGTCACTTAGTGCTCTATTCCCCGTTCTCGCGTTAATATTGTTTGACCTTGACCTATAAAGTAGTAGTGGGGATAAGTTATTTAAGCGGGCGGTAGGCAGTAAAACAGTTTAGTACGAATGTTACTCTCATCTACAACACGATGGAGAGTCTTTTTGTTATTTGTTTGAGAAAAATAATTTGTGATGACTTTTTATTTCATCACATAATAAGATCAGGAGAATGTGTTATCCCGAATACGGTTAGAAATGCAATACACGAGTATCGAAGAGAACATTATGGATTTGGCATTATTGTTGCTTATAAATTTGCAGATGGGACCCAGCTTTGTCCAGATTGTGCACGAGTGGCTATAGATGATTGGGATGAATTTGAACTTGAAGGAGGATACGTTGACCATCGTGTTAAAGCACCACTAATAAGATTTGAAGCTATGCGGGAAAGATGCACAATCTGCGCACAGGTCTTATGTAAATTTATTAGGTGTAGAACATACTAGAGTAATGGTATGGAGGGGAGATCTAATGAAAAGTGGGGGGAAAAGTGGTGGGGGTATTGGTTATAAATGTTGCTTGGTAAAGGTTGATTTCATTACTGTCGCAGAATAACTTGAGTAAAGATGTCTTTTCAGATGGAAATAAAAACTTTTAAAATTCTCGATGAAGAATGGACATTTGTTGCAAACTTTATAAGATAAAAAGAAGATGATGGAAGTTTGATGAAAGTGTTTTGCTACATATTAGAAGGGAAAGATGAACAAGTGGTGAAAGATTATTTAACAAACAGGCAAATATCGTCATCCAGCTCACAATTTATTAAATTTCTAAAAGACAATAATGTTAATGCGAAAGTGGAAGTTTGGTTTTTTGTTTAAACAACATGGTGGGGAAAATTGAAATGGTGGGGGGAATTGTGTTTAAAAGAGGGTTAAAACACAGTAGGAGTTTCATTTATTTGCTAAAACTCTTAAGAAGAACATTGTAAGAAAAATGGCTGAACCAGTAGAAAATTCAACTCCATCAACAAGTAAAGTTTTACATTTTTCAAGTAAAGGAAAACGAATAACACATCCGGAATTGAGTGCTTTAGGTAAGGAACGGTGCAGGAAAGAAAAAATGGCGTTCTATCAATTGCAACTTATAGTGCCTTCATTGACTGTCGGCAATACCAGGATACAAACATTGATGGGTGCAAAGAAATATATTTTGGAACTGTTGGACAAAATTGAAGTGTTAGAAAACAAACTGAAGACAAATAAAACTACTGGTGTATGGAATCCGCCTAGTGAAATTCCTGTTTTAAAGATGGAACCTAATGAACTTCCTGATACTTATGCGTGGAATGCATTTAATGAACCTGATGAAGACTCTCCTATAAAGTATGAAGCTCCTGCTGTGTAAATGATGACGGGTAAAAAAAATAAAAATATTAAAAAAAAATAAAACAGAAAAATACAAAAAAATTAGATGTAGAATAGAGAGCGGAGAATAGATCACTCTGTGGTAATGGAATAACATGCCACTTAGTGCTCTATTCCCCGTTCTCGCGTTAAGTTTATTTGACCTTGACCTATAAAAAACATGGTGGGGGAAAGTGTTTTGGTGGGGGAAAGTGGATAAAAGAGGTTCGACGCGTTGTTGTAGTCATTTCGCTCATAATATTCTTGTTTCTCACATCTCGCAGTAGAACCAGAATCATGGCAAGTGGAGACAATGTTTTGGACCTTACTACAACAAAAAAGGATCAACAGCATTTGAAAGTCCAGAAAAGTCATTTTAAAGAGTCAGCTCAGGCAAGAGAGGCGAGAATAAGACAAAAATACTACAAACTGCAAAGGCTAATACCAGGAGTGCGATTGGGAGAAGTAAGGACTAGAACTATCGATATGGCCGCCGACTACATCAATCAACTACTTGTCGAGTTGGCCATAAAGAATGAAAGAATACAGCAGTTGGAATATGAACGCAAAAGAATTCTACTACAAGAAGATGAAGAACCTATGAACTGTGTGATGAAAGACAGTGAATAAAGAAGAAGTGGAAGAAGCTGCAAAATTATTTAAAACTTTATGTGTTAGTAAAAACAATTGGTTATTAATTGGACTTGATATGATGAGGTTAAAAAAACAATAAAAAATTGACATTTAATAATTGGTTGCTAATTGGACTTACATTAGAGAGTGGGGAATAGATCACTTTGTGGTAATGGACTAACATGCCACTTAGTGCTCTATTCCCCATTCTCGCTTTAGGGGGTGTTGACCTTGACCTATTAAAATAGTCATATTTAAGTAGCTACACAAGAGGGTCTCCTTTATTCATTCGGAATGGCTCCCGTGGATAACACTGACTATCCTAGGAAACCTATTTTTGAAATATTATGTAAAATTCAACAAGAAGATCTTGGCATGGGAGATTCGGATGACGACAACTCAGAAGCGGAAAGTGTTGACAGTATGGAAGAAGAATTAACAAGTGAGGCGCATGAAGATGTGCAAATAGACTTGACAGAGAATGAATACCCACCACCATTGGAATTTGAAGATGTCCATCATGAAACTCCAACATCTAGTCACAATCCTGATGTAGAATCAATACGTCAAAGATTGGTTTTCTGCGCAAGACGATTATTCCCGTCAGATAGCGAAGAAGAAGAAGAAGAAGATTAAAATTGGTGGGGGTAAGACGGCATAAAAAGGTGGTATGAAGAGGGCGCGTTTCATTTACCTGTTAAATTTCAAAGGATAAACATCGCTAAAATGCATCGTTGTGAGATATGTTTAGAGACTTATGAAGATGAAATATTGTTAGACATTCATAAGGAGTTGTATCACAATAGAAATGAAAATTTTACAGTAAGAGAAAATGGAAATATATCTACAGAAGAAGTAACAGCAGGACCATCTAATACACTACCAAGTTTGAGTATTCACGCATTACCCGGTAAAGTGGTAATGCATCACAACATTCAAAACGAAAATCTAGAGTTAGATCAATTTATTATAGAAGCTAAACCAATTGTGATCAAGATTTTAAAAGAAGAACTAAAACGATTAAACTTTATTAAATTTGGTTTGATCCTAGACGCAATGTTTATCAATGTAGAAGAAGAAATGTCACCAAGAGGATTTATAACAAAAAATCGAACCATCATGGCTAATTCGGATATTGATTCAATAATAGAAGATTGTTTTGAAGAGATTTTGACGAAAATTCAAGAACACGAAGGAAGAGGATCAGGTTGGAGTCTAGTTAGCGTCGTAGGTATGGACATAAGAGTTCACAAGCATGGTTATGGGCTGATGGGCAGCAGTTATATTGCACTCCCGAAAAGGATCAAAGATACAAAATCATGTGTAAATGTAGAAAATGAAGATATGGAATGTTTTTGATACGCCATGACCTCAAAATTTGTAGCACACAATGCGCAAAGACCCGGCGAAGAATATGAGGACTACAGATATAGATATAATTTTCAAGGCATGTCTTACCCGGTAGGGTTGAAGGATATTTCAAAATTTGAAAAACAAAATCCCGGAATATCAGTTAACGTATTTGCTTTGGACAGTTCCAATAAAGTTTATCCTTTAAAAGTGGTGAAGAACGAGCTTGCAGATCATACGGACTTGTTGTTACTTACAAAGGATGAAGTGTCACACTATGTATGGATAAAATCATTTGAAAGACTTGTCAACAAGCAGCTATCGAAAAATGAACACAAAAAAGTAATTTGTAAAAGATGTTTTTGTTTTAAAGAAGAAAGAAATGGAGGGCGAAATTGGTTACAAGAACATAAACAACTGTGTAATGAACACTTTGAAGCAAAGATTATCTTACCACCATTAAGTAAATCATACTTACAGTTTGAAAAGGTGTTCCATCAGTATCGCATTCCTATAGTGGTATACGCTGATTTTGAATCAACACTTGTCCCTATTGAAGATGAAAATGTTGAAGCAAGGAAGAGTATAAAATATCAAATGCATAAGCCTAACAGTTTTGTTTATTGGTTAAATCTACATTGGCTGAAGAACATTTAAATGGGTACGGATTAACGTCAAGACCCGTGGTGTACCGTGGTGAAGATGTTGCTGCGACATTTCTTAATCATCTATATGAAATAGCGAGGAATGTAGAAAATTTGTATAGCGATATTGTGCCAATGATACCTATGGATGAAGAAGAAGAAATTCAACATGAAAATGCCACCCATTGTTTTTTATGTAAAAATGAGTTTAGTTTGAATAACTACAAAGTTAAGGATCATGATCATCTTACAGGATATTATAGGGGTGCAGCATGTAATGGATGCAACATCAATTACAAGATTCCTAGAAATATACCTGTAATACTGCATAACCTAAGCGGTTATGATGGTCATTTTATAATACCAGAATTGGGGAGAGATGACGGTGCGATTGATGTTATCGCGGAAACAACTGAAAAGTTTATAAGTTTTAGTAAGAAGATTGGAAATATAAAATTACGATTTTTAGATTCGTACCGGTTTATGCCGTGCAGTTTATCGAGACTTTCAGAAAACCTCAGGAAAGAAGATTTAATAGAAACAAGAATGATTGTGAATAACGATAAATTGGATCTAGTTCTTCGCAAAGGTGTTTTCCCTTATGATTATATCGACAGTTTGGAAAGATTTGAAGAAACCTCACTTCCACCTAGAGAAGCTTTTAAGAGTAAATTATACGAAGAGGACATCAGTGAGGAAGATTATCAACACGCTTGTAAGGTATGGAATGAATTAGGGATGAGAACTTTGGGAGAATATTCAGATTTCTACGTTAAATTGGATGTGACACTATTATGTGTCATAATGGAAGAATTTAGGAATACCTGTTTAAAAGCATACGGATTAGACCCTCTTCATTCGTACACAGCTCCCGGATTGGCATGGCAGGCCATGTTAAAAGAAACAAACTGTAAACTTCAACTACTAACCGATATAGATATGGTGTTGATGATAGAGTCTGGTATCCGAGGAGGATTAACGCAAAGTGTAACCAGATATGTAAAAGCCAACAATAAATACCTCCCCAACTATGACGCGTCACAACCAAGTACATTTATAGGTTATTTTGACGCAAATAACCTATATGGATGGGCTATGTCAAAACCCCTTCCATATGATAATTTTAAATGGGTTGATCCAAATTCGATTGATAACATCGCCGATATCCATAAACACGGAGATACTGGTTACATCTTTGACGTTGATTTTGAGTACCCCGAACATCTTCACGACCACCATTACGACTTGCCGCTATTAGCAAAAACAGAAATATCTCCGACTGGTAGATGGCCGAAATTAATGATGACACTCACCAACAAGACGAGGTATGTAGCACATTATTGGACAGTACAACAAGCGTTAGAGATGGGATTGAAAATTACCAAAATTAATAGGGTGCTACAATTTTCTCAATCCTGTTGGTTGAAATCCTATATAGATAACAACACTAGAAGAAGAACTGCAGCAACGTCCAATTTTGAAAAGGATTTCTTTAAATTGATGAATAATGCAATATTCGGCAAAACATTAGAAAACAAGAGGAATCACAAAGATTTAAGATTGGTTAATGATGCAACAAAATTACAAAAGTTGGTCCAAAAACCAAACTTTGCATCTTCAATAATTATTAATGAAAACCTTGTTGCCGTTTCTATGAACAAAATTTCAATTAAGATGGATCGCCCTGTTTATGTCGGAATGTCCATTTTAGACATATCAAAAACTCATATGTACGATTTTCATTATAATAAAATGGTGAAACATTATGGAAGAGAGAACATTGGAATTGCATACATGGACACCGACGCATTCATCTATTGGATTATAACCAATGATATGTATGAAGACCTACGCACTTTTGTTTATAAAGATGATTTGGATTTTTCTGACTATCCGCAACAGCATCCTAACTACGACAATGGAATAAACAAGAAAGTCTTAGGAAAATTCAAAGATGAGACCAATGGTGCGCCTATGGAAGAGATTGTGGCTTTGATGTCCAAGCTTTATTCATTTCAACTATACATAAGTGAGAAAGAAGAACATCAAGTTGTGAAGAAGGCAAAAGGCATTAAAACATCATATCTAAAGAAGAATGTACAATTTGAACATTTTAAAAGATGTCTGTTTAAAAATATAGAAACCACAGCAACTTTTAATACAATAAGAAGCTTCAACCATCAAGTTTACAGTGTTAAACAAACCAAATGGGCACTAAGCTACAAGGATGACAAGAGGCATATCCAGCAAGACAATATACACACTCTTCCCTTTGGACATTATTCATTAACTCCTATCGACCAATAAAACCTGTTCTTCGTCCTTTCACCTACTTCCTTTTTCCTTTCCGTAAAAAAGAGGGGAGCATGGCAAGCCCAATGCTATGCCCCCCTCTTTTTTACACAGCTATTATTTGGCCTTGACCCATATTTGTTAATGATATAAAAGATGACAAACCAGTCTGAGGATTAGTATTTTTTCAACCGGCGTGGAAACAACATCTAAGAATGGAAGGACTGAAGGATAAGATTGTACATGAACTTCATAAACCGGCAAGAAGAAAGTTTCCAAGAAGAAATACAGTTATTAAAGGAATGAACGATCTCTACCAAGCCGATCTCATCGAAATGATACCACATAGTAAATTAAATAAAGGATTTAAATATATATTAGCGATTATAGACTGTTTTAGCAAGCTCGCTGACGCTTTACCGCTTAAGGACAAGAGTGGGAAAAGTGTTACAAAAGCTATGGAAACGGCTATTAAAAGAAATAAACTTGTCATAAAACATTTACAAACTGATGATGGAAAAGAATATTTCAATAAGGAATTTGCAACATTAATGAAAAATATAACATAAATCATTATTCTACAAATTCGGAAGTCAAAGCTTCGATAATAGAACGATTCAATAGAACATTAAAAGGAGCGATGTATAAAACATTTTCCAAACGAGGATCGTATGTGTGGTACGATATATTACCGCAGCTTATAAAAGAGTACAATAACAAATATCATCGCACTATTGGTATGAAACCTATCCAAGTAAATAGCGGCAATGCTAAGCTTGTTTTGGAGCGTATTAAAAAAAATACGGCTCCCAAAATTGAAAAATTAAAACCTAAAAAGTTTAAAGTAAACGATAAGGTGCGTATAAGTAAATACAAAGGAGTTTTCAGTAAGAGATATCTACCAAACTGGACTAACGAAGTATTTACAATCTACAAGGTGCAGCCGACAATACCAGAAACTTACATTTTAAAGGACAACAAAGGTGAACTACTTCAAGGCGGATTCTATGGGCATGAACTATTGAAATCAACAGTTGGTGATGTATATCTTGTCGAAAAGGTTTTACAAAGAAAAAAGGATAAAGTTAAAGTCCGTTGGTTGGGATTTGATAAGAGTGAAGATTCTTGGATTCCTACAAAAGACTTGGTATAATACTTTAATAACTCATTATGTGTTCAACCTTCAAACAAGATGGATATTGTACAGCAAAAGGAACGATTTAATATTAATAATATAGATGAATTGACAGTGGATAGTGACAAGTTAAACCGTGGTAAACATGGGGAATTACTACCAAACTCCATAAGATGTTTGATAACCGGTCCTTCAAATTGTGGAAAAACAAATGTTGTTTTCAACCTTATAACTAATCCAAAAGGGCTAAGGTTTAATAATATATACATTTTTTCAAAATCTTTGCAACAACCTAAATACCAGTTATTGGATAAAGTATTAGCAAGTGTACCAGAAGTAAATTTCTACAAGTTTAATGCTAGTGAAACAATTATGCAGCCAAATGAAGCTAAACCATTTTCTGTATTTATATTTGACGATGTATCATGTGAAAATCACGATACAATCAGAAGTTATTTTGCAATGGGGAGACATCATAATATTGACAGTATTTACATTGGTCAAACCTACAGTAAAATTCCAAAACAACTTATAAGAGATAATGCTAATTTGTTGATAATATTCAAGCAAGATGAAACAAATTTGAAACATATATATAACGATCATGTGAATGCGGATATGACATTTGATAAATTTAAAGAGATGTGCGGCAAAGCGTGGGCTGAAAAGTATGGCTTTCTCGTCATTATGAAAGATGAAGCTATAAAAGATGGAAGATATCGAATAGGGTTGGACAAATTTGTATTAATCCATTAATTGAATGGCAGTACGTCTAGTAATGAATCAGACTTCATAGTGTAAACATGGTGAATCAAGAAAAACTATTGAAAGAAATAAAATCACTCAGTGATTCTATTAGGATGAAGAATCGTGCATTGAGGATGGGTTTAAGTGAAAGAGAAGAATTCCTAGAGACTACATTTAAACCTATTACGGAACCTTTAAAACAGATATCAGAAACCATTGGTAGACCTCGTTATGAAGGAGATGTTTTACTACCAGTTTCTAAACAAGAAGTACAAACATTAAAAAAAGACGACGATGATTCATATACAAGTGCTAGTGAGTTTTCGCAAGAAGAAACAAAAGAAGAAGAAGAAGAACCAATTGTTGAAAAAGAAGAAGAACAACCGATACCTGAAGCAGAACAATCGATTCCAAATCTAACTCAATTGAGTAGCGATATATTACAACATGGACCTCTTGGAAGGAAATACATAATGAAAATGCTACATGACATGAAAGCAAACCCGAATTTAAGTAAATCACACATATACGGAGCAAGGATTGATGGGAATGAATTGAAAATAGGTGATTCAAAGCTTGAAATAACTGAAGACGATCACATCATTATTGGTGAGCATAAATATAAAGGAACAAAAGGGTTATATGAATTTTTAAAAACATACCACTAAGATATTCAATCAAAGATTTAAATGTTTTTAAAGAAATTCTACAAAATACCAACGCTCATAAAAGGAATTACTCAGAGGATGCAATGATTAATCGTTCACGTGCAACGAAATATAACATCGTTATTAAAAAGCTGTTTCCTCCTCGAAAACTGCCAACATTACGTACCGCACCGGCGGTGAAACAACCGCTAAAAAGAAAATCTTTATCACTTATGGATTTATCACTTCTTGAACAACATGGTAAAAAGAGTAAAGGAGATACTTCAACATCTGGTAAAGGACTGATGAAAAATCTGTACAATACAAATGTGATTTACTACAAAGACATCAATAAATTGGTTGACAGAATGAGACTATTACATGAAGCCATGGAAGCCGGTCATACGGGTTTAAATAATGAATGGGTGGCTCTGGTTGATGAACTTAGGAATCGTGGCATAGTCGTATAATTGCCCGCGGATATAAAAGAGTTGCAAGCGTATAATGTATCAGTTCTAACATGAGTGTCGACAAGTTCGGACGGTACTCCGCGTTAGGGGTGCAAGTCGGAGAAGACAGAAAAAGAAGCGGTTTACCGAAAACTCCTGAAGGTGACTATAAAATAAGTAATAAACGTTTAAAACTAGTTAAAGATCCAGAAGAAGATACTGATGGAGCGAATTTAAAAACAGTTAAAGAAGCTACTTCTACATCATTGAAATTAGACAAGAATACTTACGATGTCAAATCACATAGAATAATTAATGTTGGTAAACCAACTGATAGTTCTGATGCAATTAATAAAGAGTATTTATCATCTGAACTTTCAAATACTTTAAAATTGCAGTGGGGTAATAATTTAAAGGATGGACATACATATGATGCTGGGAATCATAGAATAACAAACGTGTCAAATCCATAAAATGATAAAGATTCAGTTAATAAAGAATATTTACATTCTATAATACCGGAAAAGACTCAACGCGGATTTTCTTTTTATAAATTTATTATAAATGACATTGGGTACCCAAAGGAAGACGGGGATGCTGTAAACCTGAAATACATCAAGGACAACTGTATTTTACAAGATGCTGATAAAATCGATTGTCATGGAAAAGTGTTGTCAAATGTAAAGTTTGGTTCTAAACCGAAAGACGGTGTTACTATGGAACAATTATCTAAAGAAATCAAAAGGGGAACATCGAATTTTGTAAAACATGAAGATGCCGTGCTAAAGCGAGGAGATACATTTATACATGGAAATGAAAAGTTTGATTTAATGCAAGGGAATAATAATGAATGGGATGCGGGAGGTAAAAGAATAACAAATGGAAGATTTGGTGAAAAAAGTTCGGATGTACCTTTAATGGCACAAACATTAATTGCAACCGGTGCTTTATTAGGTACATATGAAGGTCATAATAGAAGAATAAAAAATATTATACCTGGTTATGAAGAAAATGATTGTGTTACAGTGAAACAAACAATAACTTGGAATGAACGCAATGGAACCAAATTTGATGCTAAAATGAAGAAAATAATTAATGTTTCACCAGGTGAAGATTTCAATGATGCTGCTACTATTGGACAAGTTATAATAACATCAAAAAGTGATTCGACCGCTTACACGTGTAATGATAAACGTATTATGCAGTTACATGATCCTCAACATCCGAAAGATGCTGTAACTTTGGATTGTTTAATAAAATTAGTAGGCAATTTAATTATTGATACCCACAATCATATAGCTAGTACAACGAGTCATGTGCTGATTCAACCCGATGAACGAGAAGCTTGGATTAAAAATAGAATCATAAATCAGTATATAATTAATTTGAATAATTAAGTATTTAAATATAAAAATTGTGCACGAGTTATTCATTCATGTAAAGCATCTCGTAGAGTAAACACGCCGGTTATATAAGACGACACAATGAAGACCGCACCGCTCAGTCGTCGTCAAGACAGCGTCAAGAAAGGACGTGGTATAACATCAGCCGCGTTATCCCTGCTCAGACGGATTCCTGTTGGTGCTGTTCTGAATCGAGCGATAGACGCTCTACCATACGAATTTCATCTGCCCGGAGGTTATCAATATTGCGGACCCGGAACTAAGTTGGCAAAACGTTTAGCAAGAGGAGATCCTGGAATTAATAAATTGGATCAAGCCTGCAAAGAACACGATATAGCGTATTCCAGGTTTGCAGATTCAACAAATAGATCGATAGCGGATAGAGTGTTAGCGGAAAAAGCTTGGCAAAGAGTCAAATCAAGTGACGCAAGTATTGCAGAAAAAGCAGCCGCTTGGGCAGTTACTACAGCCATGAAGGGTAAAACAAAATTTGGTGGCGGGAAACGTCGTAGAGGACGGCCTGCAAAGAGAAGAGCTCCCAAAAGAGGTGGAAACATTAGAAAAAGACGTCGTAGGACTCGTAAAGCAAAGGTGAAGAAAACTTCCGTTTGGTCGATGGTAAAAAACGGAGCAGGTCTATACCTAAGACCGTACCGTGTATACTAAATAAGAACAATCAATTGATAATTCCAAATAAAGCCTTAACAAATTATCAATTATCAAATTATGTGAAATGTTTAAGAATACCATTTTTTAGAGGAGTTTTTATGAAAGATGCATTACCAAATAAAATATGGAAAAATGAAACTGGAATAGTAAATTTGGATTCCACTCATGGTCCAGGAACTCATTGGGTATGCTATAAAAAACTCGGACAGAACGTTTACTACTTTGACAGTTTTGGCAATCTACCACCGCCGAAAGAACTTCAATATTATTTTCGGAACTCCAAAAATATATTTTACAATTACAAAAGAGAACAACCCAACAATACAGAAATATGCGGACATTTATGTTTGGAGTTTTTAGCGAAAAGCGTCAGTCAACTTTGAGATGTCATCGTATACAGTGTCACTGAGTGGAAATTCATCCACACTGAAAAGCACTCTTTTCCCGGCACTACGTTTATCCAAGGATAGACTGTGGGAAGCTGCACTATTGGATTTTACTACGTACAATTCAATTCCCAACGTCACGGAGGGAAAAAACAATTTACTACATTATTACGAGAGTAAAGATGAAAAAGGAAATTATTCGTAATTGAAGGTAATAACTTTATCTACTGGATCGTATGAAATAGACGATATAAACCAAGTATTACAGAAGCAGCTAGGAGAAGAAAATATCAGTATAAAAGGAAATAACAATACTTTAAAGCGGAAATCACTTCAAAATATTATATAGATTTCAGTTTGGAACAGTCAATCGCCAGTTTACTCGGGTTTTCAAATAAGAAAAGAAAAGTCTTAGATCCTGGAACCACTCATACAGGCGATACCACAGTGACAATATTGAAGGTGAACAGTATTGATATAACATGCAATATTATACACGGATCGTATAGAGATGGAGTAAACCAACATATTTTGCATACATTTTATCCAACAGTGGCTCCCGGTTTTAAAATAGTTGAGAAACCACAAAACCTGATATACCTGCCATTGAACACCAGTTTCATTTCGGACATCGTACTGAACATATCGGATCAGGACGGTAACAGTGTTGACTTTAGAGGAGAAACCATTACAATACGGTTACACATAAGAGCGGTGTCAAAGTTCAACATGGGATTGACATTTAAACCGCAACGGAAGAGCCGAGACCTCAGTAGCTCTTCAACATTGGACGAGTTAACACCGGACAACATTCGTTTCCTGCAAAAGATCGGACTAAGACTTACCAACGATGGATATCCTGGATATATCTCAAGGACCGACGTTCGACGAAACACTATGGGAGAAGGAATATCACACGCACAACCCTTACACTTCATCAAAATTAAACAATAACGATGAAATAAGGATCCCCATTCAACAACAGGACATTTACACGTTACCGTGTGAAAGTTACTTGTACATCGAAGGACGGGTATTAAAATTGGATGGAAAGACCGGTTCAACGGTTCCATTTATAAATAACCCGATGGCATATCTTTTTGATGAAATAAGATATGAAATATCAGGAGTGACGGTTGATTCAACAAAAAAGGTCGGTCTAACAACGACACTGAAAGGATTAACATCATTAACACCGCATGAGAAAAATTCAATAGTCACCGCCGGATGGGTTGCTCCCGATAAAGACACTATAACACCGGATTCCAATGGTCATTTTGACTTTCATGTCCCTTTACGTTTGCTTTTGGGATTCGCTGAAGATTACAGACGAATAATAATAAATGTCAAACAAGAATTGGTATTACTCAGATCTT
Organism: Neoaliturus tenellus; assembly: GCA_030545055.2. Lineage (NCBI taxonomy): Eukaryota > Metazoa > Arthropoda > Insecta > Hemiptera > Cicadellidae > Neoaliturus > Neoaliturus tenellus. Next base: position 78,196,560 of record CM061532.1, read on the forward strand.
CAACTAACAAGGACTTGATACTTGCAGACCCTGGAACTACGGAAGCCAAACTGGAATGGCAACTACAGTTGGATAAAGTCGTGTGGAGAGTACCGCATGTCAGATTAGCCGATGAACACAGAATCGTATTGTTGAGAAAGTTGAAATCTGACCATGATATCGTCATGCCGTTTAGAAGTTGGGAATTCCATGAATATCCCACACTACCTCAAACAGAGCGTCAAACATGGACTGTGAAGACGTCCACTTATTTAGAACGGGCACGGTACATAATACTCGGTTTCCAGACTAAACGAAAAGATGTTATAACTTCGCACGCCGGTCAATTTGACCATTGCAAGATAAAAAATTGCAAAGTTTTTCTAAACTCTCAATTCTTTCCTTATGACAATTTAAATGTAATGTTCAGCAAAAAACGTTATTCCATTTTATACGATATGTATGCGAGGTTTCAATCGTCATATTACGGAAAGACAAATACACCGCTATTATCACCGGATCAGTTTTATTCAAAAGCTCCGATAATCGTTATCGATTGTTCAAAACAAAATGAATCCGTAAAGTCGTCAAGTGTGGATATAAAAATTGAAATGGAGTTTGAAGAAGCAGTACCGGATGGAACTTCGGCATACTGTCTGATTTTACATGACAAGATAGTGACGTACACTCCATTAACGGGAATCGTTAAAAATGTGTTGTAAAAAACTGTTTTGAGGTTGATGCAAATGTTATAAAAGGGGGAAAAAAGAATGAAAATCTCATTATATTTCTGACCGTCGTATGGGAAGCATCGTTCGCAAGATGAGCTCGCCTACTGCAAATACTAACGAAGAAGAAACTACGCCTCTCATGGCTGACAATAGTTTGGATATAGAAAAACAAGTTGAACAAGAAATGGATGAGTTCCTCAAGTTTAAACACAAGAAAAAAGAAGAGGAAGTTGAAAAAGGAGTAAAAAGAAGAAAGATCGACGACACCATTTCCACCAATATTTTAGCAGAAGTATTTCTCAGGATCTACTATCCCATCTCTTCGTGTATGACAAAGAGCGTATCCGCCGGAGTTATAAAATCATTGGATTATTCACCAACTGTTATTTTAAATCATGGATCCAAAATGGTGGCCTTCACTGAAATTTCCTGGGAATCGTTTAGGAAACATCTACATCTTTTGGAATTTTATTTGAGTAACAACACATTTGGAAGAAGGACAAAATTAAGTCTGCTGGAATCGAATATCGAAATCGATATAGTGAAACATCGAGGTGGACAAATCGTTCGCTTTCGAGATTTAACCAAGCACGAGATGAAGGTACACCTGACAAAAGATGAATTCTACAGTCTAAGTTGTGCTACCGGTCCTATAACAAGATATCTAAAACAGCTGATATTTTCAAGCGCGATTATAAAAGAGTATTTGACCGATACATTGGATAGACAGCCGTATGTTCCGATTCTATACGGTCCTGCCCATACAGCACCGGATATCCATAGGACGTCCGTTTTAGATCCGGGATGTCCGTGGATATCCGTTGGACATTGCGGATGTCCTATGGATATCCAAATCATATCCGCAATGTCCTTGTTTTCTGCGGGACATACCGGATATATGACGGACGTCCAATGGATATCGGCGGACGGATGTCCTAATCCGGTTATTCGTGGATATCCACTGGATATCCACGATGTCCTCCTGAAATTATCCATTTATCGTGAAGCGGGGATTATAGTCAAAAAGAGTTGATATGTTATTTCTAACTAATTTTCAATAGCATATAACTCTGCTAGCATTCTTTATGTTTTCTTTTAAATATGTAATTATACGATCATATAACTTATTTTGTTTACTAAACAAATATTTTGCTGTACGTCTCTAATTTTGGCATTACAAATATAGCACCATATGCCTATGCTAACTGTGTATAGGTAGGCCTATAATTTTATTTCTAAAAAAAAATATTAAAAACTTATAATATTTTAACTGACCTCTAAGTTTAGTTCTGATGAAATCTGTTTAAATCCACTACAAATATAAAAAATAACGAGGGAGAAGGACAATTAAATTGTTTTTTATGTGGTTGAAAGTGTACATTTCTATATCATATATGTTACACAAAGTAACGGCACATAGTTTTTGAATAATTTCATTCTCTTCTATAAATATATCTCTTCTCCATGTTGTACCGCACGTTGCGGATTCGCTAAAAATAATAAGATATGCCTAGAAACGGCCATCTAAAATTATAATGATTTTTAAAAATCAGAAAAGAATAATAAAAATCAAAATCAATGATTAATTTCTAAATTGAATAGCAATAGAACCGTAAATTCAATTATAACAAAAATGAAAACCTTTTGGAAATCGAAATCGTCCTTTCCCCTGTCGCTCGCCTTTGGTCTTTACGACGGTGAACTCGTTTTTTTCTGACCAACCGCCATTTTGATTTGATTATTTGAATGAATGAAAGAATGATTGTTTATGTTAAATGTTTATTGTTTGCCTACTCAGTAGTACTCGTTCGTTGTGGCGGCTTCGCTTATAATAAAATGGTTTTACTGTGCATATTAATCAAATTTAAGTTTATATAAGAACATGCTTCTGTTTGTGCCGAAGACTCTGGATTTTAAGAAGTAAGAAGAGCATCACACCGGTTATAAGACAAGAAAGGTAAGTTTCTAAGTTAGGCTTACATCTCATTCCATCCCTTCTCTTTATCCCAAATCCCTTATTTTTTCTGCCTCTTGAGACGGTTTTAATTTAATTTCAATTGTCATTTAAGGTCGTGCGTATTGTTCTTGTCAGGTTAGGATTTTAACTTATCGTCATTTTTAGATTCAACCCTCTGAACACACCTCTAGCCTCAGTAAAATCGTTTTAGAGGCTAATTAGAGGTGTGTTCAGAGGGTTGAATCTTAAAATGACAATAAAATCCTATCCTGACAGGAACAATAAAGCCTACCGGTACGCACGACTTTAAATAGCTATTGAAATTAGCCTAAATTAAAAGTGTCTGAAGTGGCAGAAAAAATAAGAGATATTTTTTCCCTCATGCCAAATGCCAATGCCTTAGTCCAATGCCAAATGCTTGTTTTTGTTTGGAATGAGTTCCTAAGTAGGCTTGATAAGTAGGTATTTCTAAGTGCATTGTGAGTTTCACTGTAAGTTATCCTACCCCTTGAATTCAACTAACTTAGGCCTAGGCTAGTTTACCCATGGAGTGAATTTATTTGTGGACTAGGCCTAGTCCCTAGACAAAAAAGCGTTAATTTGGAATTAAATGCTAGTGTACTGGTACGGTAGGTGAGAGACCCTTTTGGTCAATAAATACAGTAGGCTAAAAAGAGTGGCTAATGTTCGGTACAGGTACAGTTTCATATATTGCGTCTACACTACCATGGAATGAAAATATTGAAAGATCCCATCAACATATCCATCATATCAACTATGGTAGGCCCTATCGATTCGTACATCTAACATCCCTCGGCGCTCAGTAATCCATGAAAGCTGACTTACTTGGTTGAGCTTGTCAACCTTGCCTGATGGGGTCAGGACAATCTAGGCTACAGCTTGGCAAGGTTGTTGGTGTAGGTTGGTGAAGGGCCGGATGGCCATGTCAGTGGTAGTGGTAGTTCACTTTCCGAACCACAGAAAACTTTCAATTTTATAAAAGCTATGTTCAACAATTACTTTAGCCTCTTTTTAAAAACTGTTATGATTTCAAGCTCACTTGGCAGGGCTTGAAAGAGTTTTTCCCTTTATATTCTGGTTTGCGTTCATATTGATAGTTTGAGAAGTTCGAATTAAAGGAGTGTTGTACTTGTGATCTTTTTCGGTTGGGAGTTTCTTTTCCTTTTTAATGTACATTATACTTTCAAAAATAAAAAGGTTTGGAACAGTTAAAATGTTTAGCTGCCTATAAGGCAGCTATCAATACTGGGGCCAATAAGCAGATTCAATCTACTGTAGGCCAATACCGTACCTAAATAACAATGACAATCACTATAACTAATTAGGCTACTCCTCTTTTGTTTAGATTTTTATTCCCCCATTTGATATATTATTTCTAAAACCAAAACACAACTAAGTTAGGCCTAACCATAATGACAATTTTAATTTGAACAAAATAACATGTAGGGTAGGCCTACTGTTCTAGCCCTAGCTATAAGATAAAATACCTTAATACCTTTTTGAAATGGCGATCTAGTTAAATAAATAGTTAAAGCCAAGTAAGTTATGAACGAGAGATGAATGTAGGATGATTGTGGCGCGATCTTGTAGTCTTGTTACTGACTAAGGCCGACATTCTCCTTAGACAGGACTGGTAATTAATAACCAATGCTATCTAGGGACCTACAGTTTAACGTGGGATCTAGGGACTGGCGCTTTAACCACTACGCCACCTACTCACTTAAAGACATTGGTATTTTATTAGTTGCCATCAAGGCAACAAAATAACAACAAAAGGTAAACAAAAATAAAATAAAGCTACTTTTGGGTATTGGTTTTGAAACAACTGTCACCTGTGAAAAGGTATAGTTGGCGTAAACTTCAAAACATGATTATCATGATATTATAATAAAAGTGAATGAAAAAAATTAACGATAAAGGCTTAACCCGGTAGGCCTACTTTAGTTATTGTACACAGAAAATTGTTTGTACCTACATTTTCTTTAACTAGTTTACTTGTTTCTCAATTTCGAACAATTTAGTCTAGGTAATTTTGATGTTTACGCTTTGAAATCAGTTCGTTAACCAGTGCATCCTCCAAGGTTTAATTCATAACCTCTTATGAATAGACAACCTCTTATGAATAGATATGAATAGACAGATGTTCTCACTGGTGTTTATATACGGTACTGTGTTTAGTTATAAATACTGTCTTTATCTACTGGTACTCGTTACAGCTGTTAACTTGAAAATATTTTAAATTTCCTCATCAATGTTAATCAAACGGGGAAATTTAGAACTCTGCGGACCGGTTTCTCCAAACACTTTTATCTTAAACTTAGTTTAATGCAATGTTAAACATATGGTCAATTTTGGTTTAAACTTGTATTTAGGTTTAAACTTGCTTCGAGGAACCGGCCCTAATGGTTTATAGGGCCCTTCTGTTAGGATAGATATTTACCAATTTACTTTAGAAACAACTTCTAGCCGAGCCCTATTCAATGACACTAAAATAATTAAAATTGGTTGAATATTGTAGGAGGAGTTCCTTGTACAAAAATCCGTGTCGCGTATTCAGTAGGCCTATGTATAGATGATCTAAGATGTTTTCTTCCTTGTGTATCTGTATAAACATTGTGGATTAATTTACTTGAAAAATTTACGTAAAGTTTTAGCATGTGTACCAAGAGCACCTGCCATTTAAGAAGCAAATAACTTATTCTGTATTGAATAATATTTGGATAGCCTAAATCATGTAAAGTTAAAAGCATAAACTAAAAATTAAATTGAAAACAATTTTTTGTTTTTGTTAGGCCTATTTATTTTTCTGATGAGTAGCACCTAATATAATTTTCCTTGTTTTTAAGCTTAATTTTGTTTCTTTTAAGATACAGTAAATTTCATGCTATATTAACTTACGGTATCAAAAAAGTAGTAATCCTAGTTCATTTACATAACATCTGATTACTGTAATTGTTTTAGACAGATGCCTGATTCATTTATTAGGCCTAATTATAATTTTTTGCTCTATGTTTAGAAATGGAGAGAATAAAAAACTTGATTAGAATTACTAAACTGGTAAATTTGCTGTTTAAAAAAGCTAACATTTCTTACAAAACTTAAATAGAGTAGCCAACTTTAAGACTGATAACATAAAAATTATGTTTTGTTGTATGATTATTAGGATTGTATTTGTGCTCTATTTTGTTTTGTCTTAAATTTGAACAACAGTTTACATAAAAACTATTTTATTTCAAATTAGTTGTATTTACAAACGTACCTTCTTGTTTTAGCGGCTGTACGATTCAACAGATCAACTAGTACATTGACGGACGCTCATAACCTCAATCGTTAAGAATTGGCTAAGGCATGTCCCAGAACGCTCTCGTAGTGGGAAGTAAGTAAACTCAATTTTGATTTTTTTCCGGTTCTATCAAATTTCCCCTATGTACTCAGGGAATACATTGTTACAAATGCAGTCAAGAGACCTTACCATGGGACCATTGATCCAGTGCAATTTTTTCAAACTTTATTAAAATAAATTCAAATGAACCCTTTATTGAGTACCTATGTATTTGTTTCTACATGCTCAAATCTCTTGTACGAAGAGCAGTAGTTAGTTTTATATTTTAAGAGTCATCTTCACCCCTGTGCCAGTAGCCCATTTTTGCGCAGTCGGCAATGTTAACCATACGGCTTCTAATGCAAAACATGGTATTTTATTCCCCTGTTTCGGATGCCGTTTTTCTCAATACGCATTGCAATATTTGGATCGTTATCCTGGATCACAATACAGATTGAGCGTTTGAAGTCAAATATTGATTTGTGATCCATGAATCATACATCAATATTTGACTTTACACACTCAATGTGTATTGTGATCCAGGATCACGATCCAAATATCGCGCTCCGTATCGAGCGTGTAAGGTCCGCCACTAATACGCTGTAATGCGAGCACTGTCTGAAGGGATGTGTGTTGCACGATCTCGAAATCTAGCTGGTAGATTTTGCATAAACTTTGCATTTATGAGTGTTTTTGCCCGATAATAAGTTTAGAAACAGCCTCAATCCCAGGAAAAATAGAATTCGGTCTAAATTTAAGTGTAAAAATTGTAATTTTTTACATTGGTCTTATGGGTTGCTATTTTGGTAACGAAATAACAATGAAATAAGTTTTACAAAAATAAAGGAACAGTAATGTTAAGCAGACTTTTTGAAACAGCTGTTAACTGTGAAGAGATATAGTTGGTTGTTGGTAGAAATTTAATAGCTTTATTACCATGACACTATATGAAAACTGAATTGAAACCAATGAGCAAGGCTCGGTTATACTGGTACTGATTGCCATGATACTATATATCAAAAGAGAATGAAAACCGAGCAACGCTCGGTCAACCTAATATTTTAGATACTGTACACAGAAAATTGTGTTTAAACCAACATTTTTTTTTTAATTACTTAAGATGTTTTCCCTCCTGGTAATCTAGATAAAGATTGTTGGATCAATTGACTTGACAAAATTACATAGAGTTTTAGTAAATATGTGGACTAGAGCACCTGACGTAAGAAGCAAATACTGTAACTTATTCTATTTTGGATCATATTTGGAAAAATCACGTAAAGTTAAAAGCATAAGCTAATATTAAAACTAAAACTCATAGTCTTTTTTATTTTATTTTTATTTTTATTTCAAGTAGCGCGTAATATTAATTTGCTTTCATTTACCAATTAAGATACAGTAAACTTTGCACTCCATTAACTTACCAAAGAAGAAGTCCTAGTTCATTTACTTTACACATCTGATAAATTGTCTAGAGACAGATGCCTCATTCATTTATTAATTATAATTACCCCCAGCTTTTTTCCGTATTATATTTACAAATGGGGGAATTATTGAAAAACCAGTAGCTGATAAAAAAGCTAATATTTCTTACAAAACTTACAATACCATAAAAATACAGTTTTATGTTATTTAATTATTGGGGTAAACATTTGTTGTTACAATGTGTTATATTTTTTTAATTTGTTTTGTATTAAATTTGAACAACAGTACCTACAAACTATTTCGTTTGAAATTAGTTGTAATTACAAACTTTTCTTCTTGTTGTAGGGGCCGTACGAACAAACTGATCCACAATCACATCGACTGATGCCGAAATCACGTCGGTCATCAAGGATTGGCTCAGGCATGCCCCGGAACGCTCTCGTGGTAAGAAGTAAGTAAAATCAATTTTTATTCTTTTTCTATTTTAGCAAATTCCTCCTACATACTCAGGGAATGCATTGTTACAAAAGTAAGTGACTGTAAGACCTTAACAAAGGACCATTGATTGGCTTACTTTTTTTGAGGTCCCTAGAAGTGAAAAGTACTTTTCAGATTCATATTTGTGGTGTCCTCAAAATATTGACGCAAATAAATAATTTTTTGTTTGGTTGGAACGATTCATCGTTTACTCAACATTTTATATTGCTTAGATTTTTCCTATCTAGGCCTATACATTTTTTATATGGTTTAAGATGGGGAATATTTTCTTGGAGCAAGAATGCTACAAGCTCTTGAATTCTTGTAGCAAAATGAAAAATTTGTATTGCGCGTAGTATAATTCGTCACCAGTTACCAATACTTTCACTGTAAAATATTTTTGTTTACGCTGTTGTTTTTTACCTGAAATAAAAGCACTAAAAAGTTCAAAAGGACTTTTTATTCAATTTTTAAAACGTTAAAATAGGTTCATATAAAGTTGCGGATTTACATAAGTAATTAAGCCTATACATAAACTCCAAATTTCCCGGATCCAAACATCAACATATGAACATATGTGTTTTTCAACTAGGTAGGTGTAGGCCTACTCAACAATATATAGCCTAATCTGAAATTTTTGGTTTTAAACACCATTTTACAAAAACAGCTTCACAGTTAAAATCCTTTCTCTCCGGATCTTCAATGGCAATCATAAGTAAATAATTTTAAATGTTTGCATCACACAAGCATTTTTTCATGCGGTTAAATTTACTATTTAATACTAGCTAATTTTTATGCTGCTTGAATTTATAGTTCAATTTTCAATATCAGAGCTACGGCGGGAAACACGCTGCGTGGCGGGTGTCGCAAAATGCGAAAAATGCGACCGCAGCTTAAACCCTGATTTTTTATCAAATTTATTGGTTGTCACCGAACCAGCTCAAAAAATATAACTTGCACTTCCTTTGACTTTATATACATACCCTGCAATTTTTCAAACTTAATCAAATACATTTAAATTCTTCATTTACACACCAAATTTTTATTTTTACCTTGGCCTAAGTTTAAAACTTGCAGTAAAAGATCAGAGGCAAGAGTAAAATTAATGGTATTTGTGGGCAAAGTCTCTCTAGCCCTTCCAATAATAATTTGATCAATTAACACTTATCAATAGATTTAATAGCTTATTATTTTTTTTTTAACTTGTTATCTCATTTGTTTCAATAATTGCAGGAAAGTGTAATACCCAAGGACGTTGTGGAACACCTATACTATTTTTGACTGTACTATTTTGTTTGATTCTGGACGTGCCAGAACTTTCTGTAAAAACACCTTACTCATTTAAAGGCTACATCTAACATTTTATATAAACTATTGATTATGGTTTCAAACTAACAGCGAATTTAAAATTCCTAATAAATACCACAAGCAAAATATGTCTATTTAATGAAATCAGACCTATGAATTATACTACGGTTTCTTGGCATTGCAAAGAATAATTTTAATTCTCATTTGATTTCTTAACGCAAGTAAAATACTTTTAGAAAAATGTTTACTTATCCATTATTTACCCAACGAGTAGTTTTATATTGATTCAACTTCTTTGAAATTCTTTTTTTCCCTAGGTCCAGTCTTGCAGAACTCACTCAACAACACTCAACACTCGTCTTGGAAGAACACCATTAAGAAACGTTTGTTTTTTGTAGCTATAAATATATAGTTTATTTCTCTCTGTAAATAATTTGATATAAAAAGTTTAATTAAAAGTTTATTTTATGGTTATAATGTCTTATGATTTTTAACCGTGGTTTCCATCAAGGTTTTTTTAAAGTCAATGTGTCATATGAAAAGTGTTTATTTATTTTATATTAAATTTATAATTTGTCTAATTAAGTAACTGGAAAGAGTTACAATTGACCATAAAATTACGTTTCATACAAAAAATATTTAAAAAAATACTTAACTAAATAAAGACTTAATAAAAAAACTTCAAATAAAAATAATAATTTTAACGTACTGAGGTATTTTTCCTCTGGTAAATATTTTACCAGAACATATGTATTCAAATATTTTAAAAAATGCTGTCATAAAATAATTAACTGTGTCAAATATTTTTTTGTTAAAATTGACAATTGAGCATCAAATTTGAGTACTATTATAACAATGGTTGGGTTCACAATCATCCACCGCAACCGGGATTTAGATAATCACGTGACAAATCCCAATGGTCACGTAATAAATCCCGGTGGATTTATTACACTTGTGCCCGGTGGATCCTAGTGACGTCATTTTGCTGCCGTCTTATGAACCCACCGGGATTTTGATTGTTGACGTTCACGTGCCTTTTTTGCCAACCGCAAAAAAATCCACCGAATCCTGGTTGTGGTGGAAGAACGTGAATCCGACCAATGAATATGAATATTATTTTGACAGCTGTTGGATGTCCGTGGGTTGTCGTGTATATCCGTTAACGGATATAAAAAAACGGACATTTGGCTAGCCATTGGATGTCCAGTATATCCGATAACGGATGTCCAAAAACGGACAACATTTGGCTAACCATTGGATGTCCTATGGATATCGGCAGATATCCATTGGATGTCCTGTATATCCGTTAACGGATGTCCAATAACGGACAACATTTGGCTAACCATTGGATGTCCTATGGATATCGGCGGATATCCATTGGATGTCCTGTATATCCGTAAACGGACATCAAAATTCCGGACGAAACCCTGACAAACTCACATCCATCGGATGTCCGATGGACATCCAGGATATCGGGCGGATATCCACGGATCATCCGTGCGGACCAAAACGGATATCCGTTGGATATCCATCGGACATCTTGTGCTGTATGGGTGTAGATACGTCCATCTTCAATAGAATACCTCACGAAGTTGATATGTGGAGACAGTTGCACAACTATCAAACTAACTTTAATATAGATGAACAAGCCCAAGAGATGAATGAAGAAGACTCGTGCAACAATTAGTAAACTAACAACCTCCAGTATAAAAGGATGTCCACCACGGTTTTACAAACAGTCGTTTACCAACCTTCGTCATGAATAAACGAGTTTCGTTTTCCAACCAATCGGAAGTAATGGAGGTAAGACGAGGTATAATTGAATTTCAAGCGTTCCGCGGTAACGACGGAAGTTTTATTATAAAAGAGTTAGTAGTTTTAGATATGGATACATCTGTAGTTTATCACTATTTATTTCAACCGCCTCTACCGTTCAACAGATTAACCACTAAAGCGAAAGTGACAAACAAATGGTTGATAAAACACTTTCACAACTTGAGATGGGACGAAGGTTTTATACACTACAGTATGATGCCGCACATTATGAATCATTATTGTAAAGAATTTAAAATTATCTACACAAAAGGATTGGAGAAAGCCAGTTGGATACAGGCGTTTACAAACCATGAAGTGTTAAATGTTCAGGTGGACAGAGATTTCCAGTGTCACTTTGCAAACATTTGTATTTCATCGAAGAACTTTAAACATCGGCAATCCCAATGCGCTTTAAAGAACGCTTATCGCTTGAACGCGTATCTCCAACAGAGTGGTGGGGGATGGGGAGGATATAAAAGCGAGGGGACGGGCATGACCCAGCATGAGTATTACTCTAGCCTCCGAGCAGTCAACACCTCGCACGCAGATTCGCAAGAGTAAGAATATTATCAACAGAAAAGAAGAAGTAAAGATGGCATCGCAAACGTTTTTACAATCACTTGTTGATCAGTTTAACAAACATTCCAAGTCTACCATCCTACCCACCAAGAGATGTTCAGAATTGAAAGAAGAAAAGCACTACATCATCCACACCATCAAGAAGATGGAAACAACTGTCGGAGACGCCATCAACTGTACGCTGAGTGAAGCGCCCTACTCGCCCGGTGATGAACCGAAATTTCAAATCTTTCTTCCCAAACGCTTCGTCCAACTTCTGCAGAACGAAGATCTACGCCTCATCCACCCCGGCGCTCTCTATTTGGCATCCCACGGTCCAAGCGGAAGCAATTCTACAGAGCTCACACTTCACGTCATGCCCACTGCCAACAGTTAATTTGTAATTTCCTATTGTTCTTGTACACCTTTGTAAAATATTTCTGAATAAATGACAATAAGAAAAAAAATAAAAAATAAAAAAAAATATAAAGCAACATATCGGTATGTGTTTGTACACATATCGGTATGTTGCTTTATATAAAAAACAATTTCGGGTGGCCTTGACCTAGTTTCAAAAACTATATAAATGGAGCAATGTCCGTGGGAATTTCCTCAGTCTACGACTACCTTCAGTGCTGTACACATCTCCGTTGCTTGTGCAATCGTCGGTGATAGCAAGATGTCTCTCAAGATCAAGTGTGCATCATACGATACCTCCACTATTACAACTTTTGAACAGCTCGACAATTTCACTAATGAATTGCGAGTTCTTCTTGCCGGTGGTTGTCACTTGAATGTCGACACTTATGTCACAAACAAGAGGATGTTTTCCAAACAAAACTTCTGCGATGATGAAGTGTTCTTTCCCACACAGACGGGGACAACATCCACTCCGTCTACTCAAACTAATGTCAAGTTCCACAAATACTACTAAATGTCAAAGCAAAATAACAACAACAACTACAACTCGTCGCTGTGAAATTTCGCTATAAAACGAGTGTTCAACTCAAACAAAATCATCATTTGCTTTCCAACAGTCGCAGCGGTAACAACTACTGGTACCATGTTATACCGAATGATGATTGAATTCAATGGAAAGATCTACGGAAAGGACTATAGAACCGTAGAAGAGATGAGCTCCGATCTCAATGTATTGACTAGAGAAGGGTTCCAACCAAAACTGATCCTGAAGTTTCCAGAGGTGCATCCGCTATCCACTGAAGAACTCATCGCTATGGCTAGAGCAAACAAGCAAGAACACGAACAGAATATTAAGAAAGAACCTGAAGAAGAAGAAAAGGACAAACCTGCATCATAAATATAAAAAAACCATCTTACATTTGTAAGATGTTCTTTCCCATACAGCACAAGATGTCCGATGGATATCCAACGGATATCCGTTTTGGTCCGCACGGATGATCCGTGGATATCCGCCCGATATCCTGGATGTCCATCGGACATCCGATAGATGTGAGTTTGTCAGGGTTTCGTCCGGAATTTAGATGTCCGTTTACGGATATACAGGACATCCAATGGATATCCGCCGATATCCATAGGACATCCAATGGTTAGCCAAATGTTGTCCGTTATTGAACATCCGTTAACGGATATACAGGACATCCAATGGATATCTGCCAATATCCATAGGACATCCAATGGTTAGCCAAATGTTGTCCGTTTTTGGACATCCGTTAACGGATATACTGGACATCCAATGGATATCTGCCGATATCCATAGGACATAAAATGGCTAGCCAAATGTTCGTTTTTGGATATCCGTTAACGGATATACACGACAACCCACGGACATCCAACAGCTGTCAAAATATTATTCATATTCATTGGTCGGATTCACGTTCTTCCACCGCAACCGGGATTCGGTGGATTTTTTTGCGGTTGGCAAAAAAGGCACGTGAACGCCAACAATCAAAATCCCGGTGGGTTCATAAGACGGCAGCAAAATGACGTCACTAGGATCCACCGGGATTTATTACGTGACCACTGGGATTTGTCACGTGATTATTGCGATGGATGATTGTGAACCCAACCATTGTTACAATAGTACTCAAATTTGATGCTCAATTGTCAATTTTAACAAAAAAATATTTGACACAGTTAATTATTTTATGACAGCATTTTTTAAAATATTTGAATACATATGTTCTGGTAAAATATTTACCAGAGGAAAAATACCTCAGTACGTTAAAATTATTTTTTATCATTCTGCACGAAATCAGCCTGTTTTTTGTTCTCTCAATAGTACCAAAACCGATTCTTTCTTGTCCTAGTACTGAAAAATCATCTGCAGAATTTTTTAGGTCCTAGTACTGAAAAGTCAGCTGTTTGCTAAGTATATTATTATTAATTTATTAATGTTGAGGAGCAGAATTTTGAAATTCAAACGTTATAAAGAGCATTGTTTGTAAATAACAGAAATGTAAACACTGCATATTACTTACTTTGTAAATATAACCTTAAATACTTAATAGGTAACATTTTTAACGATCAAAAGTTAATTTTGCATTATGATAAAAAACGTTGTTCATCACTCGGAGCAAAAGTGTCTTTTTGATGCTTAATCGTTTTTAAAAACTCGGCTGCGCCTCGTTTTTAAAACACGATTGCGCACCAAAAAGACCCACTTTTGCTCCTAGTGATGAAAACTACTAATTTTAATTTGAAGTTTTTTTATGAACTCTTTATTTAGTTAAGTATTTTTTTTTTAATATTTTTTGTATGAAACGTAATTTTATGGTCAATTGTAACTCTTTCCAGTTACTTAATTAGGCAAATTATAAATTTAATATAAAATAAATAAACACTTTTCATATGACACATTGACTTTAAAAAAACCTTGATGGAAACCACGGTTAAAAATCATAAGACATTATAACCATAAAATAAACTTTTAATTAAACTTTTTATATCATATTATTTACAGAGAGAAATAAACTATATATTTATAGCTACAAAAAACAAACGTTTCTTAATGGTGTTCTTCCAAGACGAGTGTTGAGTGTTGTTGAGTGAGTTCTGCAAGACGGGACCTAGGAAAAAGAAAAAGAATTTCAAAGAAGTTGAATCTATAATATATACAGCCCCATGTGTAACTGACTGACTGACTGACTCACTCACTGATGATCTTAAATTCCTGAAGCGACCGTTTAAGATAGAGACTTGAAATTTGGCATGGGCATTCTTTGAGATGTTTCAATTTAGGGAAAATCATAAAACTACAACTTTTTTACTTTTAAACTATAAAAAAAATTAAAAAATATAAATTTGTCGGTAACGTAGTTCATGCAGGTTTAGTTCTCGCTCGTTTTTAAATGATTTCTTTCAACTACACCCGTGCTTGACTACTTAGAAAGATATTCATCAATTTAGCTTGAACGACGGTATGTTGCTGAATTGAGAGCGGCTATTTTACCATGGCAATATTCGCTTTGATTCATACAGCATTAATGCCCAATTTGTAACTAATGCAGCATGTGCGCTAGCTTGAAAGTTTACCAATGGAGAATTTTCTTCTACTATGGATGAAATTCCCATTCCGGGTGACAGTTTACACAGACAATTTCATTTACTGTTTTAGTGATGTTCAGTTAACAGGTTTAGTTCTCGTACTTATATTATTGAACAAATTTAACTACACTCCAGTAAGTTTGAGTTCCCATCTCATTCATGAAATACGATGTTTTATAAAATATTCTATTTCGTAACGATTCTTGCGAAGCTTTTTCAAGGCAATTTTCTCGTAGGAATTTAATTTAAATCCTATTATGGATATTTGAAAACCAATATTTCGACAAATTGGCGTATTTCCTTCCGTCTATTTTCAGGTCATAGTATTGTTATGTTATGTGCTAGATATTTACAGTTGTTTTAGCTCATTTTTAGATGTAATGACCACAAATTCCTACAAGACATGTGAAGTCATTTCAGTTTTCATGCTCTAGCGGCAAAAACGGTTGGCTTCTAAATTATTTGAGACGATTTTAGCGAATATATTTAATTTTACTATCTAAGTCGATACACAGAGATTGAAAAAAGGGATTGTATTCCTAATTCAAGTTTTTTATTGCTCTTTCATATACTGCAAAACATTTTATTTAATTTAGCTCTATGTTACTGAATTTTGAATTTTGTTTCCCCATAAGCTTAAAGATTGTATTACCTTAGCTTGACAGCAATATTTAAAGCAAATTCACTGTATTTAGAAGTATAACAGTCTTAGAAAATTGAACTTAAAAATAATTCATAATCAATGCCGGTAAATATTGTGTGTCTTTAATTTAACGTTTTGTTGATCCTTAACCTTCCAGTATGTATTTTTAATGTTTACTTATTTATTTATATGAGGGGTTTACCATATGTAGACGTGATTTTTTCATGATCTTAGTAAAATTGTAATTAATGCCAGCTAATATTATGTGATTTATCTGTTGATTATGAACTTATTTCTCTGTTACGTATACTTTAAAGTATAAATTGTTTGTGAATAAGTGACATAAATCAAACTTTTAGACCTTTCACTTTTTGTCGTATCTCAAATCGTTATTTTAAGAACGATGTGCAACTTTTATTATTACTGAAATTTCATATAACTTGTTAGTAGAACTAACTACAGTTATATTGTATTTGAAGTTCGAATTTTGCATTCACTGAACTTGCAAAATATCACTGTAATTTCAACAGAATTTAAGGGAAGTATATAATATTTAAAGTTGTTCATTTAATAATTGCTGATTTTGAAAGATGAAATTGTTATCGTTTCTTTGTATGGTAAATATATGATTCCTGAGTTTCTTGGCCTCCCCGTGGCGGAACTGAAGCATCTTAGCCTATACTATATATTTTTTAAATTTCAAATATTTTTCACGTATTATTAATTTACGTAACTTTGTTACGTATATTAATAATACGTTCTTTTATTTCTCTTCTATTACATTCAACGATCCTCCATATAAACTTATAATTTTATTCCACTTTTATCTTTTCAGGAACACCCATTACCTCAATCATGTCCAATCATAATCGTATCTCAAACTTTTTACACAACAATTTATTAACATGACTATTTACATAGTTCATTAATATTTTACAACTCCATTATATTTTTTAACGAATTAATGGGAACTAGGGAGTGGAATTAAACCATGAGCCGTGGGCAATTTTCAAAGCTTATTATTATCAATTGTGAGTAGTGTGTATTGGCGGCTTCTGTTACTGCCATGGGAGTTGAGTCCTCAACTAGCCAGTTCATTGTATGAGGTTTTGACAGTAATTTATGGCATTGGGGCAGCCAATTATTGGGTTGGACCCTCCATCCAGCTGAACACCTAGAATATTTACATAAATAATTATTATTTCACAAACTCAAATTTTTTAAACTATTAACTATAGGGGTATTAAAACCGATTCATAGGAGATTATCAAAGCTTTTTTACTATTGGTTGTGAATTGTGTGTATTAAACGGTTTGGTTACTGTCTTGGCTGTCCAGTTCTGTAGAACTAAACTATTTTTCAAAGTTGACATTTTATTAATTCAAACTAGGGGGCAACTCCTAAGGGGGCATTAGGGCGGAGCCCCCATCGAGCCGCATGTGTAACTGATTGGGGTATCAGAAATTCGTCAAATGTCGGTAAAGTAGATCTCTTATATATCACTTACTACAGAGTGATTCCCAAGCGAGAACTAAACTTACCGACCTGTATTATTGAGAAAATTGCCAACATACTGGGAGTCGCGGATTACCGAAACACCCTTTTTAAGAAATTTTATAACAATAACCAATTGTGCCTTTATAGGAAAAGCGGTCTATTCACCGAGAGTAATTTCAATGTACAGGGTGTATCTGAAATTACCTCTCCAGACCGGAAGTCACTGATGTCAAATACAAACTCTCACTTTAAATAACTTTTTTTAGTTTTACACGGTTTTTACAAACTCTCACTTTAAATAACTTTTTTTAGTTTTACACGGTATTTGAATATTTGAGGTTGAAATTTAGATTTTCCTCATTCTTCTCTGAGCATTTTAGGTTAAGCAAAAATTTCTCGGCACAAAAATGTCTTAGACTCTTTTAAATACGTTTCCATCAAAAATTGTCAGTTTGGTCCAAAATGTTTTTTTATTAAATTTACAACATGACGGAGATTAATGAACATGTATTTAAATGTTTAGTAAAACTAATCACGTGATAATTGATGTTTTATGATGGTATATTATTTTAAATGAGGTTCTTAGACATTTACATGTTTGGTAAGTTCTGTTTTCCCCAGTTAAAAAAAATAATGTCCTGCTATTTATTATTCTAAATCAGTATGATTAGGGTTTAAAATATTAAATTTTAAAGTTGCTTCAAAATTACGTCTGGTCCCCTCTGTATTGAAATCAGTGTCAATCAACAGAGCAAAATATGTTTACCTACAACGGCAAAATTTTTTTTGTACAATTTTAAAAGAGGTGCAAGGTTGGTATGGGACACCCGGTAAGACAGTATCATATTTGCACGATAGTTCTCCCAAAAATTGGTTCTTTATTTGGGATGGCACTTAATTTTTAACGAACTCATTAGGAAGTACATCATTGACTTTACCTGATAGCATGCTAATTTAAATTTTACAATTCAACAAAAATTTTAACTAAAATAGCAGATTACACAATTGATTTATCTTTTAGTGCGTACTAAGTTAATGTTTAATATAAAAAGGTGGCAGTACAGTATTTTCATTTAAAATAAAAAAACCTTTTTATTTCCTGCCCCAGAAAACTATCTGATTTCAAAATTTAGCGACCAAACATTTTTACCCAAAATAAATATGACATTATTTTTTTCTACTCTAACGGCCAAATTATAACATCTGAGGCAATCCTAGCGAACTTCTTTCAAGTTACTACAAGTTTGGTTCTATGAATTATTGCCCTCCAGTCCGTTTAAATGTTAATTTATTTTTGCGGGAAATTTTACCCCATGTAGACGTAATTTTACAACTACTATAATATTTTACTCAGAACCTTCACTTTGCACATAGACATATCTTGCACTACCAATATCAATTAAATTATCAAACTTAAAAATTATCATGATAATTTTCAATATCACGTATTCTTCTTTTGACTGTGAGTCGGAACGAATTGCTATATCAAGCAAGTGATTGTTTTACTTTGATTGTTATTTACTGACCTGGGGCCCATTTCATAATAAACTACAAACTAATATTATTAGTAAATCAGCTGATCGCCAAATGCAAATCTAATGGAAATTACAAGTTACAACTTGTAACTTGTAACTAGTAGATTATTATGAAATGGGCCCCTGGTCCTACGGCTAAAACATACGTCCTTTGATATGTATGGTAATTTTAATATTTTAACCATTATTTAACATACTTTTGTTAGTAACTACTGTATTATTGTATTTAGAAGCTTGAAGTTTTCTTATTTGCCTTGACAGTTATTTTTAGGAAATTAGTTAAATTTAAAAGTTTTACACCATTAAAAACTGAAATGAAGGAATTGTAATGAATGCCAATATTACCTTATGTATTTATCATTGTATGTTCAATATTACTGGATCGTTATGTTATTCCCTGGAATTTCAAAACAACTAATTGAAGGATAGTAACTGAATAGTATTTTTGTAAATAAAAGGAGTTTTTGGCAAGTTTTATCCACTTTGTTAAGATTTCAATTATTTTGTTTTTATGGAATTTTTCATTGTTTTCGATGATCTACTGCACATTTTTTTGCAGTTAATCCATTTAATTTTTTCATATATTTATTTCATATATTTTTTTAACCTTTATAGAATTCGGGGGAATTAGGGTGGGGGTTTGGGGAAAGCGTCTCTGAAAACGAGCCGTAGACGAATATATTTTCATTCCTTAGATTGAGTTAGTTGCATAAGTTCAAATTTAGGTTATTTCTGCAGTCGTGGGAGTTAATTTATGTTATAAATAAATGACAAACTCATTTATTTTGCTATTTTGCTCATTTACAAACTCTTATATTTATATGTATTCTGTTCAGTATATGCGACTTAAACAACAATTAACGAATTTCTGGGTAACCCCTGAGGGGGCATGGGGGCGGAGCCCCCATCGAGCCGTAGGCGAGTCTATAATATATACAGCCCTATGTGTAACTGACTGACTCACTGATGATCTTAAAGTCCTGAAGCGACCGTTTAAGCTAGAGACTTGAAATTTGGAACGAACATTCCTTGAGATGTTTCAATTTAGGGAAAATCATCAAACTACAAATTTTCAACTTTCAAATTATAAAAAATGCTAAAAAGACGAGGTGTCGGTAAGGAAGTACGTTAGTTCTTAAAGATGTCGCTTGGAGCGCTATTTAGTTCTCGCTTGTATTTAAATGATGTCTTTTAACTACACCTCTCACTGATGATGAGTCCGATTGTTCTCTCTAATATTTGAGTATTTTGCAAATCGTTTTCCTTTAATTGTTTGTTTTGTTTTCCTTCGTATTGTAATGGCAATTAAATTTTATTGCATTGAAAGTGGTTCCTTTCACCAAGGTGATGTCCGCTTTGATTCCTATAGCAACAACGCACAGTGTGTTGCCAATGCAGCTTGTGCGCTTGCTTGGAATTATTTACACGGGGAATTCTCTTCACCTATTATTGATGGAATTCTCATGGCGGGTGACAGTTTATACAGACAGTCTCGTCGTGTGAATTGCATCAGTAATAGGTATCTGTTTCCCGAAGACCTAGTTAGAGATGTTATTATCATGGGCGAAAAAATCCACATTGCTGACATATCGTACGTATGCAATGGTCTTTATCCACTATCTGCGAATGAGTTGTCTAACTCGGCCCGTCATTTGTCAAATATTTTGGAAGACATTTTATCTACTGATTCGATTGGCGGTTTTCTGTTTACGGGGACAGATGAATACAGTAGCCTTTTGGCGTGATGATGGAATGTTGTTTGTTTTTGACTCTCATGGAGTAGACGAGGAGCGTCGTCACAGCTCAATTGATGTGAAAACCGTGCACGCCTCTTTGTCTGCGACAGTTATTTATCACTCGCTTCTCTTCTTCTTGCTAATTCTGCACTCGGTGGATTGAAAGTCAGTATAATATTACTAAACTTACATTCCAAAGATCTATAGAGCGGACTGATTCAACAGCACATGCAGTTCTTCAATCGGAAGATATTCCAGTTGACCACCCAGTCGTTAAAAGGGGACCAGGGCGACCTAAGAAAACTAAGCGTGGGCGGCCTAAAGTTCTCTCGACCACCCGTGAAGAACAATTGCAGCAGGCAAAGAAAAGATATGTCGAGAAAAATCATGAGAAGCGTAGGGATGCGGTCAAGAAATACAGTCAACAACACCCTGAAGTTAACAGGGGCTGCTGTTGAACGGTATTCCCAACGGAATCCCGATGTACACAGGGCTGCTGTTAGTCAATACACTCAACAGCATCCTGAAGTACATCGGAATTCTGTGAAGCGATATGACCAGCTTCATCCCGAAGCTTCACGTCAGAGAGTTCAGGTTTTTCGATTGAAAAATCCAATAGTCAAAGAGCTTAGACATTTGCTTGTTTCACTTAGTCATCTCATCAACAACATGGTCCAATGGCCACCTGGAATGGAAATTTATGCGATCACATTATCGCTTATAAATTAAACAAAGTTAGTCTTTGGGCGGAAGATATCTCCAAATGTCCTCTATGTGGAGCTAGGTTGTTTGATGAAGAACGTGATAGAAAAAAATGGTGCTGTGGAGATGGAGCTTACAATGTCCTTCGATTGCCTCCCCTTCAAGCAGCATTCTATTCTAACCGTCGATTTCTTGAACGGGCAAGGGCTTACAACGACCTTTCGCTTTCTGTGCTCTTGAGGTGCCCGGTGGATACCGGCATCCAAGTGGTCTCGCTTTCTTCAAAATTGAAGGTCGTATGTACCATCATGTATACAATTTGTCCGCTCCGGGTCAGAAGTTCGTTACTAAGTCTCGGCATATCCAGTTAGTTAATCGTTCTCGACTGTACATAGATGACGGTGAGGAACGTAGAAATATTGCTATGGGCAGGTCTCTCGATGGCGAAGTGATCGATGAGATTACCAGTTTCCTAGATTCTTCTAATCCATTCGTCCAAGATTTTCGTCGATTAGCCAATGAGCCGTCTGTCGCTGCTCATTTGGATTTCGAACTGACCACCCGAGCGACTCATGGCCCAGTTCTTGGTGACCGACAAACGGGCGTTGAGGTCCACGCTGTCCTCAGCACAGAAGAAACAGTTAATGAACCCAGGAAATTAACCATCTGGAAAATAGGTGACGATAGGCCAACGTCCATAGACCTGTTAAGTCCGTTGATGGAACCCTTCCAATATCCTTTGCTCTATCCGCAAGGTACATTGGGTTGGCATATTGGTCTTCTTGACAATAATGGGAAAAAGCTCACTCAATACAACTACACACGTTGTCTTCTCCTTTCCGAACCTCGCTTTTCTCATATCGGCCGTCTTTCTCAAGCTTGGCAGGTTGAGATGTATGCGAGGTATGAGGAAGAAAAACTTCGTTTCATAAATTTTCCCAGACCAAACCAACTTCCAATGCCATGCGGATTTTCAAAGCGTGTTTTTATTATTATTGATTGTGAGTAGTGTGTATAAGACACTTAAGTTACTGTCTTGCTGACCCGTTCTTCGGTTGGAACTAACCTGTTTAACGTCTTGACTTCTTATTAATTACGAATTTAGGGCAACCCCTAAGGGGGCATGGAGCGGAGCCCCATCGAGCGTAGGCGAGTCTATAATATATACAGCCCCATGTGTAACTGACTGACTGACTGACTCACTCACTGATGATCTTAAATTCCTGAAGCGACCGTTTAAGATAGAGACTTGAAATTTGGCATGGGCATTCTTTGAGATGTTTCAATTTAGGGAAAATCATAAAACTACAACTTTTTTACTTTTAACTATAAAAAAATTAAAAAATATAAATTTGTCGGTAACGTAGTTCATGCAGGTTTAGTTCTCGCTCGTTTTTAAATGATTTCTTTCAACTACACCCGTGCTTGACTACTTAGAAAGATATTCATCAATTTAGCTTGAACGACGGTATGTTGCTGAATTGAGAGCGGCTATTTTACCATGGCAATATTCGCTTTGATTCATACAGCATTAATGCCCAATTTGTAACTAATGCAGCATGTGCGCTAGCTTGAAAGTTTACCAATGGAGAATTTTCTTCTACTATGGATGAAATTCCCATTCCGGGTGACAGTTTACACAGACAATTCATTTACTGTTTTAGTGATGTTCAGTTAACAGGTTTAGTTCTCGTACTTATATTATTGAACAAATTTAACTACACTCCAGTAAGTTTGAGTTCCCATCTCATTCATGAAATACGATGTTTTATAAAATATTCTATTTCGTAACGATTCTTGCGAAGCTTTTTCAAGGCAATTTTCTCGTAGGAATTTAATTTAAATCCTATTATGGATATTTGAAAACCAATATTTCGACAAATTGGCGTATTTCCTTCCGTCTATTTTCAGGTCATAGTATTGTTATGTTATGTGCTAGATATTTACAGTTGTTTTAGCTCATTTTTAGATGTAATGACCACAAATTCCTACAAGACATGTGAAGTCATTTCAGTTTTCATGCTCTAGC